>JAOXNO010000013.1:79310635-79352644 GCA_028565335.1 Limnodromus scolopaceus | reverse complement strand
AGCACTCGAAGTCACGGGAATAGTGGTGGGATGGGACTCAGGGCATTTGTTTGTTAAGGCTCCATTTGGTTTCGGTTTTATTGTGATGCAATCTTGAGATAACCCTGGGCTGAGCCGTCTTGCAGCTCCCCCCAAGTTATCTCTGCATAGAGGAGACCAGGCGGAGACGAAGCTGAGTCAGGTGACAACTCCCTGCATCTCACCTACTGTGCTCTGAAACCGGTTTGGACAGGTGCTCCCATACAGGCACCAGGAGAAAACTTGAACTCTGCATGGATTGCAGGGCTGAGCCTCATCTATTTCAGTGTGACTTTGTGCAGTATTAAGGATCTGTCTTCACAAAAATGTGTTACAGAACTCAAATCATAAACTGTGTACAAATCTAATTGAAAGATCCGAGCAGAAGCTTCATTCAGTACCTTTTGCAGTGATGGTGTTGCTGCTATTAGCTGGTTTCCTGCCCTCTTAGGTAAGAAGTAAATATTCTGTCACTAAAAACTGTGGTTTATAGTTTAATCTGTTGGTGGACTCAAATTGTGAGAAATGCCAAGGATAATAAGGCCAGCTATAATGTGCTTGACTGTGCCAAGAAATGTCCTGTTCAGAAGATGGTCACCTTTATGTAGAGTGAAGGATAGTTTTTTCTGTGTTTTCTGTGGTGGACTTGGCTTGTACCATAGTATGGGGCTACAGAATGCATTAACAAACATCCAAAAGTCCTTTAAAAAAGGAAGAACTAAACAAAAAATAATGTATGCGAACAGTTTATTATCACAGAGTAACAACACAAATGCAGATGTTCTTATGAATATTCATACCACGTGAATCTCTCCATCCATTTGATTTTTGCAAAAGTCAAGGCTATAAAGTAAGCTGTTTATGGACAAAATCAAACCTTTAAGAGGTTGCATTACTGGTCTCTTTTAAAAAAAAACGTCAATTTGAAGGCTCCATTTCAGTTCAGCTAGGGTGTGGTGGTTATCCAGGTTCTGGTCCTATCTCAAGCTATCCCTGAATAGTCATTGAACTCAACTGAACATGGCCCTGAGCCACCTTCTCTGACTTGACCTGCTTTTAGCAATGACTTGGACAACATGAGTTCTGGAGGTCCCTTTCAACCTGCAGGAGTTTGATTCCATTCCCTTTCTTGGAGAAATGTGACATGCCAGAGATTGTCTCTCAGTGGAAGCAAATTGCAAACAGCCTTATTCTTGAAAGGAAGAATTTTGAAAAGCTGAAATTAGAAAAGGATTCTGTCCAATTTGATAAACTGTGGGTTTTGTGAAGGGTTTTTAGCCTCAATAATTGTCATGAACAAAAGGGACACAATTTTAGGAGAGGGTGCTTGTCGATGGCAAGTGCACTGAATATTTACTTATTATTTAAAAACTCCTGCAATTTTTAGTAACAGTAACATGTAATAAAAGCAAACTGCAATCCATAATGTCTGTATAGGGTGAAAATAATATGGTTTTCTTCAAGAAGCAGCTTTCGTATCAGTCTCTACGAGCTTCTTACAATTTTGTATCAACTGAATTTATTCTTTACTTCTCTACTTACTATATACAAACTTTAGTTTTTGGGTAGAAATTTACTTGTTATGTAGGAAAAAATTTGTGAACAGATGAATGGATGGATTTTTTTATAGCCTTATACTGCAAGAATGATGATGAAAGGAAACAACTTAGCATCAGTTACATGGATAGAGAGAAATAGCCACAGCAGTCTCTCACAGAAAGTAAATAATTTGCTACAAATACAAATATTCTTCTGATCACATAATGTGCTCCATTTCTGATTTGCATTGTATCAAACGTGGCTGTCAGGAAATACTTCGTTTTACTATTGCAAACATTTGTGATTATTGAAGTAACTAAGGCAGAAATATTACATTTCAGTGAACAAACTCGTAAATGAGGCATCTTAAGAATTTGTCTTGAGGTACTTTACAACATTCTCCTAACAATACTAAGAATTAAAGAACAGTCACTTTCTTGGGAGGGGGAGTGTACACTAGACAAAACATTAAACAAATAACAGCTTTTGCACAATTATCTCTGCTGCAATATTTTGAATGTCTCATTATGTCAAGTGCAGCGATTTACTGAACAAATATTTACACTGTCTTTTTCTATCTCTTTGCTAATGACAACATATTAAGTTCTGATTAACTGTTCTTTATAGTAACAGCTGAGATGTTCTACTCACACATTTTTCATGTTTGAATGAGAAAGAATTGATTAGACCATGCCAGTTGTTTTTTGCTTGGTTTTTTTTTGTTGTTTTTTTAAAAGATGAATACTGAATGTATGAGTCTGCATTTTTTCCAGAAGGAAAACTTCAGGCACCTTATGCAGACTTTTTGTAATTTTTAGCTTTGAAAGCTGCATAAGAGCAAATTGTTCAGGTAGATGTTCAAAGAAGAGTTATCTATACAATTGGTATTTGTACAGCTGTATTTTATTTGGAATCATGACTACTTTACTTAAGGCTTCCAGTGCCTTAACTAAGAAGGTTACCTATCAAAACTGTGAGGTATGAGAGAGTATTAGAAGTCAAATTTTGATACTTCTCACTTGCTGGATGCTATCACAAGCAGGAAGAGACTTTGAGTACCTCATTGCAACCTTCAGTCTAACTCCAAAACCCCTGTCTCCAAACTTATTCTGAAGAATAGATGTGGTCAAGTATTGTCATATTTTCATCCAGGTTTTTAACAACCTCCTGGTATTTTCTCTCAAAAGCAACAATTGCAGGTACCAAAGAAGGAGAATTCTTCACACAATAAAACAAGACTGAAATGAGAATAATATTCAGTTGAAATTAGACTGCTTTGGCAGTCTACTAGTAGAGATCTACTCTAATATAAGCAATATAGCTACATCTTGTACAGTCTCAGATGCTACATATTTCTCAGGAAGAACCCTATACATAAGTATAGTGCTCTTTTTCCCTATAACAATCTGTGTAAAGATGGTCATGCAAGTATATGCTTAACTCTCCACACCAACATATAGTAGAACAGTATCTCGATCTGTATGAAAGTAATATAATTATTTTAAATTGAAAAATCAGGGGTTTTTTTAACAATTCTTCCTTGAAACCATGAGAGTTTAAAGAGGCATTGGCACTTACCATGGCACTGTTTTGAAAACCCACAAGTTATTTATCAGTCAGTTGGCAGCTAGCATGAATTTTCTGTGACCACGAGTGTAGCTAGAGAATATGTTCATTTGAGAACCACTGAGTTATGCTCCTTACAAGATTCTTCAGAATGAACAAAAAAAGAAGGTGGGATAGTACTTATCTTTTAAGCTAGAAGGTATGAGGGACTGAGGGAGCTGGGGTGCAACCCATTGAAAACTTTATGTTCAGAGGCTGAACATGAGGTAGAAAAAAAAAAAAGATATAAATCCTGCTTACCAGTTGTTAATATATTTAAAAACCAATGTCATCAAAAGCTTAATACTTCTGTTACCACTCTAGTACCCAATTTATAGACTACGTTGAATGCTCATTGGTTTATTGTTCTACAGTTTGTGCATTCTGTGGGCTAAAGGAACACACCCTACATACAAAGCCAGGAATTTAGTGTTAGCCTAAAGTTTTAAAGATGTAATCAAAGAATTACTAATAGTCTATTTGCAATGATGATAACACTTAACACTCAAATGGTATACCATTAAAGTAGTATAAGCAAAATTTCTAGTATCTACCTCTTTCTGTGTTGTTCTGCTCCCACTTCCACTGTTCCTGTGGACATTAACTTCAGTGCTGCATTCTGGTGATTGGGTTAGAGGGAGCCATCAGCATCCAGAGTCCTTCACCAGGAGAAAATTGAGGTTAATGATTTCTTCCTCCTCACTCTTTTGTCTACTTGTAGTCATTTTTATCTGGTTGCTAACACCTTACTCTTTCTTCTTTTGTTTATAATTCCCTGTTATGTCCAAATTTACAATATATAATGTCTTACACAGCTTCTGGATGCTTTTGGGGTTTTTGTTATCCTTTAAACTGTTGCTTTGCAATGGTTGCATTCCGTTAATGAGCATTACGTAAAGGACCATTGATGACTTGTTCATAGCCATCAAGCCTCCTTTGCTTGTACTTCTCTACCTTACACTTGACTCTAGGCTTATAGAAATTTCATTCTACGTAGATTAATGATGTTATTGTCAAGCACAATTATGTTATTGTCCTAAGCACAACCTCTTCCCTCCACCTCCCATAGGTTTTATAGTGGGCTCAGGTCCAGGTTTTGGTGCAGTTGTGTGACCTTGTATCAGGCTGCTGGCAGAAGGTCTAATCGCGCGAATGAGCTGTGAGAAGTGTGTGCTTGGGAGCCCTGTCAGAGCCCCAGCCCATGGCCCACCAGGGCTGCCCCAAGAGTTATTACTATAGTTGTATGCACAACAATAACCATGACATAATTGATAAAGATAAGCAAAAGCTAGAAATAAAAAAGGGTATAATAATCAAGTGATGGTTAGATAATTGCTGTTACAGGTAGAAAAGCTAACACATAGCTCCAGACAGGCCAAGCTGAGTTCAAGCAAGGCCTGACACCACCTGAGGCCTGTGAGCCTAACACAAGGCCTGTGGCCTGTTACTAGCAGTGGCAATGCCATCCTTTGTGAGCTACAGGGCTACTCCACATCTCTAATTCTTCAACACTCTTAACATTTATTCATCTTCACTATAGTCTATGTCTCTTCTGTCATTCAAATAAAATGGGTTTTGGGACTGTGAGAAGAGTAATTATATTTCCTTTCTGCATGAAGACTAGAGTCAGAGTACATTCTGACCTTTAGAAATGTGATTCCCCTACTAGAAAACAAAACCCAGAAAACAAAGGAAAAAAGCTACACTGTCACATCTATCCTTAACTGACTAGGCAGACTTCTATTTGGATTGGCATTATATTCTTGATTTTCAAAACCTGTAAGGCTCATTTTAATGTAAAATATTAATATATTTGCCTGTTTTCTAAGCTATTCCGATTATTTTTCCCTGAAGCTTTTTATTGTTTTTTCACAATATCAATATTGTTGATGAGAGACATTTCTCTTAAGCTTCTGCTGTATTCTCTCATATCCTTTCCTTTTTTTCAGGATTAGTTCTAAAAGTCAGAAATCCAGAGAAATACATCTATTAGCTTCAGGGGACTGGTTCCCTTAGTTCTGATTTGCTACGTATAATTTTCCTTGCAATGGCTATCTAAATACCAAGAATGAGAAAAGAATGCTACTTAACTTTGGCATCTCAATTCTATAAATTTATGGAAGTGTTTTATGGTTTTACAGAAGACAAACTAGTGCTCTGATCTACTGAATTTTTAGGGAGATGACTTTCTAGCAGCTGTGCAGCTAAATTAATTTGGGAATACTAGGTGTTACAAGTATAGTTTTTTCTAACATGTTTATGCATACCTGATTTTGATGCCATTTTGTCTTCTAGCCAATTGCGTTATGTAAGTCTATTCAGCATGGTTCTTTTGTCACCTGCTGTGAAAATCAGTTTGAACAATGTCTTGTCAATTGCTAAAAGTATTTTGATAAAAAGTTCTTGCGTACCAGTACACGCAAGTCTGTATCAACTATCCTACTGCACTCATTATCTGTTTTCTCCCTTTCCTCTCTTCAGCAGCCTTTCACATATTTGAATACTATTATCATGTGTCTGTTACATGTTCTCCAATGTCTTCTCTGAGAAAGGCTATTTCAGTCTGTCTTTTCTTTAGTTGCAGTTCTGGGAAACATGATTGTACTGATGCTTTTCAAATAGGTTTATCTTACTCAAAGTTAAGTGTTCAGAACTATTCACAGTATTATACCTGAGGATTTAATGAGATACAGTCCTGTTTATTTTCTCAGTGTAGCATCTGTCTTGGTTAGAACACTATGGTGATGTTGACTTCAATTGATCTTTTGTCTTGCTATCATTCATAGCTTCTTTTTCCTGAACAGCTGCAGCCTAGGATATTGTGCCTTATCCTATAATTATGCAGCTGATTTCTGCTTGAATGTAGCATTTTGCAGTTGGTCCTGATGAATTCTGTCAATTTTCTTTTTCTCCTCAGAAATCTGAAAAAAATACTTCAACACTCACTTTTGTGGTCATATATAGGGAACTGGACCAAGGTTTTTTGCAATGCACTCTGTGCCCAGTTTGACATGTCTTAATTTTCAAGACTACTGAGTACACTGTAACAAGTTTTGTTCTTTTGGAAATGCCTATTTGTATCACAGCTTGATAAGCTTTCCATGAGGTTTTCTGCTTTATATTTCTAAAGAACAAATGCATCTAATATTTTAAAGGAGCCTTACATCCCTTTTTGCCTTGGCTGAAAACCTATAAGATTTTATACGTGCTCATGTTGCAGTTCAAAGGAGCTGCTCTTTTGCTTTTTTTTCAGTTTGAAATTTATGTTCTGTATCTTCTGTAGATAGCCAGAGGCCTTGACACTTCATTAAAAAAAGGTCTCCTACTATACAACCTACTAAAATAACTTGTTTTGTTTTTATTATTATATATTATTCAGTATCCTTATCAAACTTAATTTTGCTTTCTGAGAAGACTTTTAGACAGATTACACACACAAAAACTTTGATTGATCTAATAAACATCTGTTAATTATGAGACTGGCTGTAATTATATTCTTAAAACCAAATAATTTCAGTAAGATATGAGACATTTGAAATGCAGTATAAGCACCCAAGCAAAGTCAACTCTATATCTGCTATGTTCTCTCCTCAACTGTGGTTACCATTCAGTTTTCTCAAAACTGTTAATCTGGTGTTTCCTCTCTTTCTGCAGTGAACTATTTACTATTTTTTTTCCTAAAAATATTAACAAGTACCTATCTATCTAGCACTACTGTCAGTTTAGCTGAACTTATTGCTTTATTTATTAATCAGCTTTATTCATACAATGTTTTGTCAAAACTCTTAATCTCTAAACTAACCAACTATATTTCATACAGAACATAGAACTGTGGTTATTTCAGCCAAGTTGTATAGTATTTTTTCTGTTCCTTGACTGTTTCGTCTATATAACATGCAGAAGGCTTAGGGGAATTTGGCCTCTGAACCTCTGAAGGAGGAATAATGTGAACCAAGTTGGGAATTTTGTGTATTCAAAAAGTTTTTCCTTTCTGAGCCAAACAGTGGTATGTAATGCATCAATCCTGGAGGAAAACAAAGGAATGCTTCAAAGAGGGAGTTGTCAAAATCAAAAGTGTAGCTTTCTACTCCTTTATATATAGGTCATCTCCTTTACTTCAAAGTCAATAGTAGGTCCCAATAGCTGCTTCAACAAGCCATGAGAGGGAGGCATAATTGCATGCACTGGATCAAAGCATGTGAAGAACTGGGAATAGGGATTTTACTCTCACATTTTGTACTTGGCAACTCTGCCTGTTTTTGAGGTGAGCACTTGGTCTTGGCCCAAGCTGTGGGATGCATGGCCTTTTTTAACTGGACTGTTGTGAAAACTTTGGCAAGTAATGTCAGAAGCTTGGTTACTGTGCTGTTTCAGTTGGTGTCCTATCCCATGCTTAGTTTATGGAGAGATACAAGAGCATGTGGCTGGAATTAAACTGAGCAAACTTCTGATTTTAATAGTTAATGGAAAGGTAATTCAGCAATACATTCCTGAAGGCAGGCAGAGTAAATATTGCCTTCCAAAAAACCCATGTCCTTCACAAGGTCTTCAATGGATGCTTCTTCTCTCAGAGAATGAAGTACTTCAGCTTTTCTCAAAGGCAGACTTGTGTCTTTGCAATTTATGTATTTCCTTTTGCTATGGGATTATATCTAATGCTTTTAGTGGAGGATTGAGGAAATGTGAGTCCCTTAAGTGTGAGGAAATTGCTGTAGAGATGTTCTACTCATTAGGCAGCCACATAAAAAATGCAGGGTAATCTAATTAGACTGCTGGTTTGTTGGGTTATTTTTATAAACCTCGGTGTGTCATTGTACTGAGCTTTCTCTGCAGGAAGCTCAGAATCACAGAATGGGAGAGGCTGGAAGAGACCTTCAGAGATCATCAACCCCCCTGCCAAAGCAGGTTCACCTAGAGCAGGTTGCACAGGAATGCATCCAGATGGGGTTTGAATATCTCTGGAGAAGGAGACTCCACAGCCTCTCTGGCAGCCTGTTCCAGTGCTGTGTCACTCTCAAAGATTTTCCTCATGATGAGATGAAGTTTCCTGTGTTCCAGCTTGTGTCCGTTGCCCCTTGTCCTGTCACTGGGCACCACTGAAAAAAGTCTGGCCCCATTCTCTTGACACCCACCCTTCAGACACTTATAAGCATGGATAAGCTTCCCTCTCAGTCTTCTCCAGGCTAAACATACACAAGTCTCTCAGCCTTTCCTCATAAAAGAGGTGCTTCATTCCCTTAATGATCTTTGTAGCCCTCTGCTGGACTCAGCCCTCAGCTGGCTCTTTCACAAGCCAGACAGACACTGCATGTGCTTTTTGTGTTTAGAAATCATGATCTAGAAATCTTTGAGACAGAAGGAGAATAACAGGAAAGAAAAGATCTCCTATAGGAACAGAAATTACATTGTTTTCATCAGCCATTGAGGGACCCACGCAAAATCCTTCCCTGTCAGGACTGGAATTGGATGCAGCCTTTGCATAGTCATGCTGGATTTTAACGATCTCAAAATAAAGAGAAGGTAAAATTAATCCCAGTCATTTTTGAAGAAAGGAAATTTTGCAATTATTGCCCATATTATTGAAGTACACTCACATGCCGCATTGAAATTTAGCAAATGTGAAGAGAATATTTCTCAATCTGTTTGATGTATTACTTGCTTTGAGTACAAGAGTAGCATTAATAGTAGTTACTAGAATTTGAGCAAATGGCAGAAAGACTATTTAAGGCTGCATTGTGATAGTCACAGGAAATGGAGCTGTGTGTCATGGCAAATCTGTATGAACTGAAAATAAAGAGGAAAATTCTACTGTCTTCTGATAGCTGTATATTGTACCAGTTGGTCCAGTTACTACAATACCTGAGCATCTCAGTCTTTAATGTGTGTAGCTTCAAAACTTCTATAAAACTAAAATTGGGTTTAAAGATCAAAAACGCCTTCTTAAAAAACACTCAAAACTTGAGAGCCTGTTCCTAAGAAGAGTTTGCTTCTTTAAGGGAGAAGAGAGTTGGACTTGATGATCCTTGTGGGTCCCTTCCAACTCAAGATATTCTATGATTCTGAGCAGTGCCTTGAAAATGAATATGTCAGAATTTTTTGGTATGCATATGGTACCTAATGCAATGAGATTTAGGTGTTACTGCAGCTGCCATCTTCCCTTAAGATGCATTTTGGGTTCTGGGGAAACAAATTAATTCTGTCCTCCCCATTGCCACTTCCAAAGTGTGTAATCTCACCTCCTCCTGTGTAATCATCTTCTCCCTGGCAACTTCTTACACTTCAGTATACATATTCTGTACATATCCCCTGCATATAGGTAGAAAGTAGCAGAAGCTCTTTTGGTTTGAAGCTGGCTGGAGGGTGTTGTGGCAGTGTTCCCCCCGAGTGGTACTCTGGATTTCTTTATGTTACTAAAGGAATATTATAGTACTAAACCCAAAAGTACCCACCTTTATGTTACTAAACCCAAATGTACTGCCTTCCCTCAGTGGGTTAACTACTGTTATAATACTGCAATATAATATGGAGTCAGACCTATGCTCTACCAGACTTGTGTTCTTTTCATATTGACTAGATTCAGATTGACAGATGTGGATACAAAATCTGTCACAGCATAGGGAATGGATGTAGTACTGGCAATTCGAAAAAAGGAAAATGGCACAAGTCTTCTTCTCCTTTGGTTAAAAGCTTTAAAAAATTGAAACTAATGGGAATCAAATAATTTTGAATAACAATGGTTTGATGGCAGTGATTATCGAATTGTGGTATTTCTCAGTACAGGTAGATTAGGAACATATACAGTTGTATTTTTTTTGCTTCTGTGATTATGTATGCTAGCACAGTTCTTATGACTCTTAAGAAGCTAAAATGGCAAGCCTGAGTCAGGCCACACGTAGCTCTAGTCTACAGCTGTGCAGCTTCTCCATTCCACAGTTGCTGCAGTCACATGCCCTGGGCGAATGTACCTCTCCAGGCAGTAGTGCACCATCACACTTACATCTTTCTTTGTCTGAAGAGTGAAACTTTCTTTTTCTTAATGTCACATTGCACAGGGACATTGAAGGGCTTCTAAGTATACCAGATAGAAAATCTTTCTTGTCTGTGGAATGAAGAGAAAGTAGCATAGCAAAGTAATGCCAGCAACAAACTATGTGGTATCTTGCTCCCTCGTGCATAATAGGCTGCAGGACTTCGGCACCTTTTAACCCAAATACAGTATTTTATTTATGTTCCTTCTCAGATTTGAGTTGTTGCAGAACTCTTGCCTTGGATGTCAACTATTTTTTATTTTTGTTTACTATTAAGTTTCACAAGTAAGCAAATGCCTGTTTAATTCCAAAGGAAAACATTTTAAAAAGCCCCAACCCTGCACCAGTATTAAGTCTGTAGATTTGTCAGGACATACCATACAAGGGTGATATGAGCACTCTGAACTCTGTATCTCTTGGCATGTATGTAAATTAGTACATATCTAATGTAAATTAATACATATTTAGATACATAGGCTTGAATACATTATTTCTCCTACTATTTTAACACCTTGATTTTAAAAGGGGAAGTAAAGGTTGCATGAAGTTGCATGTTAAATTTACAGAATAATGATTTGCTGGTTTTCTAAATTAACCACTCGAACAATTACTATGGACTCTTTTTGAGAAATAGTACTTCATCAACTTTTCACAGACAAAGTTTAACAAAGAAGATTAATAAATAAAGCACTACCAGAGTTTATATGGAAGAGCCATGATAACAATGGTTGCATCTTCTTCTTTTCACTTCCTGGCAGTGCTGCTGTTTGGGAGGAGGAGGAATGGGGATGAAAACTATGTAGCACAAGTCTCCAGAGAAAACTTAAAAACTTATATTGTAATGAAAGAAAAAAGAAATCCTTTGTAAGAAAATTTAATTGACTTAAGGTGGTCACAAGTGTTGTAGTATTTAACTTAAAGTATCTGTAAGACAGTGAAAAGCAGGTAACTACAGTGTGTATCTGAAGAGTCAGTTAATCAGAATGAAGATTTTGGAGCTTAGGGAAGAAGATATACAGTGTTTAAATTGAAAACCAGGATTTGATAAAAGCTGAAAAATAGATTTAAACAGCATGAGCAAAACTGTGGATTGAAGCTATTCTGCATCTCTACATATGTAAATGGTAATCTCATTCCATATTGTGAAATGCTTTGAGCTCACTCCATTCAAATGGTCTTTTAAAACATATTTTGGTATTCAGCTTTCTTGAAGGACTGACGTTAACACAACTGTAACAGTATTCTTAGATGTGTCACCTTTGAGAACTTCAGAATCTACAATATTGCTAACGCTAAGTACATTGCTTATACTGTCCTCATCGGTATTCCTCAGAGGGTTTTTTGAGTGGGAAATGAGCTGATTGAACTTTATGGTATTTCTTCTTTGCTATGTATGCAATTTAGTAGGGATGTTCTTATCCTGGTTTCATTAAGCATACAAATACATATACCTTTGGTTGTTACATGGAAAAGGAATTCACCCAAGTCAGGGAAGTAAATTAAAAAAAAAAATCAGCTGTATTTCTCTTTGGTCTTTAAGGATTAAATGTTAAAATCTTCAACAAGTAATTTAAAAAAATAGTGAGTTAGGTATATCCAGTACTAAGCACATCTATACCAAATAAAGAAATTGTAAATATCATTATATAAATCATCTTCTATTTAACTTTCTTTGCTCTTTTACACAAAAAGAAAACTTCTGTAAATAATGGAAAATTAGTTTTCTGTGTTACACTTCATCTTAAAAAAAATGGCATGAATGCAGGGAGTTTTAAGGGAACACTTTATTTCACTGCCAAGAATAGAAATTCATGGTATACAGTAGCAAATGACTACATGGCAGAAATGTAATATCCATAACCAGCACTTTCAATTAGATTTTTCTTAAAGGTCTTAGGACCCAACTCTGAGTAAATCATTAAAGCCTAGTGGGATAGATTAACCTGCCATTCATATCTTGAGATAAGGTAATGCTCTTGATTTCTCTTGCTTACTCTGGCAGAGCAAACACAGTAAGGATCTTGACTGTTGGAAATATGCAAACCTTTTCCTGTGCTGCAAAGGAAGTACTAGTAAATTTATTTACCTTTTTAACATGAACTTTCTCTGTTTTGAGACTTGGAGAGAATTTTTCTACTAGCTGAAAAGCTGAACACAGGTAAATGTTTCAAAATTACTTAAAATGGAAAATCTTAAAAAATATAAAAAAATAATTAAAAATTTAATTTTAAATTTAATTTTAAATAATTTTAAAAAATTAAACCCACTAATTTTCAGTCATTTTTTTAAAGTTAAGAAACTCATGATTTTTTTAAAAAATAATGTATAGAAAGATAGGAAGGTGACAGTGAGTCTGATACAAGATATCCTTTACTGAATTCAGAAAATATTTTTAATTTCTGGACATTGGATCAGGCTTTACTACTTTTCCTATACAACAGCAAATGTATGTGTATGTATGCAGACTCAGATGCTCTCCCAGGGTGATCATAAATTACTCATTTATGAAGTCAACATGAAGCTATAGGAATGGCTGTATGAAACCAAAGATTGTTATTTCACAGTTGCAAGAACTGAGACAACGAGAAATTCAGTTGTGATGAAGACACCGCATTGTCTACCAATGCAAGGCTTTTCCTACACTTCATTAAATAGCCAACACTTGGTCTTGTTAATTTGGTGTTTTAAAGATTGGATTATTATAAGCATATTACATCTAGATAAAAAAGTCTTTAGATGCCCATCTTCCAGTGTCAGCAGTCACCTTTCAGTCCAGAGATGGCCTTGACACCTTGGAAGATCTCAGCTAGAATAAGTTCTCAAAAAAATAAAGTGACTGGTATTCTTATTTCCTCCTCTCTCATTTAGAAATCCTAGCTGAAGAAGACAGGAGCACTAGTCTATCAAGTTCTCATTACAGAAGAGACAGGTAACAGGGACAGCCTTCTTTTGATCTCTAGGAAATTAGAAAATTTCTAATTAGAAAACTAGAAAATAGACACTGCCATCTCACTGGTACTTCTGTAATGGTTCTGCTAGTGCTGACTCTCTAACAAGGGATCAACAAGATCTTTCTGGTTTCGCTTTACCCCAGTTGAAGCATCTTGTTGCTGACTGTTTTGCAAAGACCAGGATCAGATGATTTCTGTGTGTTGTCACTGATGGGCCTATAAACAGACGTTCTCTGTTCTACATCCTCCATCTCTTGCTCAGTGAATTGAGTTTACTAGCTATCTGTCTGTAGACCTTAGGTGTCTTCATCACGCTAGTTCTTTTTTTTTTTTATATTAGTTCTGTGCTTTTGCATTATGTAAGTATAAAATTTGTGATTATTTTTGCACGTCAGCAGTCGTAAAATAATGTCACAATAATAAAAAAATCTCTACTTCCTGAATGCTGATTTAAGCACACTTTAACAGTTTTCACAAAGCACTGGCATGCTGATTTGCTGTATCAGATTGCTGACATATTCAAAGCACACAGAAGAGGAAGTGAAGGTGAGGGGAGGAAAGTATTTTGTGTTGTAACCCAGCATGACGGACATAAATTATCTGTAACTCTTTGAGTGAGCTACTGACGTGGTTGGTCACTGAAAACTTTGAGCCTGAATCCAAATAATAAAGACATTGACTTTGAAAAGACCTAAGAATGCAAATAACGTTCATCTCGTGAATACTCCTATTGATTTTGATAAGACTGTACAAGTTCATAAAGTCCTGTGGGTGCATAAGCTTTAGGATCCAAGCCTGAGGCCAGAGATGATCTCGTTATTTTAGTGTTTGAGATTCTGTAAGGCAACAAAGAACATACCTCACAATTCAGTTCAGATTTAGAGAAGGTATTTTCTTTTTATTACTTTTTCTTTCCAGGTCTAGACTTTCAGTTTTATCATACGTAGACTGAAAGCTGGCACAGGTCAGAATTTTGTCGTTGGCAGAGAAATACGTCATAAAGAAAACCAAAACAGCTCTTAGCCATATCAATACAAATATGCATATGATGAATGTGTCAGAAAATATTAGTTGTGCACTACCTGAAGAATTGATAAGAGTATTACTAATACTACGATCACCTCCTGTGGAAGAAAAGATGTAAGAGCCCTTTGAAGTACTAGGCATTTCTAAAGTTGAACTAATCTGTCTTAAGCTATTTCCTAATAACTTAAGTATCTGTGAAGGCAATTACTCCAAAATCCAGGAGAGTTAGACCACTTTTTTACCCTGCTAATTCATGATCGGCAAGATACCCACCTACTGTGTTACTTATCAATAGCTGTCTAGAGGGCCTCATCTTGTTCTTGAGGGACAAAATATAAATGAAAGATTGAAGGCACAGAACTCCATGACCTTTGTAAGCCTTAGTAAGAAACCAAGAGACAGTGTGTAACAGACACGTCACAGTATCTAAGTCAGGCTTAACAGCCGGCAGGTCATATTTATTTATTATATCTAAAATTGTAGTAGATCAAAACAGGTACATTACTAAAACATACCTTAAATTATGGATCCATGAACTTTTTTTATTATTTTTGGTTTTATTGCATCAATATGGTGGTAGTGCATACATTTAGACTGTCTAAAATATGGAAAGAGAAAAGAGAGGTGCTTCTTGTACATTTCATACGGCTTCTGCTGATGGTTCATTGTGTCTATTTTCAGTATAAAATCAGGTAACATGGAACCTGGTATGTATTTGGAGAACACAGAAGGGTAAGAATGCCAGCTGACTAACTGCAAATGTCAGCATGGATTCCATCTGGTCCTAACAATGTCTGGGTGAAGGTGATGAGGTTTGTTTCTACTCTATAGAGCTAAGAAGTACTTGAGTTGCCAGCTACAAAAAACAGTCTAACATCCAATAGCATGCTATAATTAATGGCAATCAGAAGAGACTCTTTAGTCTGAGCTCAACTAAAAGAAAGGTGCTTTCGTACAAGCCACTCAAATTCCTGATTTGCTTGCTTTGTTGCCTGAAAAAGCCTGATTCTGATGATCTGAAAGCTCTTTTGTGGTTTTTTTTTAGGGAGGCGTGTTCCTTATGAACAGTATTTTAGTAAGAAGGGAGCACTGTAAAAGTTAGCAAAATTATGTGATTGAAGGGTAAGATTTTGAATTTTTCAAAATTCTATGGTTTTGTTTAACTGTCCATTAGATACAAATAGGTTTATTGCATTCTTAACAACTGTTATTTACAAGTTAGGACACAATTTCCTTCTATTTCTTTTTTATAATATGAATTCAGAATATTAAAGAAGTGGTTAGCAAAGTCATATAATTATTCCTTTTATACTGAAACCTTGGATTACATGGTATCCTTGTCTTGCTTCATTTCAATGATTTCAAGAGTTTTCAAGCAGCATGGTGGAAAACTTTTAGAGAACTATTTTACCTCTTCTTTTTTCTACACTGCCTCTATTTTTGAAAACACTGTTACAATTTCATTTAGTGAGAATTCCTTTTTCAGTTTTTCATTCCTTTTCCAAAAATTCCTTTTCTTTTAATACAATCCATAAACACATTTCAAATTGGTGACTAAAAATTAATATCTTAAACCCATAAATGATAAGTAAATTAAAATGAAAGTACATAGTTGAAGGAATAGTGCATGCTTGAATTTAAATACTTCTTTTTTGGCACCTAGTATTGGGAAATTTGGCTTACGTTTTTGGTTTTGGTTTTGATTTTGGTTTTGGTTTTCTGTTTGCTTTAAAGTACTTTCTGCAAATTCTTACAGAACTGGAAGCTGATTTCAAATTCAATGGGTAGCATTTTAGTCATACTTTTTATTAGCACAAAACCCAACTGTGCATTTCAGTGGAAACCATACCCTTCTGCCATATGTTCTTTTGTTGCTATTTTTGTTCAAATATGTTACTTCCAAACTGAATATGACTCCATGCAACCACTAGGGGTTTAATAATGATAGTTTTTGCTTGTCAAGATATGCAGCATTTCTGAGAAAATAACTTGTCCATGTCATAGGTCACAAGAAGTGAGCACCGCACTCCTTTATATTAATGTCTCAAACACTCAGAAGTGCCTGAAGAGTCCATGTTGAATGTGTGTTAGATATGGGAAGCTAGAAAAAAAACAAAAAGCAAATGGAAGGAGAAACAAACTTTTTTTTCAGAGTAGCAAAATAAAACAAACCCTCAAATTTCACCATAAAAGCACTGTTACTACTGAAAATATCAGTGTCTTTATGGAGACACTGTAAAGGTTAAAAAGGCATCACTAAAACTATTTTCATGCAATGCAGTTTCAAAAGGAAAGCTATTGGCAGGCACAGGCAGTAGACACAGACGTGCATCTCCATTAATTGACCGTCTCTTTCTGCTGAAGTAGTATCAGGCAATTAAAAGATTAATTACAACATAGAGGGGTAATGTATTCAAAAGTCCTATAATAAGAGCTCCACACCGATGCTGAATTCTTTGGATGCAAATTGTTATACGGCACAAAGAAATAGTTACAATAAGTAGAAGGCAGGCTGCTGACCTTGTTGAAGATTAAAAATATATAACATTTGACAATGGTCTTATTATAATATAAAAAAGAGTGCGCATTAATTAGTTTGACTATTTTTTAAAGTTTTTCAGTGTCCTCTTCACCCAGTGTACCCCTCCTTAATGTGGACTTATGCACCATACTTTTTATTAGCTCTAGTTCTGTACTTCAGCTTAATGTACCTTATTAAGAAATTTTCAGCACCTGGGGAACATCATGAATTTATCAGTTAGATGTTAATTTCAGATCGGAGCTGGCCATTTTACAAGATTTCTTTTCTGCATTATTTTGAAATCTTTTTGAAAAACAACTTTTTTATTTTCTTCATAATACTCATGTTCAGCATTTCTTGTCAGATTTTTTTTTTTTAATTATCAGTGCAGCATAGCTGTGAAAAACTTCTAAAAGTTTATACTGATGGATTTATTTTAGAAAAAATGCATAAGCTAAACCATTTTCAATTTCCTCGGCTCACTTTTCACCTCAGGACCTTTAAAATGCCCCATAGCAGATCTGCCACTACAGTTAGATTTGGATGTCTGTATGTGAATTAAACTCCATTTGTAGTGAAGTTCTGTACTCATTTTGGCTGGGATAAGAGTTGGTTTTCTTCATAGCAGCTGCTCTGTTTTGGATTTGTGACAAAACAACATTGATAACACGGGGATGTTTTTCATTATTGCTGAGCAGCGCTTACACAATGTCAAGGCCTTTTCTGCTTCTCACGCTGCCCCACCAGTGAGTAGGCTGGAGGTGCACAAGAAGGTTGGAAGGGACACAGCTGGGACAGCTGACTCCAGCTGACCAGAGGATTATCCCACACCATATGATGTTATGCTTAGCAATAAACTCTGAGGGGAGGAAAGGAGAGAGGGGTGCATTTGGACTGATGGCATTTGTCTTCCCAAGTATCTGCTACTCATGATGGGACCCTGTTTTCCTGGCGATGGCTAAACGACTGCCGATGGGAAGCAGTGAATTAATTATTTAGTTTGCTTCGCTCGTGTACACAGCTTTTGCTTTACCTGTTAAACTCTCTTTGGCTCAACTCATGAGTTTTCTCACTTTTATTCTTCCAATTCTCTCCTCCACTTCACCAGGGAGTAGTAGGGGTGGGGCTGACTGAGGCTCAGGTGCTGACCAGGATTAAGCCAATAGAGATAATATAATAGAAACTTCTTTTATTATCCTGATTTTTACATAACTGTATTACTTGAAGTTGTTCTTTTAAGCTGTGAGAAGATAAACACTGGGTAGTGTTCATTTCAGATCATGGTAGTTTTCTACTTAACTGGAAAATTAAAATAGGGACCTGCACTTTTTTTAAGTTCTGCACAACCATTTTTCAAAATAAGCAGCGTAAGCCTAAATAAAATTAAGGTTTAACCAATATTCCCTTAGATTCAGTCCTTCTATTGTCAACATAACATACACGTTAAGCAAATCTGATGACAAACTACCAACTTGCAGGTGCCTTGAGAAGTAGTAGTTATGGATACAATTATCTTCAGTCCTTTTAAAGTACATGTGTTCAAACCACAATGGAATTATTCAATTGAAAATTATCACCAAGAAATCTAGCTTATTAGCAAATAATATCTACATTAGCATTGCCAACGGCAGAAAGCAAGTATCTGGTATCAGGTAAAACTCCTTCCCTTTAGTGTGCATTGCCACTGCCTGATTTTTGGTGAGGAAAAGTAGACCAGGTAATATTTAGGTAGCAATAATAGCTGTCTGAGAACTCTGGGGTAACGGAAGTTTGTCTTGTGTATGTACACGACCACTGAATCTTTTGGCCCTGATGACTTGAGTTACTGTCAAGTCATTGCTATGCTGGGAGCAACATTTTCTGTCTGCAGGAAGATGTATTTGCTAAGCTTGTACTTCTGGTCTTCATTTCTTTCAAGTGTTTTCTAACTAGATGGCCTTAGTTGTTACTGCTTCTCTTCTGCCCGGGATTTCAGCAAACACCTGAAGTGCAGCATTGAAATCTTATTTCTTCATTAGATTATTTTTTTTTAATATAAATGTTTTTTTTATTAATGCTTTTTTGTCTTACATTCTCCCCCACAACCAAAACTTTAATCTGAATAAATAGCAAGGGACCTCAAGGACCAAAACCTGTTTTAATTAGACTCTCAAAATTTCACACCTGTAGTTAGCAGTTCATAACAACAAAAAAAAAAATACTTCTGGCCTATGGAAAATAAAATTCCCAAACCCTAATTTATTTTTAAAAACAAACTAGGGGGAAAAAATGCCCTTCTCTGTTCCTTATTGGCACATTCAATACAGAAAGCGAAATAGATATTAAAAGCTACATCTCTGACATTCTGAAGTGGTATGTCTAACTCTGGTAAATTTAATCACCATGCTTTTCAGCATCAGTGTACTTTCACAGGTGAAAAAAAAAAAGATGCTTCAGAAGTTGTGGAAAAAGACAAGTAGAAAAATGTGTCTGCAGCTCATGGCACATGTTACTACAGGCAAAGTGTTTTGTCTAGATAGAGCAGTTTCTTAGCAATCTTTATTTAAAGTTCTTTGGGTTCTGGAATACAGACTCACAGGTCTGTTACATGGCAAGCATTTGCTTTTTTTCTGCAATTGGAACTTTCTGTAATATCCAAGCTTGCATCCAGTTTGCTTGTACCGTGGTATAGACTTTTTTTGGTATTATGTCCTGGAAATCTGTATAGCACAAAAATATAACTTCTGACTCTGTATAAATGTAAATTCCCTATAGCAGCATGCTGTGTTGAAGCATACTGCTTTATTTCATTTTGTTCCGTCTCTTTGCATCAGCAGTCAGAGATCCAGGGGAGAGATGGAACCAAAACTCTCACCAAAAAAAGCTTTCCATGTCCCATCTAAGATGCTAAAATGTAACCATTGTGTTATCGGGAAACTGTGACTTATATACCATGTGCATTACTGTAAAACAACATGATACTCTGTTTTTACATTATATATATTAAGCAAAGTGGTTATTCTTTTTTTATCTGTAATGTTTAAAGGAATTTATGATAATTCTTCATGCACTACAGTTAAGATTGATACTTGCTACAGCCTGCCTGTATGATTAGTCAGCTTAACAAAACACTTTACTAGATGATATATCTTGGTTTGATTCATGCCTAACTGGGAAACAATTAGCCAACTGTGGATTTTGTTTAAACTCACCAAGAAATCTGGTTAGATGACATACTCAAATTCCAAACATTTCTCAGCAGAAGCAGCACAATCACTCAAGAAATATTTGGAGGAATCATGGAAAGCAGACATTCAGTTCTCTGCTTTTACTCTCTGGTTTTGAAACTGTGGGTGCAATTCAGCTTTCAGGAGGGTGAATGAAATATGTCTTCACACCTGGTGTGAAGTAATTATTTCCAGTCTTCAAAATAAAATATTCAGGACATTCTCAAACTAATTTATATTCCTCTGAGCCTAAAAAAAAAAATGCTGAAAAAGTGTAAATAAAATGCCTTTTCCCAGACTCCCTATACATTGTTGAAATGGCAGACAGAAAGTGAAAAATCAGACATGGTTAGGCTGATAAAAGAAACAGCATGAAAATAGACTACTATTTTATTTCTGTAGTTTTCTCATACAATAAAGGATAATAACAAGAAAGTTCATGCATTATCTAAAATAATTTAAAATGGTTACCACAAATAATTCACTTTTAAATATTAGGGATGAAAAGTCTAGAGATTTCATCTCTGCTGGACTGACAGGCATACTGCAGGAAACATTTTGATACAGTTGTAAGAGGAACTTGACATAACCTTGCATTTGCCGGTCTAGACTCCTAGATGGCCTATATAGATAGCTAATGTAGATCTAAGTAATTATGCAAATTTGTATAACTTATGAAATAGTAATTAGATCAAGAAGTTAATATGTCTCTAGATTCTTGAAGTACCATCATTTTTTTTCCTGCCCAAATTGATACTTGCAATTTAAAGGTAACACTTCTTACGGTATATCACTTTCAATAATTATAGTTAAAGGTTTCTCTATTTCAGAGTTTTACTAAAAATATTCCTTGTGATGGAGGAGAAAAGGTGGTGCAGAAACAACATTCTTAGAACTATGATCTTCAAAATTTTATGTGGTTTCTTTGCAAGAGTTTGCACAAACAACAGTACCGCTCATTTGGGGCAATATTTCTTCTACTTGAAGTCAGTCTTCTTCCTCTCTGTTGTTCCAGAGGAAGCTATTGTGAGATGGGGTAACAGAATGCAAGTGTCCATGCTTTCTGTGCAGAAGGCATCCCTGTATGTTCCTTAGATCAAGTATGGGTATATCTTGTCCCAGTTTTCCCAAAGTCACACTAGAATCTGCAGCTTCATTGAAATTGAATGGAGGAGAGGGTGGAAATCATGGTATTTGAGAGGAAGAAGCAATCAGACACAAGATCACTACATCAAAACCCTTCTGTTTCTAAATGGTAGTTACATGGTGCTAGTGTCAACTGCGTAGTGATTTTTGGATAAGGGTACAAAGTATATGAGTTTCATGACAAATCGACAAATGTCAGCTGTGCTTGTGCGGATGGTTTGTTGGTTTGGTGGCTGAAATAAATAATTTTTTATTTTTATTTTTTTTTGCAAGTCACACGAAATATCACATTTGACCCAAATGAAATATCTAAATTGGGACATATTTTATATCTATACTTCTCCTGTGAATAGATTATTCAGAGACAGTTCAGATGACTTCCACTTTGGGCAAATAAATTATTCATCTGGAAATTTTCTCTCAATCCTGATTAGCACTGCACAATATTAGACTCCTGAAGTCCAAATATACTAAGCTTGATTGCTTTGGTTTGTACCTTTTCAATGCTACACATTCCCTGGGAAACTGCTGGGTGCAAAGCACAGCAGCTACATTGTTGAGCAAGTCAAGTTACTGTGAATACATGGTCAAAGTTCTTTGTACTCAGCTTTGGTGTCCCACAGGGACCTCAGCTTGGATTTTGATTTAAATATCCAAAGCCATTTATGGGACTAGACCATGCTATTTCAGACACCTGGATAAGATTTTATCATCCTCAGGTTAACCCTGATTATCGGTGCTGCCTCATGATAGAAGGGTAGGAAATTGCAGAAATACTGTGATGAATGTCAATTTTGGCCTTGCTTCTCAACTGTAATATCCTGTCTGTTTTATTAAGCAGGGTTTGTGAAGGTTGAACTGTTTTCTGTGGTTGTAGAGAATAAATGCACATATTGTTTGTTTGATTCTGTTTATAGTATTCAGGTAGAGTTCACAGTGTAGCTGACAAGCATCAGATTTTGACAAAAATTTGCCACAATAAAGGGGGGAAATATGTGTTCTTAATTTGACTGCTTATATATGTTGCCTGGAAATCCAGGCAAGAATTCAGCAATTTTTTCTTTCATTTGGATATCAGATCTATTAGAGAACAATAAGAATCAGCTGCATTCCCTGAGGCTTCTCATGCATCAGATTTCCCTCTCAGTAACCTTTCAAAATCAGTACACAAATGGTCTTATTCTAGATCATACTGGCATCTAACCTTTGTAAACTTGGACACTGGAGAGAATTAAAATAGCAAAGTGTAAAAAGAGATACAATCTTCCATTTCAAAATGTTACCATTTCTGAAAGCAGCAGTGATTTCATGACATATAAAGTTCGAAGTTGTGCTAACTTACTTTTCTCTTCACTTTTCTTATCTTTTAACCTCAATAATTGCTTATGCTTGTCCATATTATCTGTTATTTTTTCACACTTTTTTTAAAATGCAGAATAAATACTTATATGGGAACTTGAGAGATTATGCCTTCATGGAGAGAGAATTCCATAATATTACTTAGGGATATAAAGTCCTGGGTGCTGGGTCATCTTAAGAGATGCTGTAGAAGAGAGTTTCTCTTGAAATATGCTGAACTACAACTAACTTGCTGCGTGGTCCCTTACATATAGAGTTTGTGTGATTTGAATCTGGTAGATCTGGTCACAGTAACAGAATTCAGTCTCTGTCGTTCTTCAAAATACTGGCTTCCTTAAGCAAAGAGACATAACAATGTACCATATTTAGCACTTGTCCGAAAAGAGAAAGATTGGGAAAACTTTTTTTTTTGTGTATTCTTGGAGTTATTTTCAGTAAAAGATGTAAACTAATTACTAATATTTTCCCCTAAAGTTGCCAAAGTCTTCAAATCCATTCCAAACCTCTGATTTCTTCAGAGGTGATAGTGCATTCAAATCTGCACAGATATCACAAAATTTCAGCCTTGTTGTCTCTCTCCACCTCATACAGTTTGTGTATGATGTCTTTCTACCTTGTTTTATGTGCTCAAAAAATGAATATTAAGAGGTAACAGAAGCATAATTAGAAAGATTGTATTACCTTACTAACATCCCTCATGTGTGTATAGTCACCACTGCTAGCATTGCCAAATACCTTTTAAAATGGAGAATACTAGTTATTCAAGCAATCTTTTCAAGGTAAATGCATGTAAGTGTCAAATTCATAGATTAGAAGAGGCCAGTGTGAGTTTTGATTCTTACCTTCTGCATGATGCAGGCTAATGTATTTTGTGAGAATTCTAACAGATATGTGTTTTGGAACATTTTCTGGTTGAAAATGTATGGAAAAGAGGGAAGAAGTGTTCTGTGGTAGAAACAGAAGGGGAAAATGGTTTTACTTGCTCTGCTTGCTACACCGTTTCCCTAAAAATCTGTTTCTGTTCCAGTTCTCATCTCAACAGACCTTTGTCCAGATGCAGTATAGAAAGCCTTAAATAAAGCAGCTGATCTTAAATATACACATTCTGGATGATGGAAAATAAATTCTGGATGTGTGCTGTGCCAGTGGTTAATAAATAGTAGGCAATAAGGGACACAATGTGCTGTTGTATTAAATATTTCTCTTAGTGTTTCCTGGAGTTCATTCACTTTCTCTTGATGCAATCTTTACACTGTAGCAACAGCTACTGTAGCACAATGTAAGCACTTTATGTGATAGAAACTTTGCCTGTAATCCCCACAGGGAGATCCTGAGCGAGGGTGCATAGTGTTTAAACCCTACTTCATGTAGTACAAGGAGGAGCAAAACAACTGCTAGACCTATACTGTTACTGCACTATCCCCCTTGTAATTTATGCAGGCTGAAGAAACACACATAGTATGAAATGCATATGTTTTGCTTGCAGGTGCAGCTTTTGCTTTCTTTACTAAGCTGTCTTTATCTCAACACTGGAGTTTTCTCATCTTTACCCTTCCTATTCCCTCCACCATCCCACCGGGGAAAAGTGAGCAAGCAGCTGGGGGGTGCTGAGATGCCTGCCAGGGTTAAACCACAGCATTTGGACAGTAGTCCACGACACAAGCCAGAACTACTACCATAATTACCAAAAGAACAGCATGATCACATTATCTAGATACTAAAAAAAAAATAAAAATCAAAAACCAGAAACACCAAAAACCTGCAATATTCCTAGGTGCTAATATGAGTGACTCAGTATCTCCAAGACAAACATGTACAGGGATCTGATAAAAGAAAATATGCGTTCATAATTCAGCAGAATTGTTGTTTTTCCTAATATCAAAAATTATCACTCCTCATAAGAAAAAAAAAAAAAACCAAGCAAAAAAACCCAAAAACCAAAACCAAAAAAACCTCAGTTTAATATTTTGCTTGGAAAATATGGGAGGAAACAGGATGGATGGAGAAAACTGTCTTTTTCTTCTGACTTGGCGTTTCCATTTTGTGCAAATTCAATTCTCTATCTGGTGCCATGGTCAGCACAATCAGAAAGTAAGCAGCTGAAAACAGCTCATATCAGACTGAGATTAATTCCTTGGGGAGAGACCTTCTAAACCTCACAAATTCTTGTTGCATTGGGGAAGAAAATGATTAAGCAGGTAGATAATGTTTTGGCTGAAGTCATACACTAATTGTAGTGTTTTTATCAAGTAGAGGATGCTTGCCTTTTTTTTTCCCCCTCTTTTTTTTTTTTTTTTAACAGTATTCAAATGTTGTTTTACCCATTTTCTGTCACGAACACATGAGTTTGAATTTGTCCATACACTGGGCAAAATTTTACCATGTAGCCATCTTTTCATTCTGAATGTTGTATTTCTCCTTTCTGTGGGATTTCTATGGTTTTCTTTCCAAAGTTTTATCCCTAAGGGGAGGCATTGTATGGATCACAATGCTGAGAGATGGAAAGAATTGGTGAAAGGTAATCTTATATATGCATCATGAATCCCCTGCTACTATGAAATTTTCACTTTAGAATTCATTCACAGTATCTTCTGTGATTCCTATAGAAGTGGTAAATGATGTATGAAATGAAACATTTTTGTTGACTGATTGTACTGAGAATTCAGAGAATAATGTTATAGTTATTGCCGAGGCGTATTTATCTTATTTACCATAATACTTGATATTAAGACAAGCTGTCAAAAGTTTACTTGGATCAAAAAGTGTCAGAGAATGAAGGCAAGGGATTTTTAAGGCAAATAGACTATTCTAAGGAAAAGAAAGAGAAAAGAAAAGCAGTATTGTCACTGAACAACCCAATTGTTAGACCTCATCTCAGAAGTAGGTCACCTTTTCTGAGGAAGTATGAGATTGCCCTAGAGATGGAGCAATGTAAGGTTAATACAATGATTCAGGTGTTAAAAACCGTACTAGAGGTAAAGTTTGCACCTATTATGAGAAATAGAGGTTAGAATCTATAATATCATGTAATTACAGTTATGATTACAAGAGAAATAAGAATTCAAACCACATGAAAAGCTTAATGTTTGTACGTAAATCAATAGGTTCTGTGATTTACTTTTCTGTTTCTCTGGGATTAGACCTTTAAAAGTTTTTCTTTTGAAGCCCAGAGAGCTGTAGGCTCAAAGCAGCCTACTGACAATAGGCTACCTTTTCTTTATCAGCTTGTGTGAACCACTAGGACTTAAAGACTTTATGAACAGTAGATTTAAAATCATTGTTATGCTGTAGTCTGTCTTACTGTGTTAAATGGTAGCTTAAGAATGGCAAAATATTTTCTTTTAAAGGTGAGTGAGCACACACACATACGCATGCAGAAATACATCTGCATTCAAATTTTGTGACACAATCTGCTCACTCAGGTTTGCTTTCATCTTCACAGTTGTTGTTACTCATACTTAGTGATACTGTTGTTGAGGTCCTTAACTTACTGGTTTTACTTGTGTTCTTTGTTATTGCTTTTTTGACCTCTGCACTTGAAACTGTCAGCACAGAGAACCAACAGGCTTTTGCAGAACAAAAGTCAGACTCCTTTCTCTGCTTTCTCACTGCAATTATTTCTTCTTACCGAAGAATCTAATCAAAGATTAGAAAAACAGACAAAAAAAAAGTATGTATCAGTGCAATAAATAACTTATGGTGCAGCCACAATTTTGTGATCATTGCGTTTCTGCAGAGTCATTAGCTTTGTTTTATAGGGGAGAATGCTGCTGCATTTAATACAGGAGTGGAAGCACTGACCTCTGTATTCTTTCTGCCTCTCCTGCAGACCTTCAGTAAAAGTTGGGTGACTTCACTTTTGTGTCCTTAAAGCAGTCAATATATCTTACTGTGTTTTAATGTTACTAGGAATATTTTCTGTGGAAATTGCTTACATTGTTCTTTGAGTTCATGACTGATGGTTTATATGGAAAAGTTCTAATTCTAAGAAAGCAAATACTGTGAAATGGAGAAATGTGGGTATGTTCCTGCTTTTCTTCAGAAAGGTCATTTGTATCATTTCTGTCAGGTTAGGCTTCCTGCAAACATTTCCCATCCTACATATTTTCTGGAGTCACAGGAGGTAAGCTAAAATCTACCATGGAAGACATGGTAGATTATCCAGAAGATAGTTTCCAATTTTTTTTTTTAACTTTTCACAAAAAAAGTGAAAAAAAATGCGTAGACTCCCACCCTTGATAGTTCTTAACCAGAAGTCAGAACTGTCAAAACAAAAAATGCTTTATGAATTCTTGGCTAATGGATAGACTTCTCTTTTTTAAATAGAAGAACAAAGCACAAATATTTAAACACAGAAATGCTCACCTTTTCAGGTAGCCAAGCCATAACATGCAAATTTTTACCATTTTTACAGTGATGAAGACATGGGTACTTAGGACATGAAAAGAAAGTACAATGAAATCAATTTTTTAGTTTCATTCTTCTTGTTTCATAGTTTCCTCTTTCTTTTTTTTTCTTCTTTTTTCTGTTTTCATTTTAAGGCATATTTTTCCTGTTCTTCACTTAGTAATAGCTGATGCTGTGCTCCGATAAACTTTGTCTCATTAAGTGTTAGTGTCTGGTACAGCCCCAGTAGCCCTCAACAAGACTCATTGAAAGCACAGAGCAGATCGAAAAGCAATTAGCATTCTGCCTTGTGATAATTACCCACAGTATGGGAGGCTTATCCAAGATGTAGTTTCCACTGTGTCTAATAATAGGATTCTTTAAACACTGATGTATTTTCATGGACACACCAGTGCTCTCATTTCAATTCTGTCACTTATCTCAGATAGGGGAAATAAACATCCCTCACACATTTTTTTTCCTTCATAAAGTAGACTGCTGTTCTGACAACTTGTAGTGTCACCTAAAAGTCACCTTGAATCATGTTTTAATCAGCTGGAACAAGGGAACATCTCATTTATTTCTGCAGTTTCCTTGCTCTGCAATGCACTGATTGCCGAGACATAGAAATCCAAATTGAGCTCTGATTAAAATGGAATGAGGATGCAGATGCTGCTGTTGGTTCAGAGGGGCACTCTGTTATGTGCTAGGAAAGGTCAAGGTGATTCAAGTTCCAATTAAAACAGAAAGATTTGCTATAGTTAGGTAATATGTTGCATTGTAACAAGTTTATGCTGTGACAGGATGAGTAATTTCTGAATCATTTGCCTTTGATACATCAGTTTTTATTGGCACAGGAGCTTACTTAAAAACAAAGTCAGTATTTTTCATGTACTGCAGTAGGACCCAATGCTGTTCTCATAAAAGTATTGTTTCAGAAGCTTGGAAATCAAACATTACCTCCCAAATGTAGCCAGTACTGTAAAGAGATTTGAGGGTTTGGTGAATTTTGATTTACTGTTGATTTTTAGCACCTGGAGAAACACATTTTCGGTTCAAAAACACTTTTATTTTGAACTAAATCTAAAGACACAATGCATAAATCAACGGGTGGTTGTCTGGGTGTGCTAGAGATGAGACACCCATGTTGTCTTTAGATCTTAGCTAAATATAGCTAAAGAATAAATTATTATAATAATAACGCATGCCACAGAGATTTTTAAAATAGGCACTGATGGTTGAGTTGCAGTTTACAGAAATTATACCTCATTTATACACTTCAAGATATGTCTGTTACAAGACAATCCATTTACTGGCAACATTTTACAAAGGATGAAATTGCCTATTAATTCAAGTGCACTCCTGTTAAACAACCCCATGGCCACAATTATGAAAGAAACAACATGATATTATTCTTAGCTGCAGAAATCATGTTTAGAGTTCTGGGAAAGCCATTATATCATGTTACTGAGGCAGAAAATGTAATAATACCAGATGATTTTTAGATATACTATCTACCTGAAACCTTCCAGGAAATAGTAACAGAGAAAGACTGAGGAGTGGGCTAAAATAAACAATGATTCTACTTGGAGACTAAAAATAGAAAATGTGAACACACTGACACACTGAAAGAACATGGAAGTTATTTCTATTTTCTAAATTTTATTTTTGCTGGGAGTATTGACAATACTAACAACGTTATGATTGGAAATTTTTCTGAATTAGTACTGTACAGCATCCTTATTCTTACAACTGGTCTCAAATAAAGCACAGTCTCAGAGCAGCGCCTCACCCTTACACCAGAGGAGGCAATAAGAATGGGAAGAAAAATACACCTGAAACTGCTTCATAAACTGGTCGTGAGATTGAGAGTGTAATGACTTACTAATGAGTAAAATGTGAGAGCAGATCTCCATTTGTGGACCAAACCTATGCAAAGATTATTAAGCAGGAAATTGTTACGAGCAAAAAAAAGGCCTTGTTGAAGATACCCATGGGACTCTATTTCTGAATGATTTTCCTTAATGACAATGCAACTGTGACTCGGCTGCAGCCAGTGATTTCTGAAGGAAGCAGAGTTTGCATGCAGGGCCAGAGGAAGCCACAGCATGTTCCCACAGGCTCTTTGCTCACAGCAACTGAGGAATCATGGCTTTGTGGCAGCCTGGCAGCGTACCCATGGAGTGGTTGTGTCTGCTCTTGCTCTTGAGAGCTGCAGGGGTACTGCTTAGGGGAAGAGTAAATGGAGAGCTGTGTTAACTTTACTTGCTGTAAGGATACATCACAAAGATTTTTCTCCCCCATTCTTTAAGCATATTTGCTATTTGCTTTCTGAGAAGCTGGTAATTCAAAGGTTCAACCTTTCTGTATGACTTTGTTTTTTTTGTTTTTGTGGGTTTTTTTTTGTTTTTTGTGTTTTTTTGGTTTTTTTATTGGTTGGACTAGATGATCTTAAAAGGTCCCTTCCAACCTAGGTGATTCTGTGATTCTGAGTATCTTAGCTTTTATAGCCTAGGTGTGGTGAAATTGCTGACTTTGGCTTACCTGTGTTTTGAGTCCTCAACCAGAGAACATTATTCAGAGAAAGCAGTACTTTTGCTGTATTAGAGAATTAAACTGATCCATCAAACATTTGTTGAGTGGCCTGTCACTGACACAAACCACAGACCCCAAATAACAAAAATCCATTCTGATCTGGGTATGCTTGGGAAGACACGTTAGTGTTGAGTGCTGGAGGTGTGATGAGGGTAATTCGTCATCTAATGCCCATTGGGCCTCTGAAAATGTTTCCCTTATCCTATAACTCTTTTTGACATTATAAGACATCTACAATGTCCTGTTCAAATATTTGAGGATGCTAAATTATGTTTCATTTTTCTAGATGCTCACAAAGGTAAAAATAGACTGCCTGAATCTACAGACATTAGCAAAGGAAGGTCCATTAATTTTTTAAATGGATGTTTTCCTATGCTTTACTCGACATTGTAGTATTTCTCAGTCCTGTTTTCCAATGTCAATGGAAAATATTTACCACATCAACATTAGTATGAAATACTTTTATCCATATTTGAATATTACTAATGACAAATGAGATGTGCTGAATATTAATGGCAGTGACCAAATCATATAATCCAAAATTTGACTGGCATAATACTTGATAGTTTAATAGTATTTAGGGGCTTTAATTATGAGGTGGGTTTCATACTTCTTTTGATTCTATAACTAGTTTTTCAGTCAGCTTTTTCAGTGGTTTTCCACTTTACTGAGGCAACAATCCTGTTAGTAAATGAAGTTGGCTAGAATTATTTTCTGGCCCTGACAGCAGGTGGCATGCTACCATTTTTGTGGGTACCCTTTCCATACCGTATTCCTTGGGTTTCATGTGTGCACACTCATCTCTTACTGCATGCCAAAGACCTTTCCATGTCTCCAGCAGTCACTGGGGGATGTGTCTGCCTCCTTTAGCCCCAGTGGCACCACCTCTTCACCAGGTGCACGCAGCTTAAATGCTGCGAGCCTTTGGATGCATTGAACAATACAAAGCTGTAGTGCTTCGTGATGCTAAAATATTCCAGAGTCTTGGTTTAAAGATTTGGCATGCCTTTGAGGAAGAGGTGCATTCGTGTTAAATCGTACTTGGACTAAGTTAACTCAAAATGTTCCTAATGCAAACATTTGTTGACAGCATATAAAACCAGACAGGAGATACAAATGTCTGCTACAGGCATAGAAAAAAGAAAGAAGAAACTATCTTAATCTACTTACATTAAGAAAGGTTGCTCTCCGCCTTGTTCAGCTCATTTTCTGTTTCCCTGTCTTAATCGAGACTGACCTTGGTGCCAGTGAACCACCTTGAGTACTGACGGGTTTGAGAAGTCTGGTTCCAAAATTCTTATTTTTCAGGAAAAATATAATGCTGTCCTCACAGTTTAACGCACTTCCCTTAAAAAACATGTAATCTCCTCCAGAAAGGTTGCTGACAACAGTCACTGGCCCATGCAGTTCCCCAGTCTGTGTACAGGTGTTGTCTGGGACGGTACTAATTCGGTGTGCTCCCTTGCCAAAGAGCAGGCCAACAGTTAGGCAGTATGGATGATCATATGCCAGCACTTAAGGCTAGGACCTCGTCATGTGTTTTTTACAAAAATAAGAAAAGCCTGAGAGCAAAAAATGTCATTATTGGTTTTTATAAATAGGGTGAGGTTTGAAATAGCGTTAGATTTGAACACTCAAAATCTTGTGGTAGTTGTTAAACACCTTCAAAGTTTCTTTTTTATTAAAAGGATTTTTATTCTGCCTTTGATTTCCCATAGCCTGAAACAAAATCTGTCGCCCTTCAAATTCTGTCATGATCATTGGTCATGATCAGTGAGAGATTATAGGGACCAATGACAAACTGAATTTCTTCAGGATACTTGTGACTAATTATGTATAAATAAGCTCATTTTGTTCTGTATTAAATATTCTGTGCTTTGGCGGAGGAGGGGGGGAGGGGGGGAAGATAGCTGTCTTCAATTTTACTTGTATTTATTATAATTTGTAAGTCTGGATAATCAACTTTAATATTTGTTGTACTAGCAATTAGTGTCAAACTTACACACAGATGGTGCATTGTTCCTCCGCTACAGAAAGGACCTATCTCTGAAGAATTAACAGCAACACTGATTGCTTTTATGCTGAATATTCAAAATTCCAGTTGCTTAAGAAAGCTGATATTAAACAAATTTTATGCCAGAAATTGCCCTCATCTACCACTCTACTCTTGCTGCTATTACTATTATTATAAATTAAGATGTGTAATTTTACTCGCTGAACAAAAAGATATGAAGTCAAAGCTAGGTTAAAGTGCCTGCTGTTACAGATTTCTTATAGGATTCGGAGGTAAGGAGAATTTCAGATCCTCAGGTGATTTTGTGCTGAATCTCCACTGATACTAGTTAAATATCTTACATGCTGTTTATTACAGGCCTTAGCCTCATCAGTTATTTTTAAGCTGTTGCTTGAAAATTGTGTGTTGTAACTGAATACTGGGATAGGAAATAAAGCCCTGAGATCCGCAGGAGTTTTGTTTTTCCCTCCACCCTGCTGGGTATTATTCATGTTGTATTTGGGTTCAGGGCATCTTTGCTTCAGATAAGCCTAGACAAGCTTCTGTTGCTTGTTTTGGCTGGAGTGTATGTTGGTGGACCCTTAGCAAGTCTGCTCAGGCTCCATGAAGGACACATTCTAACATGCTGAGGATGGTCACGCTTTCCTGTGGTGAAGAGGCCTGGCTTTTGACTCTCAAGAGCATATCTTTGTATGTAAATGGATGCTGAGTAGTTGCCTTCTCTTGAAATTTCTATCATTCTATTTTGCCAGAGATTCAGGTCTGGGATCTACATCTCACAGTGTATTTGTATGTTGCTGAAGCAGATGACCTCTACCTCTTTATTTCATACATTAAGACAGATGCTATTTGAAGGGAAAAACTGTGCTTTTGTGAAAATTTGTGCCTTGTAAATGCTGTAGTTATTTTCATTCTATATAGAAGAAAATTGCATCATACTGCCTTGGATACTATGGGCTGATGACTAAATATGATAGCTGCTGTAATTTTTTTTTCTCTTCTGTTATTACTCTAATATGAGAAAGGGCTAGATGCCTGACTCTTTTATACTTCCATCTCTTTTGGGCTGTCAGGTGCTTTCAGATAGAGCTTCAGTAACTTAGAAAGGTCAGATTCATGTAAATCTTGGATTACTTCATCCTTGCACAGTTTCCATAATAACTGCATATTTCCATCTTCCCTTTGAATTGCAGGTAACGCATACAGGATATAGGACAAGTTTGTACTTAAAAAGATGCTTGTTAACTAATTAAGTCTGTAAATGATATAATGACAGGAATATTTCAGGGGGATTCTTTGGAATAACTCAACAAACTGTTGGAAATCATCTCAGACTTTGGAACTGTGCTCTTCTAAGACTTCGTTCTTTATTCTTATAAAGAGTCAGAAAGAAGGAGGACTATTGATATGGGTAAACATTAAAAATAAAGCTCTAGAACACCAGGTGATGTGAAGTAACACAGACCTTTTACCTTGAGAATGTAGAATGTATTTAACCTCCGTTGAAACTCCAAGCCGTGTAACCTTTTCTGCTTTCCAGTATTATTAGGTATGCCTTTGACTAAATTTGTTCTCATGAAGCTTTCTTGATTCAATGAAAAAGAAATCTGATTATACATGGAACAGGTTAAGAGCTGAATGTGTAGAATGTACTTCTCTACAGAAAATCTATGCCTCTAATAGTCTCCAGCTCCTCAAAAAGAGGAAGAACGTTGCTTCATTTATGCCCTTTTTTTTTTTTTTTCCCCTAAGGAGCACTCGGTTATGGCATAACCTTACTCCTATGGTCAACAGCCTGAGTGGGAACAGAATGGTTAGTGCTAAATGCTTTGGGAAATTTCTATAGTGTAAGTAGTTTTGCTTTGATTATTGCAAAAACTTTTCTAAAGTTCTTAACTCTTTAACAGAACTTTTAACTGATAGACTTTTTGCCTGGGAATATATCTGCACTGCTAGTACTTCTACAGAGAAAACAGAATTATCTAGGGTCAGAAGGCAGTCTGGGAGTTCTAAAATTTCCTAATTCCCACTCTAATGTTTTGGCAATTATTTTAATGATTTTTATTGTCATAGTCTATTTTAGGAAATAACATAGGAACCTTTGCTATCTTCCCTTATCCATAATTTCTGAAATAATCACTAGCACACGCAACTGTAAGTAAGTTATTTCTTTATTTTGACCTCAGTCCCGTGGCTATTTGGTGCTCATTTAATGAGTTTTAGTTGACACCAGTTAAAGTAGCCTCATCAGATAATAACAGCACAGGTCCAGTTGTGTTAAACTACTTTTAGACATCATTTAATTTAGGCTGTGTTTATCTTTTACTGAACACATAGCCTGATATCTTGTAATTTTAATGGTTTCTATGGTGATAGGAAGATTTGGTAGAAATTAGTAACATTTTGTGAGCACATGGGTTGGTACTTATTCAATATAGCTATTTTTTACTTTTCTCTGTCATTTTCCTAAAGCTGAATTAAAGCAACATTATTATTAACTCTTTGTGCTGCTTTTGGCTGGGATAGAGTTAATTGTCTTCATAGTAGTTAGTATGGTATAAGGATGGTGCTGTGTTTTGAATTTGTGCTGGAAATGGCATTGATAATTCTGGGATGTTTTAGTTATTGCAGAGCAGTGTTTAGACAGAGTCAAGGCCTTTTCTGCTCCTCACCCCACACCACCAGTGAGTAGGCTGGGGGTGCACAAGAAGGTTGGAGGGGATGCAGCCTGGACAGATGACTCTGACCAAAAGGATATTTTGTACTATATGGCATCATACTCAGTATGACACTACTGGGGGAAGAAGAAGGAAGGGAAGGACGGTTAGAGTTACGGCATTTGTTTTCCCAAGTAACTGTTATGTGCGATGGAGCCCTGCTTCCCTGGAGATGGCTGAACACCTTTCTGCTGATGGGAAGTAGTGAATGAATTCCTTGTTTTGCTTTTTCTACATGCACGGCTTTTGCTTTCCCTATTAAACTGTCTTTATCTCAACCCACAAGTTTTCTCACCGTTATCCCTCCTCTTCTCTCCCCCATCCCACCGGGAATGAGTGAGCAAGCTGCTGGGTCGTGTTTAGTTGCCAGCTGGGGTTAAACCATGACATTCCTCTTCAAACAGATTTTAAATATGAAAGACAAAAATCCCTGCCATGAACAAGCTATTAATATCTTCCACATTTTTTCCACAGAGTAGATTAAACAGTTCTGTTTCTTATATTCACACTTGAACCTGCACTGATTTTTGTTTTATATTTTCAGTTTAAGCAACACTAGGTGTTCAAGGTTGAAAATTCTTCCTACAATTTACCATGAGCTTTATCCGTATCACAGTTTGCAGCAGTCTATGAAGACATATGGACCCTTTCAGTTTCCTCTGGGATAAAAATATTCAAGACAAACTCTTTATCTCACATTGAAATAATTTGTAATGAAATACTGCTTTCTGTCTAGACAGCATTGCAGAGTAATTGCCAATCACAGAGTTTCTGAAAAATTGTACCATTTCATAGTTTATAATATTAAGACAACTCTGCATAATTGAAAAGCTAATTCTAATGTAATTTGAATCATCTATCTGAGATGCAGCTGGGAAAAACTCACTAGTTACAGTGAGAAAAGAACATGATGAATTTTTATCTTCTGTTTTGCTTTCCTCAAGTTGGAGGACCTTCATCTGGAGTCCACAGAAAAAAATTAAAGCAACCCAAACTTTCTGAATTTTTTTTTGACATTTACAGAGAAAGTAAAATATGAAAATGTTTCCTTTGATGCAGATATTCAATTTTATTTTAAATTAAATTTTAATTTCCATTTTTATGTCATCATTTGTTTTGTAAACTTAGGCATTATGACACAAAATCTTAAATGTGTTATTTTTTCTCCCTTTTTTATATATGAGCCTGTGTCAATTTCCAGACAGCTTAAAAATATTTTTTGTTGTAAGCCACATTTGTACACATACATAAAAATGCTCAGAATTCCCACAATGTTGTTTTATCTCTATGGTCCCTTCCAACTCCAAAAAAATTCAGTGAAATTCAGTGAAATCTTCCTCTTGCTTTTAAAGTAGAACTTGTCACTGTGGGTTAAAATTTCAGTTATCCAGGTGAATTTTCAGAAAATTGATCAGTGTAGGTTATAGGGCTAGTATCAAACAAAATGATAAATTCAGTTATGAGATTATGATTTGGTCAGACACTAGACAATACAGAAATACAGAAAGTTGCCATTTGTTGATGTGGTATTGTTAGCCTAGTTTTTTTAATAAGGTCTTCTGTAAATTGCTGCTGTGGTGCAGTCTTAACTGCTGCTATTAATGAGTCAGTACCTACTGCAACAGAATCTACTTGACATCTTGATAGCAATTTCTTGGTCACCCATGTCAGCAAAGTCTCTAGAGCCATGTAGCCCTTCATCGTTGCCTGAGTAGCACAGACAAAAACTAATTTTTTATGTTTGCTATCAGGAATCTTGCTGACACTGTCAGCTGCTGAGTGAGTACAGCTACCAGCACCTTTTCACGTGTGCAGGATGGGGTCATGCATTTACCTATGCTATTGTTTGAAAACAAAAATCCACCCTTTCAAATTATCTTCCCTCCCTATCTGAGTTTAACCGTTCAAGTATTTTATGGGAACCAACCTACCCTTTCTAGAACACCTGCCAGCCTTTCTTTCACTCAGTTCTTGGAGTGAGTTACAAACCAGCTAAGTTTTCTGAATGCAAGCATCTTTAGGTAACTGTTTACTGTTTGACCTACTTTCTTGAAAAGAGGTCAGGTAGACTTCCTGCATTAACAAGAACGTCTTCTGTCCTCTAGTGTTAAGATATCAAACATTACATAAGGTCGCAGTTTAGTCCTGACCTTTCTATTTGTTCATCCAAATCTGATAGTCTATAGCAGGTAGATCCACAGGAACTTCTATTCTATTTTTGTCTGGAAGGACTTTATGAAAGCTGCCAGAAGGAATCACAGACACCACTGGAATGCATGAAGCTTATATGCCATTCACAACTGAAATATAAATCCAGTTTGTGCAATAACTTTCTATCTGTAATTCTCTCGAAACAAACTCCTTTTTACTTCTTGCATCCCCTGTAGTCTAGGAGATTCTCGGTCTATTTAGAGCTGTAAACTCTCAGGGCAGGGGATGTCTTTGAGCATGATTAGACAAAAATGAAACAGAGTTTTCATCATTAGTTAAGACTTCTAGTCATTGCCTTAATTTAAGTAATTATGCATGCACACCTATGATACAAAGAATCAGTACTTCTTTATCTGAATGGGGTGGCCAAAAACTTCCAGTGTAAAGTGCTACAGAACACTAAAAATAGTTCTTATTCAAAATTTTAATCCAATTTCCATCTTGTAACGTAAAAGTACTAAAACATTCAGTTTGTTAACATTACACTGTCTTTGAAAGTAGTTCTCGCTTAGCTAACACCATCTGTTTATACCCAAATATTTTCCTTCCACTCAGCCAAGTTGAAAGTATCAGTAAAAACAGTTTGTGTATGGCAAAGAAATGTGCTGGTACACATACATAGTAACATAAGAGCCATTTTTAATACTACTTTAGTTTGTAGCCAAAAATTGAGCTGTTGCTTTTGAAATTCAGTAGAGGGAAAAACTGAAAAAGTCTTGTGAACATCTGGAACTAGGATAAAAGCCAAAGGCATAACTTCCATTTACTTCCACACATAAACATCAATACCCTGATTGAATTCACTTTAGAGGAAATATTTGAGAAAGTAAAGAATAATTACTACATTATATACATAACATTCATCTCCTCTGTTACAGCAACACATGCTTCTGAGCTCACCTTCCATGAACTGAAGAGTCCTTTGGTTGGGTCCTTTCTTCTCCTATTTATCCCAATGCACTTTTTCATCCTCTGCAATCCTATCTTACTGGAAAACAAACAAACCTTTATTTTTTGTAGAACTTCGTATTCTTCGTAGAACTTTGTATTCTTCTCTTCTATTTAAAAAAATACTATTCCAAATGATTCCCATTCAGTGTTCAGCTTCTGCCACTGTCCCCAGCTTTTTGGCTAGTCATGATTCTCCTAAAGTAATAGACAAAAAAACAACAACCAGAAGAATCCGTCCAGAAAAAGACAAACTAAATATATTGGCATTTAAATCTTCCATTTTTCTTTAGCAGAGGAAGCATTTATAAATGCTTCTTTTAAACTATTTACATCAAGAGTCTTAATACATCACTGAGGGAAGGATCAGAACCTCCCTCTGAAACTATGTAGACTCCACTAAAGTCTTTTCACCTGGCTTTGTTGTCTGTATTGATTTCTGATCTCAGGTGTGTTCATCCTAGAAGACAAATAGCCTCAGTAGTCAGCAGCTCTTTACATCAGTTGTTCTTCTACAAAATCTCTTTCCCAGCTGGAACCAGAAAAATTATTTCACCTGCAGATCGCACAGAGGAAGTTATGCAGAGGTGGTTAACAGGAACAAACATAAAAAATTGTAGCATGCCTTGTAAAAAAAGTATGTTGCAACTGAGCAATTTTTGGAGCAATTTTTCATGATTTATAGACTAGTTGGTGTGGGAGTGTTCCTCTTAAATATCTTTCTTTTATTCATGTGCTATTGAGTTGGTGACAATAAGGGAAACTGAAGTGAAATAATTTGTCCCCAGTTGTAGCACTGATCGTTAGCACACTGGTTTCATTCCATGAAACTAGGATTCTTATACTTTTACTTCCATAAATTGACTTTTCTATCAGTTTTAGGCTCAGTGCTTTCTACTAAATTTAGTGAGAATACATCCATTCGATTTAATGAGCATTGGACTGTCTTGGTCTTCTATGTACTAAATTTTATTTCAGTGTTGAAAATTCTGACACTGAGGGAAAATTAACTTTAATTTTAAAATTAATAGAACAACATTCAAATATGCCATCACTACTCAGGAAAGCAATACTTTTCCTCCAGTGTTACACATGGCTTTTAGCATCTGTAAATCAGAAAAGTGTTTTCAGCGATACAGTTTTCTCATAAAGCAATATGATATGAGTCAGATTAACTAAATACTTAGGTTAATATATAGTAATTCAGGTGTATATTAACATGATATTTGCATATGGCAAGATAAATATTGTAATAATTTTTATTTTCAGATAAAAATACCCTAATTATGATTTTTAAAATAGAAAGAAATAGTAGTTCTGTGTGTCTAAAGATGGCATTAGTCAATGCTGTAACTTTTTGAGGAAAGCAAACCAGAGCTACCAAGTGCTTTCTCTCCTAAGGGGAAAAAAACCTAAACACACACATAAACGCACATTTACATATTTGTAAAGCCAATATAATCCTGGTTTATATCAGAAATAGTGTAGCCAGGAGGACGAGGGAAGTGATTGTCCCCCTGTACTTGGCACTGATGAGGTCACACCTCGAATACTGTGTTCAGTTTTGGGCCCTTGACTACAAGAAAGACATTGAGGTGCTGGATCGTGTCCAGAGAAGAGCAACAAAGCTGGTGAAAGGTCTAGAGCACAAGTCTTATGAGGAGTGCCTGAGGGAACTAGGGTTGTTTAGTCTGGAGAACAGGAGGCTGAGGGGAAACCTTATCACTCTCTACAACTGCCTGAAAGGAGGTTGTAGCAAGGTGGGTATTCGTCTCCTGCCAAGTAACAAGTGACAAGACGAGAGGCAACAGCCTCAAGTTGCTCCAGGGGAGGTTTAGATTGGATATGAGGAAGTTTTTTTCATTGCAAAGGTTATCAAGCATTGAAGAGGCTACTCAGGGAAGTGGTTGAGTCACCACCCTTGGAGGTATTTAAAAGACGTGTACATGTGTGGCTTAGGGACATGGTTTAGTGGTGGACTTGGCAGTGCTAGATTAATGGTTGGACTTGATGATCTTAAAAGTCTTTTCCAACCTAAACAATGCTATGATTCTACATTATTAATAAGCAGTGCTTCATCACAAATGTGAGATCACATTTTGTGTGAAGCCTGCTATTAGGAAAAATCTATTTCTGGTTGCAAATCCCTTCAGTCAGCTTATGTTTATGAATGACTTAAAATACATTAAGAGAAAAACTATGTAATTAGAATTTGTGGAAATAATATTGTAGAGAAAAGCACAGTTACTTTAGATGTTACTAGAAAGAAAAGATGTGCATTTTGTAAAACCTCTGTTCCCAGGGATGTACAGATGACACAGATCTTTCACTGAATAACTTATACATTTATTTACATTTTCAATGGCCTGGACAATCTAGTTTGTTTTAAAGCAGCCTATAGTGAAATACTTTATTGTCTCAAGGATTCATTCTTTGTAAAAAGTAAGATTTCTGATGAAGGTTTGCATTTTAGCTTTCAGCACTGATACTCTAAAGTAAGTTGCTATCAATTGTACCTAATCACTAGTAGAGTCAGTCTTGCCAGCTGTTACATAAATCTTTGAAATGGAGATGCACTGGAGGACTTTATTTGGGATGACAAGGTCAAGACTGTTCTCAGAAATGGGAGTTATCTCTATTTTCATTGCATTTTAAATGAATTATTGCATTTCATATTCATTATTGCATCTTATTATCTTTATTTTATTTTATTTCTCAGCAAATATTAACCATTTCCAAACAAGAAAAAAAATAAAGTAGCCATCTGTTATATTTACAAAAAATCCTTTTAACAGAATAACCATCCTCTCCAAAATGTCAAAAGTGGGGAGGATCAAATAATCTTTCTATATTAAAAAAAAATAATTGTCTAAGGACATATGAAATTTCCATACTATATCCAATTGGGAAATGGGGATTTTTGCAAACTGTTAATTCTACTGGACAGAAGAAAGATACACTTGACTAGTGTAATTCTGTCGGCAAATAAATGCAACAGATTTATGTTGCATCTGTTAGTTAAAGTTGCAGTAGTAATTCAGAATGTTATGAAGCTACAAACTACTTGGTAGCACTTGAAGGCAAAACAAGCTATTCACATTTTATATTTTTAGGTGAAGGCAAAGAATATCACCTACAGCATTAAAACTTTTAAAAAAGCTTAAATTACTAAATTTCTAATGAGGTCTTAAATCTCATGTATTGTGTACTGTCTTTAGTTGCTCAGAGAAATCCACTATTACAAGAGAACTTGTACAAGTTAGTACCTTTTACATTGGTCCATTATGATGATGTTAGTACCTTTTACAAGTAGTACCTTTTACATTGGTCCATTATGATGATGTTAGTACCTTTTACATGTAGTACCTTTTACATTGGTCCATTATGATGATGACTCAGAAACTCACATGCAGCTACTAATATGACGTATTAATCTCTCTCTGTATTGGTAACAAAGAAGACTAGAATTTAAAATATATGTTTATAGGAATGCACATAAGGACTCCTGAGTCTTGTAGAGAAGTCATACATTTCAGAGCCAGGATGCCTACTATTGTAAAACAAAAAGACAAATTGAGCTGTGCCATGAGATTCTTCAGAGAGTTTGTTGAGAAAGCCATTTTTAGATTGGAGATAGAGCTGCAGGAGTATATCCCCCACATATGTCCTTGTTCTCTTAGACCCACAAAGATAATACATTGTATATCTCCTTAGGCTGTTAAACAACTCAGGGTATTTAGTTTTTTTGGACAACGCAGTGAGGAGAAAATACATGTCTTTCTACTTGAAAAATAATTGGTGATTAAAGTTCTCCCAGTAATCCAGTTAGCCAATGTGTACAAGGCTGCACAAGGGAAAAAACTTTTTTACTCTAGAAAGTGATCATCTTGTGATATGAAGCATGAACTTTCATTAGGCTTTATTTAATTTGCATAACTGTGATATTAGACATACTAGTCTAATAGTCTCTCCATCCTACCGGACTCAGTGATCTCTTGAAGAAGGAATTAATCATTCACAGGCTGATTTATATACTACAGGAGGCAAATTTCCTTATCCCCCACTCCCCAAGATTACTGTCCATTATTTTAAACACCCTTTATTAAAAAAAAAAAAAAAAAAGGATGATTTGCAGCATCAGAATATAAAGGATATTCTGAAACCAGTCACTATAATCTTAGTAATTCTGCACATCTAAGTCAGGTCATCTTGATTTTTTATTTTGGTGCTATCAAGTGACCCTAAATTTTATCTAACTTTAGACACAAAATTCCTTCCCTTTGCATGCTCTCAGCCATGTCACATTCACAAGCTGATCCTTTTTGAAAGTAAGGGACTCATTAGGTACGTTACTGAACAGCTAAGTGTCTTCTGGAGGAAAATACAAAGTAGTTATAGTTATGTATATGTTACTTTCTAAATGTACACAAGCATCTAAAATTTTGACAAGTATTGTGCACTGTATATTTTTATTGAATTATTCACAATTATTCTTTTGCCTTTATTTTTTTTTTTCTCTTCGAAGTGTCCCATGCATTCAAAACTCAGAATATCTGAAAAGAGTAGAACACTATTAGTAGAACTACCTGGCTTTATACTGACCCAACTGGAGGTTCATCTGCTGGTACAGAATATGTATTCCTGTCTTGACTTTCATCTAAATATTTTCACTGAATTTCACTGAATTTTTAGAGTTGGAAGGGACCATAGAGATCATCTAGTCCAACTCCCCTGCTGAA
>JAOXNO010000013.1:79276523-79299978 GCA_028565335.1 Limnodromus scolopaceus | reverse complement strand
TGTGGGACACTGTATCAAAGGCCTTGCTAAAGTCTAGGTAAATAACATCCACAGCCTTTCCTTCATCCACCAAGCGACTCACTTTGTCATAGAAGGAGATCAGGTTTGTCAGGCAGGACCTGCCCCTCGTGAACCTGTGCTGGCTGGGCCTGATCACCTGGGCGTCCTTCATGCACTGCATAATGGCACTCAGGATGATCTGTTCCATCACCTTCCCAGATAGAAAATAAACTAATGTAAAACCTTCCCAGTATCTGAGGAGATGCAATTAATAACGTAATAGCTCTTCTTTACCTGTAGTACTTAATTTGTTTTGGTAGCTGTAGGTGGATGTAACCACCCAGTGCAGTCCCCACTAATACCGCACAAATGATTGCATGTGTTGTCAGGTTACTGAGCTTAGCAGAATCTGTGCAGCACCTTGAACCTTGGCTCTGCTTAGGGAGGAATGCCAGATGGTTGGTTTTTTTTGCTTGACTATTTCTGTTTTCTCACTGGATATGGCTCAGTTAGCAAGCTTTTCATGCATCAAGTAGATTTCCCTTACCTGTTAAACTGTTGCCCTCAGAAGGTCTTTTTGTATCAAAGTACACATAGTTTAAATCCATGCTTAGGTACAAAAGTGGTCATTCCATGTATGAAATGTCATCTTTAACGTAAACTTCTTTTACTTATGTGCATCATATGGTGTCTTCCACTGTGTTTTGGGTTGCTTCACATATTCAGAGCTTCCCCTCCCTGCCTCCAGCTCCTCTGCATTACTTTTCCCATGCTATAAAACTGATTGTATTTTCTTCTGAGGAACTGACAATCTTCTTGCTAGGGCTCTTTCTGAGAGGATTTTTGTCTATTAGGACATGTCTGTTTTCTAGGCTTGTATAACCTTGAGTATCTGGAACCAACCTAAACCTGGCTAAGATGGAAGTCCAGATGCTAAATCTACATTTGGCTATACATCTTAGAGGTTGCAGCTGGCAGCAGGAACCTGTGCATCTGTCTCTCTAAAGGCTTCCACTTAACTTCAATATAAAATTTGGAGCTTTGGCACACATGACCTTTCAAGGCTTGCTGTTGTGAAAGCAGCCACTCCTGTAAGAACCATTGTTTTCCAATAGAGTCTTCATTCTGCTGGTTCTGGCGTGGGCAGCACTAGAGGGCAGGTACCCATTTCATAATCTTGGGGTTTGTGTCCTTTGTATTTAGCAGCTTCTGTGGGGTTATTTGTGTAACTTTGCTGCCAGTGATGTGATTGCATCATTGTTTCTGGATCTGGGACAACCAGAAGATACACGGAAAAGCTGGAACAGAAGGACTGTCAGAATAGATCTCATGGTACACAAGGGTCTAAATCCATTCTGTCAGTGTGTTACAAGATCTGGCAAAATTAGCATAGTGTTTTTCCAGAATGAGGTCTGGTTTCTGGGCCAGTATTTGTAGACTTGCTTACAGATTTACACCTCTGTCCAAAACCTACCCTTACTAAAATACAGAACTCACTGTGGAGTCTAATACATTAATAATATTCTTTTCTATTATTATTATTACAGTAGAAGTTATGTTCCCTCATGCACAAAAAAAGTCCAGCTGAGACCCATGAGGCAGGCTTCAATAGTAGCAAATTTCTTACACATTTACTGAAATAATCTGCTTTCATTCTGAATCAGAAGAGTAGATTTTCCTACCGAACATCTGGTCAACATTTGGTGACAATGTGTCTCCACATGTATACCCAGTTAACAAAATCAACCCCATTGTCTCTTTGAATATGTGAATTAGGAAACATGAGCTAAATCAGGAGAAACTTACATATTGAACAAAAAAAAAGTGTTTCTTTTAAATATGCTTAATGAAACTGTTCAGTTCCTTGCTGCAGAATATTGTGGTCTACTAAAAGTGAGGTCAGAAAACTGGCAAAATCATAGAGCCAAAAGGCATCTAAAACTATTGAAAGTGGAGGTTATCTACATCTGACTTATTTCAAAGTTCTTTATGCAGGGAATCAGTGTAATGTACCCTATTTCACAGAATACCCTGAATCATGAAGAGATTAGGTGACTTACTGAAATTCATGAGTACTTGGTGCTGAGAAAAGAATCTAGTCCTGGTGGTCTTCTCTAGTGAACCACTGTATCATCTAACATATTTTATGCCATCTAAATAATACATCAGTTAAGATACATTGTTATCTGGGTTGTCCTTATATATGAATTGTTTATATGGCACCTCATAATTATTCCCCTTCCCAATAACATAACTGTTAGGAGTACTGGTTTCAACATGTAGTTATATTATCCATTCTCTATGCATCTAACTCTTAAGCAAGTGCTCAGTTTATAGTTTCTAATCCAACTAGAAGTGATATAAACTGATATTAAAATGACAACATAGAGTATGTGTACTATGAAGCTTGAAATGCTAGAAATATGATCTAAAATGTGACAGCATCTCAGCCTTCAAGTGACTCTTACACCCTTTGTCAAGTAGATTGATTCATTTATGTCTGAAGGAAGATATTTGTTATACATAAGACTCAGACCACTGTTTTAGTGAACAGATAAATAGGCTTGGACTTTTTCAAAATTAGTTGAGAACTGACTTTTTAGAAAGTTTCATAAAACCCCTGAATTGAATATACCAGACAGAATAGTTTATTTCACTGCCACTCCATCCTACCGTTTCCCCTGGTAAGACTCATAGAAAGCTTGAGTATGGCAGAATTTTAATGTGAACTCTTCTCATAGTTGCACTCCACTGTTGCTATGACTCGTATAAACTGATACATCAGCCTGGGATAACTGCCACACTTTCACATCTGCTATTTATTGTTCTTCTGATGAGTTACATTATGGCAATTTTTGGATCTCCACTTAACTGTAGCAGATCCCTGATTTTAACTTGTTTTTGGAATGCAGTCCCATGTTGGCTATGATAATATGAAAATTAGAAATAGTCATTGCTTTTATTGAACCAGATCCTTAAAAGAACCAAAGTTAGTCTGTGTGCATACCTTAAGCTTTAGTTTGAATTTGTTGCAGACAGTCAGGGGTTTTGCCCAAAAGGCTGTGTTTCTACCAGATAACCTTAGTAATAAACCTTGCAACTTGCCTTCAGTTAACTTCCCTGATTTCTAGGATTGGTTTAGTTTCCTCCTATTTAATGAAAGATGTTCATACTCCCAGTTTCATTCTGGGAGTATGAAACATACTCCTGTTCTCTTTGTGAAGTCTTTCAGAAGTTCAAGAGAACACTTCCTTCTGAGGCTTAATCTCTTCTGTCCTACTGTAAGAGATGGCCTGGTAATTCTCAAATTGTTTCTCTAAAGTATTCAGATGCATCTGTGTTAAATCAGGAGCCAGCTGCTCAATTTACTTGGCTAACAGTGAGCTTCTGTCCTGAAAAGCCTTTCTTCTTTCCCATTGGGATATTATCCCTCAGTGGGAAATGTGTCTTAAACTTGTGTGAGGCCTTTCATTCTATATCAGTCTGTTAAGTTTACTTAGTTTATAAATGGGATAAATATGTGTACCTACACTAGTTCTTGACAGAACACAGACGTGGTTATAATTAAGCACTCTAGGGTGGCAGTGGATTAAGGAATATTGATCCCTAATGTCCTTCTTAGAAGAATGTTATGCATGGTGTTGCCTTGTTGACTCTAAGTTTTATAATTAAAGGATTATAAAGTAAGATTACACTTAGAGTTAATAAAGAAAAGTTTGAGTGACAATGAACTCATCTCCTAAGGAATAATACAGAATCCTTGTTGCTTGAGACATTTAGAAGTAGACAGGGCAGCTGACCTTTTCCACCTCTGAGTCCTGTGTCTCAAGCTTTGATTTTAAACAGCCTTGTCAAGTATTTCTCTTGGATATTTTTATTTTGAGCAATGAATTTTTGACATTCAGTAGAACTTACTTTGCAGAGAATACACAAAAAATTTTAGATGTAGCAGTCTAAATTTAATTTTAATCCCTTTTGGTTGAAGGCATAATACACTTAATGCTCACATCCTGATTCAGGAGAGGCAGTTAATTGAAAAGAAGGATAACTTTATTTCAAGTATTAGAAGAGTCTCTGTGTATTATGTTAGTATTTCATTTTTTAATATTGCATTTATTTTTATTTATGGTACCTTTAAAACCCCAGTTTCTGATAAGAAGTGCCTCTATGGTGTTTAATTGCTTCCAGCTGGAAACTTTATCATGGAAGAAATAACTCATTGGAAAAGTGCAAGGCACGAAGAAAGTATATGCTCAAAAATGGATCCTAAAAAAGATGTGCTTCTGACAAATTTCTTTCACAGAATGTGTGTTTCTTTCTAATTCAGCTGGGTTCAAGTACAGAGGGAGGGCTATTAAAATCCCCACATTGGCAACATCATGTCCTATGGATGTTGTTCTTTTGCAAACTGATGATAGTGATTTAAGATATGTACTTCTGAGTACATTAGTAACAGGGAAACATCATTGTGCAGAAGGTAAGAATTTTTGTAAAATGCAGTGAATTACACTGTTTTTGGAACTGTAGAAGGAATGCTAGAAAAGATACATGAAGGAGATTCATTAGTATCTCCATGAAGAAGGAAACTATCACCAAAAAGCATATACTCAGATTTGTAATTGTAATCCCTCCTGTTACCTGTGCTGGAGAAGACCCACTCAATTAACTCCATGTTTAAATAACAAATAACCCCAAGGATATAAAAAGTCTTGAAGTTCATATTAAACATACATGCAGATTAAGAGGGCTCATGAACTTGATCAGCAAGGAAGGGTGACTGTCAATAGGATCTGCAGAGAATAAAGTATGAATAGAGAGAGATCTTAAACAGATTACAAGTTAGATCAATGACTGCATAATATAAGGACAGATTGTTTAGGTACTAATTTTCCATGAAAAAAATAAGCAAAAAGCAGCAGTATTCCAGCTTGCCAGGCGCAGTCAAACTATAGAGTTGGTTGTATCCACAAACTCTGCCATACTGCAGAATAAAATGCTGGAAAGTGTTGCTACTTTTCTGAAACAGAAGATCCCTAGACTGACTGTGAGGCTCTAAGGCTCTAGATATGCGAGTAATATGGCCTGTCTATTCAGCTGGAACTGTCTCCAGCATAGGGCAGTCCCAGCTTCTCCTCACACAGGACACCTCTGCAGCCCCCCTGCTGCCAGCACTTTGCTATGTAAACTTAATGCAGATCATTTAAATCTACTAAAGCTTGAATGCTTTAGATTGTGGGCTGTGTAGTCACTGGTGACATAACAACCACGTGGACATTCCAATTATGCTATTTCAAGATGGAAAGCCTAGTTTTGTCTGTCTTGCTTTTCTAGTCACTCCTGAGCAGAGTGCACCCATGAGAAGCTCTTTATTAAGGTAGACATCTTTCAGGCCCAAAGAGAGAAGACATCTCAATCTGGCAACTCATAGAGCTATTGGAGGCAAAGAGTACTGTTGTGTGCTCTTGAATACATCAAAAAGAGAAGCTAGGGTGCAGTATTGCTCTCTTATGGGAGCTACAACTACAGACAAGAAAAGAGAAAAGGAATTGGAACCTCTGAACAGCCTGAGTAGCAGTCTGCAGTCTAACATAAGCTTGCACAGAGTCCAGTAGTGAGAGAGCTCACTGGATAAAGCTACTTGAACGAAAGATGTTGAGAGAAAATCAATTGTAATGTACTGAAAATAGGAAATGTAATTGATCCATGACCAGGGCTCTAGTCCTTGCAAGAAGCAAAGCTGAGAAGTGTGACACTTGGTGTATATTTAGGGTGCCTCTGTCACTTCTCCTGAGTTCCTCTGTGTTGTCCATATGTGTCACAAGTGAGAAGTAAAACAAATGACAGTCACTCTAGGGTTGGATAACATACAGTAAACTGAGATTATTAAAAGACTGAGAGAGCAGAAGCTTCAAAAATAATTGAGCTTCAGTTTCAAGAGAGTGTATTGATAATCGTAAATCAAACAAACCATGGTGTGGGATGGGTTTTTTATTTTTTCATTTTTTTTTGTTGGGGGTATATTTTATTTTGTAGTGTATTTTTTTTTGGTGCTGTTTGGAACATGAACAGTGAAGAATGCAGCTGCATTTAGCTTCTTTTCAAATGGAGAGCTGATGTGTCCCAATTACATGATTGGGAAAGTGCATATGGGAGGACTGGCAAAAAGACCCTCAGTAGAAGACACTGGATCTGGTTTTATGGTTGTGATTATGTATCTTCACAACTACTGTTATATTTAAAAATGTTGCACATCACATCAGACTCATTCCTTGTGAACAAATTGCAGCTGAAATTTCTTCCTATTCTGAAATTCCTTCCTGGAAGAAGAGTGTTTTTTTCATTTACTTTCAATTGAAGGTAGCAGAAAATATCTCCTCATAAAAATAAGAGGAGAAACAAGGGAAGAGAGAGATGAGATCTCAGACTAATGTAAATCAGGAAAGTTTCTCTGAACTTGGTGGAATAGTTGCTGAGGCTGGGAGCTGGGCCCTCGGAGGTGCAGTTAGACTTCTGTTACATCTAAGCAAGCAGCCTGTGAAGTATCTTTACTGTGTTGTATTTTCTTCTCAACAATTTTTTTTATATTTTTAAAAAAGGGTCTGGTTTACAGTAATGCTTTTCATACAGGTTAAATACTAATTTATTATACATCTTGTATGCAACAAAACAGTCTGACTTTATTTCCTAGGTAAGAGAAGTCAAGGTGAATTGACATTAGTGATTGCTGAATTGATGGATAAATTTATCCTGCAGTACTGTGAAGTCAACAGAATCATGTAAGTGATTAACTTCCACAATTAACTACCACAATGTCGGTACTTATTTTCAATTGCATGCTGTGCTTTACCATGCAGCTAAAGAACATATATCTTTTAATCTCAGTGTTTGGAAATTCTTATACATTCTTTTTGGGTGTAAATGCAGCCTTCCCATTTACCCTTGTGGTTTTGCTGGTCTTAATCTGTACACCACCTTGTTCCCTTAAATAAGCAAGATAACTTGTTTAACTTACAAAAGAACAATAAACCCCCCCCCTTTCTTCAAACACACACACAAAAAAAAGCCAACGGGGGTTAGCTTGAATTTGAGGGGAGGGAAAAGAATGCACATGATTTCCTATTTCCAATAACACATGGACATAAACAAAAAATAAACCTTTTAAGTGCAGCATCCTTACTGTAAGGATGGGGGAAAAAATTAAAAATGATAGCACAGCAATCACCATTGTTCCACAGGAGCCATAAAATCCTGAATGCCACTTTGGATTTGCTTCTCAAAAGAAGTGTGTCCCTGTGTCATTTCTGAAGCTTGAAAAGCTTTGTTCTCAGCTGGAGTGACAGACTTGGCTTTATTATTGATGTTCAAATACTTCTTTGCAACTCCAAGAAAATGATTATTTAAGAAGGCTCATGGGGTATACTCCTACGAGATGGATCAAAAATGGCAGCCACACATAAGTCTTCTATCAAATTTCTATTGTAATTTAAAATTTGAGCACTGCATAATTAAAATCTATATAGAACACCCCTGAGAAACAATATATTTTGTCTTAAGTATGTCAAAGATTAAGATGCACATACTTTCCAGGAAGGAAGATGAGTTATCCAAACTACTTGGAGTTCCTTTACTGCAGCATTTGCAGTGTATGTGTTTTATTTGAATCGGATGGTATATTGTTAAAATGTAAACAAAGCCTCTATCCTTTTAATTGTGTTGAAAATTTTGAGGTACAATTGCAAAATTGTGCAGGTACAAGTTATGGTACTTTTTTTTCTCAGAGTATCTGAATACAGAAGAAAACTTTTACTATTCCTTTATAGCAAGACAATGACTCCCTTTCTTGATCTCTTGCTGTGATACATATATATAAAAGCCCCTCATATATAAAAGCCCCTCATACTCATGCAGTGTAAATAAATACCTGGACCACAAGAGAAGCATGTGAGGACAAAGTTGAGTGAATTGTATTCATGTCTAGGTCTATTGGAAAGCTCCAGAGATTGCTCCTAGCTCTTGGTGTTTAAAGAAAAAAAGTCCTTGTGTTTCCTTCATCTTTTCTAGATAAACAGTTTCAAAGTACAAATAGTTAGTGAGATAAAGGATACTAATCCTTACACCAGTAGAAAGTTTAAGCCGAATACTCTTTACATTACTGTGTTTCATTTTCTACTGTCTGAAAGTGTACCCATTAATATGTTTTAAGGCAATAAAGCTTATTAGGCTTTGAAATTTATTTTATGATGTCTGTTCCATGTCTTTAGTGGGAAGAGTGCATTTCTAAGAGATCTGACCACTATGTCTGAATTACCTCTCTCAAACTATTAAAATAGATCATTGTACCAAAAGATGTGGAAGTGGACTTCACAAGATGAGTAGACAATACTAGCATAAGAGATTACATTTCATACCTGGCATGGTCTTGTTTCAGTAAAACATAGTTTAATATTTATACTTGCTCTTCAGTCATAAATGGCATTTACTTGGACTAACAAAAATTTTGGTGATTTTTCTCAATGAACTGTCTGAAGGGAGGCTTCGTGTTAAGCAATTACACATTTTGTGTGCTATGTTACGGAGTCTGTTTTCATACAGGTTTCATTTTTTTCTTTCATATTGTAGTCTTCTATTACAGGTTCAAGAAGCACAGAGAGAAAAAAAAAAAATAATCTTTCCTTAAGCTGTTACCAGACTTCTGACTATACTATGAGCAGCCATTTTCTCCAGGAGAGTGCTGTGTGATGATTTAACTAAATGGATAGAAGGGGCAAGTTAGGGGAAAAAGAAAATGATCCTTTGAGAGACATAAGGTCTTATAGAAGAAAAGATTTATTTTTTTCTTTAATAGATGTAATTTCTTCTTAGGTAGTATTTCATAAATTCTTGTATATCAATTAATATGGAAACTAAGATAAAGCCCTAGAAGGAAAAGATAGCAGAAGAGGTAGCTTTATCTCACTTCTCAGGAAAGAGAAGTGAAGAGGAAATTACTGATAGAGAGGAGTGAAGACTAAAGAAGTTCAAAGGGACCTTGATAGTTGTGTTCCTGAAAAAGTAGAGGCTTATGACAACAGTCTTTTTGCATGCCTCTATCCAAACAAGCAGTTTGAATGAAGTCTTTCTTTTTCTGTCAAGATTTGTGTTTCAGGTACTTGAATAATCGTGCTACCACTTTTCCAGCGTATTAAGACAGTTCATCCACTGACTTAAAGTAGGACTAAAGGGGGGAAGAAGGGGAAGTATTTACCTGTTTTTTGGTGGGTTTGGAGTTGGTTTTTTTCAGATGACTTAGCATGAGGTATGTCATATTTTGTTATGACTCAGAGATTTATTTAATTCTGAAAATTCTTCAGAATATTCAACTCTGTTGATAATTACTTAGCAGTACCTCATTTGATAACTTCTAAGACCTTGGAGTTGAAGTTTAAATTCTGTAGTAACTTTGGAGCACAGTAGTGAATCGTAAGTCCTCTATATCTGTTATTATCCCACACAGATACGGAAAGATATTTATGCCTTTGGTACAGAGCCTGGCTGAGTGCATTCACTCATTTTGAGATAGCTGTAGTTCTGTTGCTGTGTATGCCTCTATTAAACTTTACTGTATTGCTGTTCTGAGTTTTGTTCAACCACTTTGATTTTAAACTTCCACAGCTGTGCTCTGCCTACCTCCCTTCCCAAATTCATGGCAAGGGAGTAGTCAGCAAAAATAGAGCTTTTCTCTGATATAGCTCCAGTACAGCTAGCCAGACTTGTGCAATGATGCTGTATAGAAAGAAGTTTGCAGCTATCTACTCTCAGCAGCTATGAAGAACGTAACATCTCTTGGGATGTCCACAGTCTCACCTGGAGCAATAGATAAACATAAAAGCTCATGATAATGCTGTTATGAGCAGGCACAATATAGGAAAATATTTGGTTGTTAAAGTAGTACAACTGAACAGCCTTTTGCTATTTTACCTAAGAAATACATGGCAAACTGCTTTCAGTCCACCGCTTGCTCATTGGACCTCACTAAGTTCCCATATATTAAATCAATTCCTGTGTATTTTCATGCTTTAGATCAGTCTTTTAATTTTAAATTTTAATCTGGTCTTGTGTAGATTTACAAAGAATAATAGTATAATTGAGTAGATTTTAATATGAAATATACATGAGATATTTTACTATGCAGTGGTGTTGGAGGTACTTGTAATTATCCAGTTGACTTTTGCTATAACAAGGCTTTTTTCAGCTGATAGAGAGTTGAGCTCCACAAAGAAAAGCATCAACAGTTCTTGCTTTCCAACTCTGCATTATAATTAGGGGTACTGAAATAACTCTGCAGTTCCCTGATTTTATATATTGTCTTGCAAATCTGTTTCATAGTCTGCTTGTCAAAACCAGCAAAGCAGGAAAACTAGCTTTGAATAGTGTTCTGTGGTGCAGAAAGAGAAGTTGTTCTACCTGCTACATACATTATAAAGGCTCTCAGTGTACAGTGTTTTGTGCAGTAGTTTTGAAGCCACTGGAATTATTTTTTTAAGATGATATTCACTGTTAGCTAGAACAACAGGATTTTGACTTGCTTACTTTATTCTTGAATAAATAGAATAATTATAACATTAAAGAATCTTAGTGAAAGACTTTTTGTTTGATATTTCACTTCAGGAGTGATTCATGATGAAAGTATGTTGAATGCAGAAATATCAATTAATGGGTTATGCTATAAACTTTTTATCTATTGAAACTGAAATGAGTCAATTTATTAAAATTTTGTATTTGGTTTTGCAGAACAACGCAGTGGTATTTGTGTCATGTATGTGTGTGTGTGCTGCTTTTCAGAGTAAATGAAATGTCTTTGGTTGCTGTTTGTATGAGAGATCAGATGGAATGTATGGAGCTGTGCCTGGCGACGTATGATGAGCCAGCAGAGAACTGGTGGGTGTCTGGGTTTCAGCTGGGATAGTGTAAATTTTCTTTCTAGTGGCTGCTGTTTTTCACATTTGGTTCAAAGGGAATATTGATAATGCATATTGTTTTAGTTGTTGCTAGGTGATGTTTATATTAGTCAAGGACTTTTTTCAGCTTCCCATAGAAGATGAGAGGGAGCATAGACAAAACAAGCTGGCCAAAGGAGTATTCCATACCACAGATGCCATTCTCAGAATATAAATGGGGGTTGGCTAGGGGACAGTTATCTGCAATTGCTGCTTGGGACAGGCAACTAATCACCAGGTGGTAAGAGCAATTTGTGTTGCATTACTTTATTTTGGGGATTTTTTAATAATATTATTATTACTTCTCCTATTTTCTTTTTCCATTATTGGTCTATTAAGATGTCTTTATCTCAGCCAACAAGTGTGTTTTTTTTTTTTTTAACTTTCCCCTCCTTTTCTCCCTGCCCTTCTTGGGGGCAGGGGAAGAAGTGAGTGAGCAGCTGTGGTCCTTGGGTGGCCCCATCGGCTGGCTGGGGTTAAACCATGGCAGTGGGTCAGGATGAAAAGGCAGACTAACCTGGGTAAAGTTGTAGGACCACCTGATTAAGAAGTAGTGTATGAGGCCTTCTTTAGACCACTGGAAGAAACCTTGTGTTTCAGGGCCTTGGGCCTTATGAGGGACTTTATGGCACAGGCAATTATCCAGTATTCTTGGCCACCTGCCGTGAATGTGAGATGGTGGAGCTCAGGGTTCTGAGAAGGAAACAAAGCAAATAGCAGGATCATAACCCTGAACTACAGTAGGACAGACTTTGACCTGTTCAGGAATTTGCTTAGAAGATCACCGCAGAATGCTGTGCTGGAGAGAAGAGGGGTCTAAGAAAGTTAGTTGATTTCCAACATTCATTTACTCCAAGCCCAAGAATATTTCATTTCTATATGGAGGAATTAAAACAAAAGAAGCAGGAAGTTCGCATGGATAAATAAGAGCCTCCTGAGAAAATTCAGTTGTAAAACTGTGAAAGCAGGATCATGTGATCCAGGAGAAATACAGAGACACTGCATTAGGAAGAGTCTTGCTGCTAGGTCTAGGGGGCTGATTATTCTCCTCTGCTCAGCCAGTTGAGGTCACATGTGGAGTGCTGTATCTGCTTCTGTGCTCCCTCGTACAAGAGAGAGATGGAGCTGGGGAGACAGAGAAAGGCTACTAAGTTGTTTAAGGGACTGGAGTATCTCTTCTGTGAGGAAATGCCGAGAGAGCTGGGACTGTTCAGAGTTTACGACCACACAATACAAATATTCTAATGCTCAAGGTCCCACTCAAACACTAAAATAGCCCTGTGCTGAGACCACCTACCTAGAATTCTTGGCTTGGACAGTTGTGATGTAAAAGAAGAGATTTTTTTTATCCTGTTCAATATATTAACATGACCTACCACTCGCGTATCTCAACAAGGAAGCCGCAAACTAATTCAGAGTTCAAAAGCTGGTCATGTGGTGGTCAATGGTCATTTGAGATTATTAGTGTTAGATGAGGAAAATATTTCGCAACTGTATCCAGAAGAATATATTCTATACTGAAAAATGTTATGGAGGCTAAAAGTTACACATGCTGAAAACCAAGGACTTAGAAGTAAGCAAACAGTATTGGTAGAGTTATTTCTGTTTAGATCACCTGTACACACACATTTTCATCTTATGAGAGACTTTTTTCACAGGTTCTTGGTCTATTTCAGTTCACAAATTGGTGTGTGAAAAGAGAAGTGCATGGGTTTTTCGAGATAAATGGAAATACTGCATTTTATAACTCCAAAATATTTACGTTCTTAACTTTAGATATTTATGACTTGAACTAAACCCCTTTAAACATTAGCTACCAAAATACACAACTCATAATGAAAATTGATGGGTGTCATATTTGGGTGCAAGATCCAAATCTGTGTAAAACATAGCACAAGTGGGTTTTTCTTTCTACAGAAAACAGACTGAGTAGGAATAGGAATCTGGGCTCTCTGGTTTTTTTTCCAGACTGAATTAACTTAATGAGATGAACAGGATGAATTGGAGGTAGTTGCCTGTGTTTCTTTAATACAGGCATAATATATTTAAGTGATAAGTTATTGCTTGCTCTGTTTTTCCTCAAAATATTCTGTGCAAATAGTCTGAAAAGGTCCCAGTTTGTAACTGGCAGGTACAGGATTTAGGTAGGAAAAAAAACCCAGCAGCAGCTATGAGAACCTACACCAGTTTATACCTTAAGCCAGTTTTCCTGGTTTTGAGTTTCATTGAAGAGAGTGACAGTTCTGCTTGTATTCACAAACTCTGAGCAAGGAGAGGTGCCAACTGGGCTCTTTTTTTCATTGCACTGAAACCAGATACAGATGAAAGATATATTTGAGGAAGAAACCCAACACTTCGAGACTTTTGCATCTATGCTTTCTCAGAAGTTCTGCACTAATCTAGAACTTTAGTATGTATAGGGTTTCTCTTTTTTTTTTTTATTCTTCTCTGGAAACAGTGTGTTTTCCATGGTATATGGACTCTGGCCAAAAATTACTTGTCTACAAACTTTTTCAAATTTTGCTAGCACTGTGTATAATGTATGAGGTTCCAGGAGTTAAAATGTTATCCTTTAAACTACTCGTATAATTCTTCTGTAAGGAATATCTAGAAAAGTTTGGTTTTGAGGCCTACAAAATAGCACCTGGGGAGTGTTCTTAGTTGGTAGAGAAGACTGCACTTCAGGTGGGACACTGCAATCTGCTATAGGCTTACAGGGTGTCTGTAATGTAGAAACCAGAGTGTTTAGAGGAAGAAAGATTTGAACAGACCTAAATGACAAGACTAAATAGACTGTTCATTGCAGCAAAGTTACTTTCAAGTGTCCTGAATAAAAAGCATTACATCTTTTACTTCTAAAAGCAGGGCTGTTGTTAGGACTTCAGATGCTCTTACTTTTTTTCAAGTTTTGTTCTTTCAGGAAACATATAGAAAGAGTGGTATGGGAGAGTGAGGCGAGTCTACCTTATATTACAATAATAACAGTAAAAACAATAAAAATAAAACCTCTTACTACGCTCTGAATAGTCAGTGAACCCCATCTTCCACATATCAAACCAGTAACAGATTAGCTTCAGGGCTTTCAAGTTGACCTGAATTGCTGTGTTGAGGGGGAAGTCAGGGATGGTTTTAATCGTCAGTGCTTCACGCAACAACAGATTGGGTCGTTGGATACTACATGGCTATAATCATTAACATTCAAAATGAACAGTAGTTTTCACTGCTTGGAAGCTACAGGAGATAACAAAATGTAAAGGAAGCTGTCTATGAAAAACAAGGAAGTAATGTGTGCTAGAGTGCTTTGATGAAAATTCATCTGAAATACAAAGCAAGGTTCCTGGTCACCCAGGATACACTAGTTTGATTTGGCACATACAACTCCACACTGCTTCATTGCATGTTCTGTTCAAAAAAACAGGCACAAACATAGATTACAGAGCATAGATTGTATATTTCTACACAGGTTGGTAAAACTATTAAATATTTATCCAGTGGTTTGTATTGTTGCCATGTCAATCCACTAGTTCAAAGGCGTTCTTCTGGGAAAGATATGAGTGAAGATCTGTCAGATAAGGAAACTGTCAAAAGAATGATACCATGAGGATCTCTTATAATAAGGGTTATGTCTACATTTCAAAGCAGGTGTCCTCTGTAATGTGCCCTGCATTTCTGATCATCTAATTGGTCAAATGGATGTTCTCTGTCATACTCATAAGTTCCCTCTCTGCCCCAATCCTGTGCATTTAGGATGTGGGAATATAGGCTACAAAGTGCTCTTTTGCATTTTCTTGATTCACTGATTATTTATATCTGCTGTCATTACATTTCCAAGTCTTAAACTGTACTTTCTGTGAACATGTTTAATTTGCTTTGTTTTTTTTAATATTGGTCCACATATCAATCAATGTCCATTGCAATTCTCCTTTGTTCATATCAATATGATAACAACATGAGCATATCTTTTTTCAACAAAAGTAAATATTTGTTGTCCTGCTCTCAGAAAGGAGCACATTAGTACCCTGTTCCGCCTGCAAAATGCCTGGTTTCAAATGCCTAAAAGATTACTTCTCTCCTTGTTCTTGTCTTACCTTTTCAGTGTATTTTCACTGAAAATTTTGGTTCACTCTCTGTTTTGGTGCCTATACTGTGTGACTGCTCCATTACTCCAGGGATTCTTTCTGCAGTCTAACAGCAAGGTTTCCCCCAAGACAAAACCTAAGTTGATTCAGTTGATCTAGGAGCTACTTTAAAGGACAGTACTATACCAGATCTCATTCCTTCTGCCTACTGCAGTCCTCCAACATAAATCAACAGGCAGCTGCACTTTCAGCATCATTCTATAAAAAAACATGTCAAATAGCCTTGACATTTTGCTGTTTTACAAAAGGATCTATAGGATGCATATTTAAAATGCATTAAGCCCTCAAAGAGTTTACATAAGGCTCAGAAGAGGTGCTGCTCTTGGTGCAGTCTACCTTGAGCTATCTTGGAACAGAGAGAGAGGTTTCTGCCTTTACACATCTGCCTTAGTATTTGTAAGCAAAGCAACCTCATGCTGAGAGTTGGAGTGGAGCTCTGAGCCATCTGAGTAGAAAATAAAAAGAACTGCTAAAAATAGCACATTAATAACTATCATAAGGTGGCCTAATCACATGGAAACAGAGAGAAAGGAGATGTGTTGTATAGGATGTGACTGATATATCAAAGAAGTTTTTGAATGCATGCTGAATTTGTAGTATGACTTTCTATACCTGACAATTTTAATATTGGAAGGGATAATTGTGATATCAAAGAAGAGATTTAACCAGTTCTTTTGCTTTCTCATGCATGTTTCCCATGTAAACTGATTTAATTTCATCTTAAACTTTGATATAATGAGTGAGACTACCCGTATGCCCTGGGAGATGAGAGTGAGCAAGTGAGTTAGAGATGGAAGAATGGGATTTTAAATGGAACTTCAAAAAGGGGAGTTCTCAGACTAGCTGAATACAGGAAATAAGTGAAAGACCTGGTAGAAATAGGGAAGACAATGTCTGAATAAGAAATCAAATATAATATTAGTGACTTTTTGCAGTGTTGGAAAAGAAGTAAGAGATCAGAGAATTAAAAAATAGGTGGAATACATAGTCAAAGTAAAATAGATTGAGGTGTGTAGGTAGGGTCAAAGAGTTAAGGCAGGGTGTGCAATACACAAATTAAATTATACTAGATTGTACTTTTAAAAAGTGAAGTCCCAGTGGAATATCTTTTCAGTAATAGTTTGCTTGGTATTGCCTTGCTTATGTTTCAAAAGAAAAGGAACTGAATCACTGTCTTACTGTCCTACTGCTAGAATTCAGTCCCTTCTCTGGATAACGTTGTTGATTTGTTTTCTTCTTAAAAAGGGTTTTGAGGAGTAGAACGTTGAGTTTTTGATAGACTGCAATTGAAAAGCATCTGACATTTTTTCCTCATTACATATAATAAGATATGCCAAAAACACTGATCACAGATCTTTGAAGTACTTTTCTGTGGTTACTCCATTCTCAATATAGTCTTGGAATCACAAAAAGTTTAGAGATTGTTTGGAACAGAAGCAGGATCAGGTGAATAGGAATGAGGTTTTCCTATTAAGTTTTTCTATTTATTTTTTTCATACTGTTAAAATGACACCTCACAGGATATTAATTTTCAGTGTGAGTGTGTTTCATTATACCTCAGGGGCCTAACTCGATATGTAACAATGGGACATGACTAATGCAATCTATTCCTCTTATCATGAGAACTAGACCACTTCAGATGAGAGACCTGTGCTTTGTCTAGACAGTCTGGGTATAGTTTCAGTTTATGTTGCCTTCTTAGTAGCCCCTGGCAAACAGCACATTTCAGATATTAACCTTTATAATGAATGCAAAGCAAAAACAAGTTTTTTAAACGTAACATGAGTCATGAAGTTGCAGCGTTAGAAATTACAAGTGAGAACACTGAAAACTTAGATGATTATTTCAAATGTTTCTGAGGCTAGAAGAGTTGGATCAGATGCAGGTTCCATCATACAAATTAACTGTATTGCCATATGGGCCATTCCTGCCTTCAAATGTATTTATATATACATATGAAGGCAGACGTTTAACCAACAAAAAAGAGGTGAAAGTGCGCATATCAAAGGAAATAAGTTTTAAATACTCTATCTTTTTGTACTATCCACAGCCTGTAACAGTGTTTTACTGAAGGTGATACAGTGATCTTGATTTTTTTAAAAAAATAATGTATATCTCATAATGTTTTATGGTAGTTGAAAATTAGCTCATCTGAAACTTAATTGGATTTCTGAATTTACTGTTGTCATATATCTGAGGTTTACTTTGCTGCCTATTCTGTGATGATTGGGTACTCGCTGAGAAAAAATGAATATTTTTCATCAATGGGCAAAAAAGTGTTGACTTAGTGACCATTGTAAAGGGTAGCTTACTCAGCTATTGGAAGCTTCATTCAGCAACAGTAACATCTTATGTGTTCCTTGGGCATAATTTGGCATGATTGACAATTACAAGGAACTTTAAAAAAAAAAATAATCAAGGTTCATGAAAAATCTTAAGGTTGCATATATAATATACACGTGTTTAAGTAATTTTGATTGTAAGTCCTTTTTTTGAGTATAGCAAGGATTTTTGTTCAATTGAGCTCAATTTTCTCATCAGCTTCCAAGAAAAATTCAACTTTAATGAAAAGGTTTTTTTTTATTTTGCACAGAGTTAAAGGGGCAAAGTGTTCCTTGTAATCACTTTCAGTTTGTATTTCTGTACTTACATTCTCTCAAATTGTCCTCATACAGATTTTTTTTTTTATGTACACATCTGGGAATTCTGAAGAATGTATCTTCACATTGGAATGCACTCTATCTCTTGGGCAATCTACAGACTGAACTGTGTATTAAAAATTGAGTATCTAGGGGTCTTACTTTCTGCATTCTTTTCATTTATAGCGTATCACATACCTTGTGACACATAGCTAAATTCAGTAATCTTGGCAGTAACGAATGAGTTCCTCAGTGTTATAAGAAATGTGAAGATCTGAAAAACATTTTATCCCTCTGTCAATTAAGCGACAAAACAGCTCTCTGTTAGAATAAGAGGACACTGCAGTTGTGCAGTGAAACAAAGTAATAGCGTAAATTTTCATTTCTTTTAACACCCAACTGTGATGAAACTATAATCTATTAGTTATTATGAGATGGAGGTAGAGCAAACCTATTGAATGGAGGGCAACATTCCTCCTGTGGAGATACACAATCTAAATAAATGTGATATAGGCTTTGTTAGAGTTTTTTGTATGAGACTGATGGAACCCCAAGCTAGCACAAGACCTTTTCTGAAAAATTTGTAGTTTGGTGTTTGTAATATGTAGGCCCTTTTAGTTTTGGAGGTAGTCTGAACCTACAAATCTGTTCATTCTTTGAACTGGGAGTGCAATGCAGAAATAGGTTGAAGGTATACCCTTTAATAATCATACTTGAATTTGTTTTGTCCAAACAGAAGTTGTGTGGACTGGCTGGTGAAATATATAAACTTCATATATTCTGCAATTTACTACATGCACTACTAAGCAGAACCTAATGCTTCTTGCTGAGGGACAAACTGTAGTAGTTACAGGTGAGAGAGCCTGCGAGGGAACCTTTGAAATCCTTCTGAGCCTAACATCATGTTGCTTATTAAAACCTTTGATAAAGATTAATGAAAAAAAAAATGACTATGTTTAGAAAATGTTACAGTTCTAATTAAAACATTGACACAGCTAGTTTGTTTCTTATACCCTAATCATGGAGCATAGCAAGGGCTTTTGAGTACCAGCCCAGATAGTACCACAGAGCCTTAAGAACTGGGTACAACTGGACACAGCAAAGAGGACAAAGCATATATCCAGTATATGTAAAATGTGATGAAAACAAAAAGGGAGATAAGAAGGTATGAAGTACAGTGGCAGCCTCTACAAGAACAGGAAGAAGGAAGAACAGGAACAGAAGTGAGCTTAACGGCACTGCTTCCCATCACTGGAGATACAGCAGGTTCCCCCTTCCTGTTCTGTAAAGAAAGAGTACAACTTTTCGTACTCTTTTGTTGGGGTTTTTTTCCCACTCATACCTCTTGCAATCAAAAATTTAACAATCACATAAAAAATCCTATCTTTCACAATGTTACTGGGTGAAAAAGTGACAGTTTTAAAGAGGAATACCCATCTGTGTTCTGCACTAGCCTTCCCTTGTGACCAGGTGATTGATACCACCACACCAAATCTGAGTAAACATAGATGAAAGAATGTTTTACAGTTTTTCTCAAAAGCTGCTTGTAACAGTTGCAAGGGACTAGAATGTTCCTAACAAAGCTCTGAAAATACCAAATATGCTCACTTTGGGGGGAAGTACAAATGGCTGATTTTAGATTTCAATTTTGTGAGATTCCTCATCCATAATATACACATCCTAAGAAACAGACATGTGAGAAAAATAATGTCAAAGTGATATGTGAAATCTTGAGAACACTAAGAACTGGAAATGTATTTTTGTCAGATCTCTAGAATACAAGCCCATGAGGGAATAAGAAACAAAACAAACTAGTATTTGCGGTGGGGAGTGTGTGTGTGTGGGGGGGGATGTGTGTGAACTAATAGGTGAAAAAAAGCAGACAAGTGACCTAGAGCGTGATTGAACTTTCAACCTGTGGTGGTACTATTCAATAGGTGAAAGTAATTTCATTATTTGTGAAGACGGAAAAAGTTTGTGTTCCCATTTTTAATAGGTTTGAAGACTAAGTTTGTGGCATGAGCTACCAGCCTTTTCCTTTTTAATTGGGGGTGGGAAAAAGAAGGAAAGAGGTGAAAAAAAGAAAAGTATAATTCTCTCAGCTTCTGAGTGCCTGAAGCTAACAATTGATTAAAAAGCTTGTGTAAATGGTTAAGATAGGTATAAATAGATTTTGCTTGTTTGTACTCTTGGGTAGAAATCATGTTTTCTATAATTTTTGTTGAAATCATTACGAAATTTAAATTTCTTTTTCTATCTCTGAAGTTCTGGGAAATATTCAGGAAAGGTCAAGAACTGAGCTAGGCTGCATTTCTAGTATCCTTTGTGAGTATGCTTTGAATTAAATAACAAAAGAATGAAAACGGTAAAGGAAATAACCCATATAGTTAGTTACGAGGGAAGGTTATCAAAAGCAATATAGTCAAAGCTTAACAAGAGTCTAATAGATGCTTTGAAATGAGTATTTTAAAAGAAAATGCTTATAATAAACTCTCTTAAAGCCAGTGTTAATGGATTGCATTTACACAGAAGGGCTATTCAGAGCAATTTGTACATCATAATACTTGCACTTCTGTAGTTCAATACAGAATTCAAAATGAGTCCTAGCCAAGCTGCATTCCAACAATACAGTATTTAATGGCTCTGTACATTAGTCTGCTTTGATGTCTTCTGTGATGCACTGCCTACCTGAATTGTAGGTGTCTCATTATTCAGCTTGCAATCTTTAGGGAGGAGTCAAGGATCTTGGAATGTGTGCTTGAACAGGTATTATAGCAAGAGATATAAAATTTTCTATTTCATTAGAAGCCATTTAAGCAGCAGAACCCTTTAGCCTGCTGGAGACGAGGGCTCGTGCCACTAACAAATGGTGATGCAGAAGTCAAGCTAACAGTTTAATACATCAAAATGTTTCCTTTCTTATTGTACAAAATAATTCAAAGCAAAAATCTTTATCATCCTTGTACTAGTGAGTTCTGTGTTTTACAGAGCTAATGCCATAGAGCATCAATGCTAGGAAGACCTATTAAAGATGCCGTTTGTGCCAAGTATATGGTTTGGCTCTTAGCAGAATTTGAGGGCTCGACATTTTGAGTGACTAACACTGTGACGCTCCTTATTTTGGTCATATAACTACACTATGGCTGCACAGATCCCTCTGCTGACTTCATAAAGCCCAAAGAAATTGTGTGTATGTACTTGCACCAGTTCTTTGAAAGTTATGCTGCATCAGTGGCATCAGTGCTGGTGTTTGTATCAGTAATGTCATTAGCGCATGGAAGTAGAATTCATGTTCTTATTTCTGTTGGGAGGTTATTTTTCTCCCCTTTTTAATGACCTTCAAAATTATATATGTAGGAGGTTGCATCCAAGAAGGTTTTGGAAGCAATACAGATCATGGTTATCTACAGTATGCTCCCTGTCTTATACATATACTTAATTCTGACATCAGTGCAGTCAGTTATTTTCATAAATTCTGCGTAGTAACATAACCTAATCATCTTTATAGCTTGAATGATAGCAGAGTCTCAATTCATATGTCAGTCTATGTAATGTGACTGTCCCTACTAGCCTTTTTTGATCATGTGTTGTTATGGTCCTGTTATGAATCTACATCACAGTCTAATTGCATTTAATCCTTTAATGACAATGCTTAGAACTGCTAGTCACAAGGATGTGCTTTTAATAATTATGGCTATTCTAAAGCCATCATAAAGCAAAATAATATTTATAAACTTAGTGATTCAGAATAATAAGTCAGACCATCACCTGGACAGAACACAAGATTCATCCATGCTCTTAAAAAAGACTTTGAGCAATTGTGAGAATATTTTTATCCCCCCGGTCTACCTGCTGATGGGGTGGTGTGAGGCGCAGAAAAGATCTTGAGGGCTTAACAACAACCAAAGCCACCAGTTGTTGTCACACTATTCCCTTCCGAAATCGAAAACAGCACTACATCAGTAGCTAGTAATAAAGTTAACTTTATCTTGACTGACACCAGGACATTGGTCACCAGGTAGAAGTTAAAGTGTTATCATGTGTTCATGAGGATCCCCTTGGTGGCAAGCAGTCCTAAATGAGGAGCACATCTGTGATTAATGAAGGCATTCTGCTGCCAAATGCTTGCTGTCCCTACCAGGTCATGCTCTCTCACTGATGTATCATTCCTGATAAAGAAGACTGCAAAGGAGAAACATGTTGAAATACCCTGTTTGAGAGAACCTTATGAGTTCTAAACTGTGTTTTGAGGCTTTGTACTTGGACTTTCAAATTTTCTTATATCACTTTCATAAATCTCTGTGATTTCTTTCTTCTTACTTTTTCCCTGAATCTACAGCTTCCCTAGCAGAATTTTAAGGTTCAGCTCTGCTTAAATTACAGGGCCTTGTCAAATTGGTCTGATTTAGAGTTTTAAATATTCATTTCTGTTAACTGTGTATTTATGTTGATAAGTTAATGTGCAGGTGGAGAGTTGAGAGTGTATGATATTCAGTGTGAAGGAAAATGAAATTAGTCATAATCTGGATCACGCTTGTGCTACTAACAGTCATGGAGAAGCGTATTGTTTTACAAGCTCTTCATGAAACAAATGTCAGGTTTCTAAGGAAGATATCAGAGTTCCGTTAAAAGAAGCAGAAACTAGTCCATTTTGATGAATGTTAATATTAGAAATAATTGTTTATGACTGAGCTGAAACTGACTCATAGAATGATACATCATTAATGACTAAATACTCCAAGTTTTTAATTTAGTTTATTTGTCCTTCCCTCTTCCTTTCTGATTTGATAATGGTGCCATATGGCACTTCTTGATCTCTAATATCAAATTTGTGACATCTGACTGGAAAAAAATGCTTATTCATTTAAATTAATGAGTCAAGGTATTCTTGGAATAATGTGACTTAAGGTTGAGATTAGGTGTTGATAGCGAGAGAAAGACTACTAGTTCGTCACAGAATTCTGGTGGTGGCGTATGTCAGATGTGCTGCTTCATTCTCCCTTTCTTGAATGCGTGAGAGACTGGGTGAATTCAGTGATCTTGTAGGTAATGCAACACCAATGGCAAGTAACTAAATTATGTGTAACTGTAAACCAGTCTCTGCCTCATTCTTAAGGGACTATGCTCAAAAAAATTCCCCCATCCAAAGTACAGAGCAAGTGTACCTTTTTGTACATGAACATAGAAGGCTCCCTAGTTTATCCAGTGTTTACATAGGATTGTGCAATTGAGGGAGGTAATAGCTAATAGTCTTGAAAAATGTGGCCTTTGTTTAGACAGCTAAGTAGACGAAGACTATATACTTAACATTCGACTATCTCTTTAGAAAAAATACTGTCCTGATGCCTCGCTTGCTTCTACACGTATCTGAAAATGATGACACTGCATGGCTCGGAACCTGTGTTGAGACAAAAATATACAACTACTTGGTGGTCTAATCCTTGCTTCTTGTTATCTAGAGTAATTTGGAGAGTTGGTAATCAGACTAATTTCTTCACTGCTTGCATTCAGAAATTTTTATTCAGACAAACATCAGGGGAAAAAATGTAGATGAACAGACCTAAAAATAAAACCACAGTCAGAGAAGTTAAGTAAATACCACTTGTAAATATTTTAAAAATGTTAATTTTCACTGAATTTCACTGAATTTTTAGAGTTGGAAGGGACCATAGAGATCATCTAGTCCAACTCCCCTGCTGGA
>JAOXNO010000013.1:79193662-79276423 GCA_028565335.1 Limnodromus scolopaceus | reverse complement strand
GATGTTGGCCTTCCTCCAGTCTTCAGGCACCTCTCCTGTTCTCCATGACCTTTCAAAGATGACAGAGAGTGGCCCAGTGATAACATCTGCCAGCTCTCTCAGCACTCGTGGGTGCATCCCATGAGGGCCCATGGACTTATGAATGTCCAGTTTGGCCAAGTGGTTCTGAACCTGGTCCTCCTCTACTGGAGGAAAATCTTCCTCCCTCCATACCCTCCCCCTTGCCTCCAAGGCCAGAGATTCATGAGGGACAGCCTTAGCAGTGAAGACAGAAGAAAATTTTAAAAACTGTTAAATTATGTCTTTTATACAAAAGGATGCCTGTGATTTTTCCTGGGGGAAAAACAAACAAACAAACTCCAACAAAACCCCTCAACCACAGTTTATAGACTGCAAAGTCCTGAGTGGTGCAAAACTGGTATGATGGACTTGTTTAAAAAAGTGAAAAGCTAAGAGCACACAAATGCAGTCAGAGTGATTGTTGTATAATTTGAACAAAATTTTGGATAATTCTTTCATGTGTTTACAGAAATTAACTAAAAGAGAAACTATAATCATAAGATGAAACAGGAGACTTCTAGCTGAGAATAAAAAATGCACAAGTTGTAGGGACAATTGAAGTGGGATTATAAATGCTTAACTGGATAATGGCATAAATTAATGGCATTATGTTCTATTTGGCTGAGAACTTCAGTAGCAGAGGATGTTTTAGAAGGTGATACAAAAACTAGCTATGTGGAAAATATTGGTGAATGAGAAACTCATGTACTTGCATGTATACTTTTTTCATTTTTTTTTCACATTTAGATTTTGAAAATTTGTCTCTGAGGTCCAAGATTTATTACGTTTAAGCTTTTCCTTAATGCAAATCTGATAACTAACTATACCCAGAATGATAGAATATTTAGGCTACAATGCCAAGAAAGATACAGAAACTTAAGAAGGTCGCTTAGTTAAGCGTCAGATCCTTGAGTGCACCACGAGACCTTAACTGTCCTGGGTAGCCTCACCTGGGACCATCTTTCCCCCCCTGCCTGTGGGTCCAGGACCCCATTTCAGGTTGGGCTAAGCCCCACCTTGTCAGAGCTGTGCTGGAGGTGTGACTCTCTCAAGTTTTGTCTCTGGTCCCAGTTCCTGGATGAACCTATGGACCTATGTTGTAGTCTTACTTCTAGTTGTGCTTCTGCGCCCATCTCCTGAATGGACTCACTACATGTTCTTTGAACGCAGTTCATTGCTTTGATTTGTCTGCGACTGTCAGTGCAGCCTGTTTCCTGCTCCTTGCTCTGACCACGTTTGGATATTGTGCTATTGTGTCCTGGCTAGTGAGGGCACTGTCTGAGTTGGACTCATGCATGGCTGTCACCTTATCCTCTCACATGGAGAAATGCCACTCCGTGACATTTAAGTTCTAATGAATGCGTTACTATTTTTAGTTTTAATAAATGTGCAATATTCTTAGTAAATAGTTTTGTTACCAAAGGTGTTAATGTAATGTATCATACAGCAATTTTTATTTAAAAAAACAATCCTGTAAACAACATGAAGTTTTATTTTGTAAAAAAGATGTAAAAAGCAAGAGGTTTTTCTTGTTAATTATGGGTTGAGATCCTTAATATCAGAGAAGGCTTATAAAGGATATAAAAACCAGTTCTTTGAAAAAGAATTGGGAATGAGATCACCAGTTGCCGGCATGGGTTTACAAAGAACAGGTCTTGTCAAACTATCTGATAGGGGTTTTTGAATGGTTTTCAAAAATAAATCTCAGGGATAGAGAAGAATGTAGTCTAGATTTTATTAAAGACTTCTCAAAGTGTCACTTTGCCTAACTGAAAAGGTCGAAAGTATAAGTGTTAATTTTGGAATGGAGGCTTTGGTCAAAAGCTGATTAGAAGAAAGAATCTAGAGTATTATAATTAGCCATATCAAGCTGGGTTCTGCAAAGCTGGGCACTGGCTGTAGTTTTACTGATGATCTTTGTTCAAATAATAATCTTTTAACCTTGTGCAAGCTGTCATACATGCTTACAGATAACAATTTATAAAAATGAACAGACTACAGAGTAACATACATAAAAGTTCTGTAAAGGATCAAGTATAGAATGAAAAAAAATCCAAAATATAAAGCCATTCATGTTGGCAGCATCCAAGAACAAGTGAAAACATTTGAATGAAAGGAAGCAAAAAGTCTTTTTGGCAAATTACATTCATATTGTACTTAACATGCATTATGAAGAGTATAGTTTGTATCAAGTGCAGGAAATAGAACTAAAGGAATCACACTGAACTTTAGTCATCTGCGGTCTTCAAGACTGTTATTTATGAGTTCTAATGCTCAACTAGGTATATGGACTGTGGGATGAGAGGCAGAGGAAGTAAAAAAAGTGTGTATTCAGAGAAGCTAGGGTTACAGTAGCTTAATTTGGAGGGGGGGAGGGGATGGTGGTGTGGAATTTCTGTAAGTAACAGTAAGTGCCTGTACACTGTAAGTTCTATAAAATTATACTTTAAAAATTCTTTAGTTTGTGCTGAGAATTGAGGATAGTAGACTAAAAGCTACCTGGTGCTTTCATTCTAACTAGATTGCAAAGGAGAAGCAGTCAAGGCAGAAGACAACTGTAGACTGACTGTGTTCTGTTTACCAGGTTAATAGATTTTATGGAAATGTGAAGATGCAGGGGATGTGGATTTTTTCCCAGAGAAAACTGACTAAGTACTTTGGGCATACTAAGCATATTTAACCACTCACTAAGATGGAGACCTTACTGTAATTAAGATTCTTTCTATTTGGATCTTTCTGTTTGCCTGCATCTCAAACATACCCACATAGAACTGCATCGTTTCTCTTGCATTCATTTGTGATTATAGATTTGCTCTTGATGGAGCGAACTCTCACTGCAAGAATCAACAAGTGTTTTCACCAAGTTGAGTGAATAAGATTACAACTTGTCAAAAACAGCAATAGCAATGATTAAGTGCATGTATATGCATGTTTTATCTTCTTCATTGATGGGCTAAGCTGCAATGTATTACATAAAAGGTTAAATTCTGAATATTCAGTATATCTTCTCTGCCTACTGAAGTAAAAATAAGAAAATAAATCATATGCCTTTTGTTGGCATATATTACTCCTGAAAATAATGATAGCAGAGGAAAGAAATTGAACTGTATTATCTGCAGAAATTAATTCAGTCAGTGAAATGTCTGACTTTGATGCTTTCTTTGGTCAATTACAGAACATTAAGAAGATATGAAAAGGGAGAAGGCAGCAAAGGATAACCATACAATGGACTATTTTAAAAGGCTGAGTGAACTAAAATGGATTTTTTTTTTTTTTTTCATTGGAAAGGCAGAAGATTCATGCTCTGAGGTGTTTTTTAATCCGGTTTTAAATATAAGATCAAGGATGTGTTCATATTGAAGTAGAACAGGGCATTAGTGGGTTTTATACCACATTTCTTTACTGTTTTGATCTTACTGGATTGGCTTGAACATACAAATTCAAGCACAAATCTTAAAGGATATGGAAGTAAATAGTACAAATCGAATATACCATAGATATCATATGAGATTATTCTACTGTTTGTTCTGGTTTTGAACAAGCTAAATTTAGCAGATGCAATCTGGTCATCCATAAAGCATCTGGCATAGTGTCAATTGGGAAGAGAGATTAAACTCAATTCCTGCGTGAGTCTCAGTTTGAAGAACTGGCAACAAGGGGTTGCACCTAAAAGGAAACTAGTGGGAAAAGTTCCTAATGTATAACTTTAAAAACCTTACTCTTTGGGAATTGTACCTTCCATTTAAAATCTTTACAGAACAAAAAATAGAAATGGGCTAAAGATACCTGCAGACACAAAGGTGAGAAGCTTTACCAAAGCAAGGAGACAATATCAGCTAGGAAGAACTGAAGAGCCTGAAGAATTATGATAGCACAAATGGCAATTTTGAGCATTATAGCACTTAAAAAGGAATAACAAGGGTATTCACTGCAGACTGGGACCTTGAGGCATTTAATAAGTAGGAAAAAAAAAAGTGTTCTTGTGTACTGCATCATAGATCTAGGTTATCAACGTGATGCTACCATGAAAAGAATAAGAATGTAATCCTAATATGTGTAAAGCATTTACATATATACAGGGAAGTATTAATACATTAAAGACACTAGAAAATCTTGTGTGGAAGGATTACCATTAACAATTTTTGTGACATGAGTTCTTACAAGGAGGGGTTCATAAAACATATATATATATGTATATATATATGTATGAATTAAAATCCTACTGGGTAAAGGCAGTGATCTTTTTGCCTCCTGTTTAGTTTCTACCATCAGAATGAGATTAAGTGTATGTTTAGTTAACTATTTGACTGTGACATGTCATTCCAGTAAAGTGTCAGATTGTGGGGAAATTGCTATCATTAAATCAGTAGTGAAAGAGAAGGGAGTGGAATGCCAGAGAGAAAAACCTTTAACTAAAGGAAAAGAGTGGCATGAAAGTAGATAGGAGTGGCCATAGGCATTGTAGAGAAAGCTAGAAGGTATTTGATTGACTGTACACTATGTCTCTGATGGAATTTTCTGCTAGAAACATGGAGAGAAATATCCTACCAGATGCGGTGCATGTAAAAGAGGAAATATGCAACAAATGCCTTTGATAGTGGTAGATGAAGTTGATTCAGGGTGTTAATATATATGCATACATCTAGGGAAAAAATAAACATAATTTAAATGGAGTTTTGGATTTAAAAATTCTAACTTACATAGCCATCTAGTCCCCTTCTAGAAAGAATGCAGGAGCAGAGAGTGACTGTTAAAATTTCTGTTTCTTTGTGCCTGGACAAATTAAAATAGGACACTGTAAAAGGAAAAACAAAAACAACAGGTTGTCTGAGATGGAATAGGAATTTTTTGAAAACAATAGGAGTATATTTGATATGCAGGTGAGGAAAACAGGATATATGCAAGTATAGATTGTGCTAAAAAAGGGAATCAGACCATATAAATAATAGCTGTTCTCTTCATTTCTATGTGAGAAAGATAGATTGCATCCAGTATAGTAGCAACTATGCTTTTTATGTTAAATGGTGGCTTAGTTCAGCAAATGAATCTTACTTCTAGAGTCTACAGACATGTACATTTCAGGTGAAATAGGAACATACAAAATCAAAGTCCTAAATTAAAAAAAAAATCACTTGTATATTAATTTTCAGCAGTTGAAATTTAATTATTTCATATAAATTCCCCCTGGAAAGAACATGAATGGTTTATAATACAAATGAAAAATGTGTTAGGTTTGTTGAAGAGAAAATTTTAAACCCACTCCTATGTGAATATCTTGTGCTTTATATTTCAAGTCACTACATCCTTCTCTGAACAAATCTTCTGCCTTCTTTGTTTGATTATATCCTATAATCCAATATTATGAAGAAGTGTAAATTTTGACCAAAGACTTTGAGGTAGTTCCTTCAGGTCTTTGTTTTTCATTAATTCAAAGGTCATAAATTGTCAATGAGGCAACTGCCTCTTCCTGCCTGATTGTGCTTGGCTCCTCATTCTCCATGCCTTACAGAAGAAGCAGCCTGCCCTTGCTATTGCCTGGTACTATCCTATTTTATGCAGAGGAAAAATGAGTATGAGTTTGTTCAAAATGGGTCCTTTATGATCCAGAGAGGGAAATTAGCCATCCTGAATGGCTGGCTAGTTTTAAGTAGGACTAAGGAAGTTATTGGTAAATGCAAACCACCCAAATTTGGTTAACACTTGAATCCTGCAGGCACAAGAAGCTCTGAGCTCACATAATTCAGCTGGGCAAGGAAATTCAGTTTCAGGAAAAGGGATGCTATCAGAGTTGAGTTACCATCATAAAATGATTCATGCAACTAAGAAATCAAGAGAGTGCTGAGGCCTACCCAATCTTCTGCTGGGATCTCAGAACCAGCCCTATGCAGGACTTGACTTTCTGATATATCAATAGAGAGCACTTCAAAGTGGTATGTAGTATACTCTGAGTCACTTTAAAACACACAAAGCCAAACAAAAAATCTTTAGTTTTTTATTGCTTAAGCAGTCACTTTGCAGCTTTATATGAAGTAGGGGAAAAGATCAGACAAATGAGTGTAAGTCTCCAATGTGACATGTACAGCTGTTGGAAGGAAGGCTTAAGGGAGATAAGCTTGTAAAAGATCTTCTCCTTATCAGGAGAAATATAGTAAGATAAAGTGACCTGATTGATAAATGGGGAATTAAACTAATAATAATTTAAAAAAAAAAGACAAAAATAAAGTTTTAATAATAAGAAAAGATGACTAATTGGAAAGTAATGAAATTTTCTAAAATAGCTATGAATAGGCAGTCAGATTAAGGAATACCTGAAGATATTGAGAATAAAAAAATTTAGCGTAGTTTCAAGGATGTATAACTTGGAGCGTTAAGGGAAATAAAAAAAATGCTCAAGTAGATTTTAATTGCTGTCAAGAGTTGACATCTCTGATTTTAATGACAGAATGATAAATTTGAGAAAGATAAATTCTGGAAAATTAGTTTAGAACCTTGCAAGAATAAAAGAAATCTAGTAAAGCTACAGAAATACAGAAGTCTGTAGTCTGAAAAAAAGGAAAAATGTGATGAAAAAAAATACTTTGTGTAAGTCTTAATAAGCTAAAGTGAAGCAAAAGAGGGAAGAATAAAAGTATTTAGGTTAGAGATGCATACACAGAACAATTTTAATTGGGGAAGTAAAACCAGTTGCTTAACACAGTGAAAATAGACTTACAGTTGAAAAAAAAAAATCAGTTTCTCAATCATTCTTTTGTAAAATGAATGGTAAATATATTTGATTTCAATTATAAAAGTATTTTTTTCATAGCAAAATATTTTTTACATGTACTAGGAACAGAAAATGTTTCCCACAACGACTGTTTTTGACAAATTATTGGGGGGCCTGTTAAGTGGGGGATATCAGCTTATCTCTATCAAAATATTTCCTTTAGTATTTTAGTGATTCAGGTGCAGTTAACATTAAGTTAATGAAATTCAGAGGTGATACTAGACTTACGATGTTGAAATAGCAGTGATAACAAAAATTTACTTTTGGTTTTAAAGATGTGACAAGAAAATAGAATAATAGAATAATACTGTATTAGAAAAAAACAAGCTAATAAATTTTAAATAAAAATGAAAGAAAATTTTCTGTAGGAAAAAAATGAACCTAAATCATAGCTTTTAAAAGGATTGTGGTAATGTAGACAATAGATTGAATGTGAGCATGAAATGAAATATGGCCAACATAATGACAGGTATCATTTACTCATCTTTACTGGATAACTACATATCTATAATGATATTCGTGGTCTTATCCAGCATAGGAATTGGAGTATGATACTAGTATTTATTGGGTAGTCCATTAGATACTATAGTATGATAATATAGCTATGCTAAGTCGTTGCAGTCATTAATATACACTGCCTAGAATTAGTATCTACTCCTAATTTCCTGCAAATTTAGCTTGTCCTTTCATACTTTGCATGTGCTGCAGTGGCTTGAATTATAATCAGAACCCTCATGAGAAGGCATTTTTGAGATTTATAATCTAATCTGTGTTCATAATACCCCAGTGGTTAAATATGGGAATAATTTAAGAAAGAACTTTAATTGAAAGGCTTAAAATAATTCGGGGCATGGTCATTTAATAAAATGTTTCTCATCTTGTAGTCATCAACAATGATATTGTTGTGCAAATATTTCAGCTTCTTTTTTTTGTGGTTTCTAACATCAACAGTATTACATCTTAATTCATTTCTCGAAGTTTAAAAGTCTATTTAGAAGAGAGAAAACATCATGTATAATCTATGTAAGATCTAAATTTCATCTGCTCATACCCAAATGTAGAACACATAGAACAGAGTGAGTAAGGATGAATGACATATTATCTTGCAAAAATCATACTTCTGGTAGAAATCATATCGCTGGTTCAGTGTATTAGATGGCTACTTATTCTAGCAGGAGGACCACTTCATGGTAAATGTAATGACCTTCTTTATGCAGAGCTTTTAATAATTAAATGAACACAGCCTTTCTTCTAGTTTAAGCAAGACCAGAAATGTGTTTATGCATTAAGAATTTGGATGAAGACATAAGGTCTAGGATACCTGTTCATACTATGTAAGATTCAGAACATTTAAGAGTTCCTACCTAGACACTGAGATCCTGAAGCTAAGAAATGGCATGGGATGCAGGAAAAAACCTCACTTCTGAGCTCTTTTATAGGTTTTCCAGATAGCCTAACTTCCATATTGTAAGAAACTTTATTTCAGGAACGTTTGGCCCATTTTCAGAATCATTCTGTTTGCATGACAAGAAGAGGTCAGTAGGATTCGGGTGGGAGAGTGTCTTTTCTGTCAATTCATTAGTACAATCAGTGTGTAGTTAGCTACTCAAGATTAGTATTGCAGTCCTAAAGTTAGAATCTCTTATGGTCTTCCATTACAGCATACACATTTCTAAGTTAAAAATTAGTCTGTTCATGGTGATTAGCTAAAAGCATTGGAGGCCAAAGTAATTTCACAGAGATCATATCTTCTGAGTTTTTGGTTCCCAGAGCTCAATACAAATACATGTTGTTAGCTTCTTGTATTATTAGTGTCACGTCATAGTTAACTTTGCAAATCAGCATTAATTTACTGCAGTTTTTTTCAGAAACATGCTTACAGTAAATGCTTTTTTTTTTTTTTTAAATGAAAGGGAATTATCCGATTTGGGAAATAGTAATTATGCAAGGATTTTTTCATTAATTTTTATGATAAAATTTTAAATGTCCCATTTTAAGACAATTGGTTTAAGAATTATCTAAAAATTACATTCCCAGTGGAATTGTCTTTGGTTATAGAGCAAATTGTTTAAATTGAAACTTTCCTTTCCTAAGATATTATTCTCATACTGCTACTCGCAGTGGTTATTTCTGACAACATTTTGAATTGCATAATAATTATTTACTTCACGTCTATTGGTTCCTAAAGGGCTATTATTTATCTTGTTTTATGTTTTTCTAGAGTTTTTTATTAATGTAACTATAGTTATTATAGCTACAACACAGTTAAACCATAGCCATTTTAAAATCAAACCTTTTTAAAACCAAAATCAAAGACCCCTCACCTTCATGACATAAATACACAGTTGATGTACACTTCTCTGCTGAGAGACAACTTTTCTTTATTCTGGCTAGATTGCTAACATATTACTGTTGCAGTTCTGAGTCCTGGTCTTGTATTCTTCTTGTTTACCAGGTCTCACAATGTGGAAGGATAAATTTTGTCTAATCCTGTTACTATTTGTCTTTTGTAATCTTTTGATATGTAATCAGCTGAATTGAAACTTTGTTGTCTCAGAAAATCTAAATCTCTTCTCAGTGATTTACTGTGAGTCAGGCAACACTAGAATTCACACAACAGATACAAAGCAGTTCTCTGCTCTTCATTTCATCTGCAAAACAGGTTCATAGCTTTTTAGGTGAACTTCTGTCATCCCCTTTGCTGCGCAGCAATTGACCGCATACCCTTTTTCTGGAAGTGTTCTACCTCACTGCCTGTGTGTACTGCTTGGAAGTGCAGGGTAATAGAACAAGAGTCAACAAACATAAATTGCAGCAAGGAAAATTCCCATTAGATATACAGAAAAAAAAATCTTCCTATGAGGGTAACCAAATGTATTGGAATAGGTTCTTAAGAAAGACAGTGGACAGTCTGTCCATGGAGATGTTTAAAACTTGACTGAACCAAGCAAGGAATTGAACTAGATGGCTTCCAGTGGTCATTTCCAACTTAAATTATTCTAAAATTCCATTGAATGTTAAGAGAAATTGCTTAAAGCAAGATTTGATAAAGGGATGTAAGATTTATTTCCCTTGTTTCGGACTCAGTCCTGCATCATTCAAGATTTTTTTTCTCTAACTGGAACAAGAATATAACAAAATCCCTTATTGACTTATAGTACCTGGGATCTAATTAGCATAGGTATGGAGTGATCACAGCTTCCACTAAGAATGGGAGCTGTGAATGGCCAATAATTCTGTGAAAACATCTATACTTTTTGAATTTGGAATTCAGTCCCTATAGCATTCAGATAATGTATTTTCAACTAAGAGCAGAAAGACCCCATCTGTGCCTTGGCAACAATAATCCCTTCTTGCTTAATGAGTGTGTTGTGAATATTAAACTCCTTAAATCATTATCTATATACAACAGTAAGCAGAACTATAGAAATACCTAACAGGAAATTATTAATTCTATTCTTGGTCCTGCATTAGTATGGGAAATAGTAAGGTCTGGTTGTACATATTGAATGATGCACATACAAACTAAAAATGAAGACTTCTGTCGTTCCCTAAGAAGTTTTTACCCTATAGGTGGAACCAGGTAGAAGACAAGAGATGAGAAAATATTACTTGAAATACTGTATAACTTGTCTACGTTATATGACACTTTGTAAATCTGAATTCTTCATTAGGTGCTCTTAAGCATTATGTGAGCATAGAAGTTCTCCAGTGTAACAGGTATTTCTGGAAAATCAAATCGAGTTGTGGTGGCTAATAGTATGCATGGATAATTTAAGACTTAAAAAAACCCCTTGATGTTATGCACAATCCAAAATTATAGTATGAACTCAATTAAAAGATAAGTTTTAAAAGGAATCACATCCGATTAAGAAAAATAATGCTTGGTATGGGCAGCTATCGAGTCTCAGCCATCTGTTGTTGTGAGGACTGTCAAATAAAGGACTGTTGGTGCTTTTAACCTCAGTTTCACTTTGAATTTAAAGGTATAATCAAGCACCTTTTGGGGACCAACACTGAAGCAAAATCAAGGTTGTATGGTTATTTTCACCAAATACTCTTTCTCTGGAAAAGTGTGAGCTATGCTGCTGTTAGAATCCTCAGATAAACCTCCATTAACTTTCAGTGACTGAACAAGACTGACAGAAGCAATATAATTACATCTACGAAGGAATGCCCTGGTTGTTTCTAAGACCTCAAGCCAAACAAGACAGAATACCCCAAATCTGCATGAGTTGTGCTGTTAACATCCAGGATGCAGAGACCGCATGGAAATTGTCTCTTGACTGTCTTTCCTGGAGCAGTATCACTCTTAAACTGCACACAGGAGCTGTTTTGGAGGATGTTGCTTGGCATAGGGCCAAAATCATACCAGTGCTCTAATCATCTCCTAGTATAGACAATTGCATTTCTATTTAGTTTTCCCCTTATGGTCATAACATTAATGTCCAAAAGGTCAGGACTTTACCTGGTGTAAACGTCCATAGATTGTATTCAGCAATTAAAAGAAGGATATGGCTATATTGCACAATACAGAACTATTCCAAAAATAGCTTGCTCAGAGCCATGTTCAGAGCTTTCATGGTAGAAGCAGTTTAACGCTTTTATAGTGGGGTATTCAAGTCTGGTGGAAGGCTTCTTTTTTTTAAAGGGCAGAACAGTCTAGGCAGAGCTCTTGATTGTTTTCATGGCCTAATATATCTTGGGTATCTTTGTTCAGCCCTACATTATCCTCTGACATGAACTGAGTCCCTACTTCTTGCAGTACTCAAAAGATACAGTGTAAGTATAGAAGAAGGCAGATTACTGTAAATATGGAATAGGCATAGTTTCTTTGGATTGACCAGATTGTGGCTGTCATTAATTTGTTTTAAAAGTGAGGATGAAACACTTATTTTACAAGCTTTTACAAAGGTTTAAATACTATAGTGCTTTAGAAGACAATAAACAGAATTGAGTGAAATGGAGGTTCTAAGAAGCAGAGAATCATTCTGGTTTTAACCAAATTCATGGGCAACGTTGACAATTGTAGGCACAGGCATAGTCACTATGTTCTGCATTGGCTTTGAATCTGGTATTGAGAACAAAGGTGCTGGGGTAGAAAGAAAATGTTCAGAAGTGGAAACACAATCCAAATGAAACATTTTACATCTTTTAAGGAAAACTTATTTTTCTAATAACAGGTATTAGAACAGGTAATCCCCAGAACTGATTTATGGATGGGTGTGTGGGCATATGCCACAATATATCTTTAACTTGCAGCTGTGTGAGTGGGCAAATCATTTTACACCTCTATTCTCCCTACTGTATTTTTTCTTGCTTATTTATGTAACAATGTCTTTAGAGTAATGACTTTTTCTCTTAGTGTGCACAGTACACTAAATACACCCAGTATAAATCTTAAAGCCTCTGGGGGCTACCATTCTACAAGCTAAAAAAATAAATAATGAGAGACTTACATGGTAAATATAAGAGAAGGGTGAATTTTTCACAAGATGAATATATTCTATGTTTGTCTATTTTCACAGTATATTCACATATACTGTATTCTGAAGAAGATAGATAAGTATGTTCCTAAAGTTTATTTTGGAGAAAAATGAAAGTTTATAGAAAATAACGTGACCATTGAGATGGTGTGTGTTTTGTTAGGTACAAGCAGATTTCTTCATGAACCTTAGTCTTAGAATATTTGCATCACATTGTCTTATTTTCAATTTAGATTGGTGCTTCAGCACTCGGTGAATTGCTCTATTCTTCCATCCCTGTAAATTTTGAAACTGTTTTTCATCAATTTGGCTAATATACTTTGGAAACTTGGTGTGAATAAAACCACTGAAAATTCCATAATCTTTGTTGCAGTTTCAAAATGTATATATTTATATTTTCATGGATGAGTACAGATATTAAGAATGTATGTTGATATGAATGGTTTATTTTGCAAAGGGAACCCTTAAGACCCTTACTAGTTCAATTTTAACATTACCTGATGGTGAAGTGTTTGGTTTTTTTAATATATTATACAGAGTAATGTAACAGTTCTTTGTAGCAGTTTTGGCTTATATCTTGTTTTTACGCTGCGTGTAAATTTTGACACGAGATAAATGCTTTTTTAAGATTTTAAATTCAGATTGAAGCCTCTGTATTTCTGGTAATCAGCAGTTAGCTGAATATGCAGTTCTCCATCTTCCTTCTGCCCTTTGCATGTTCTTATCTAATCTTGCATGAATTCATTCAAAATATTTTGAACTTTACAACAAATATTTCACAGTTTGATATATGTAGATTTGTTTTAAATGTTAATATGACCATTCAGAAGGTCAAAATTATATATTCCTATCTGCAAAGATACTAGTGCAATTAAACAAATCTGCTTGACATTTTAAAATGTTAACCATTGTACATTGTTGTTCAGTGTAATGAATTAACTTGGTAAGAAATATAAGTAGATTTTATTTTTGTTTATTTAAGTGTGAATTCGACTGCACGAATGATAGCACTTTTCAACATTGTAAATTTCAGCAGACCATTTAGTGAAAAGATTGCCTAATATTAAAACTTACTAACAAGAAGACCATAGAGAGCATTAAAGATAGAAGCAAGAAAACTTGGTTGCATTAAGGAAAAAATATGTATTTTTTTGCCTTTTAATGCAACATATGTTTTTCTGTTATGTAGAAAAGAAATGGTGGTGTATAGCTCCAGTTGCCTTCTGGAATTTCTTGAGATTTCAGGAATTTTGTTTGTAGTCTGGTTTTGAATCACAAGTTACATGGGCTTTTTAATGCCTGCCTCTTTTGCTGATGTTATACTTACCAATTCATTTCTCCTACCGTTCTGAGATAGACAGCTTCAAGTCTTCTTTAGGAAGTGGGATTCTTTTTAATTGCTTCAGAACCCCATGTTATTTCCTAATTTACTCTTTATGGATACATTGGAGAGTTGTTCTTTGTTATCCCTAAAATCAGTTTTAAGCAATTCTTAAAGTTATATTCTTAGAATCAACAATAATTGTTAGTAATTGACCACGTATAATCAGTGTGTAAAGTCCTAGAGTGTCTGATGTCATCTTTTGATTGTATTTTTGAGTGCTCCTGTTAAAACCCTCAGTTCTGGAGCTTTCAAGTTGTAGTCTCCTACCGGTGGAACTCATACTACAATAGCCAAATCCATTCACGCATATACCCTTGTTTTAAAGTCATTAATAGTACAATCTAAGTATCTACTAGTCGTAACAATATCACTGGTATGTTCTCAAAATTTACATACTTTACAGAAGTGTAGAAGGATGCTTCTTTCTACTACATAAAAATGCCACTGCGATGTAAAGCATCTGGAGATGGGTTCACCCGAGGGAGGATATGCTGTGTATGATTAACATTAAGGGTCTCAGTTGCATAGATATGAGAAATACCCTGAGTAAAGACTTCTGGTAAAAATGGAAATGAAATGAGGCGTGATAGTTCCAGTCATTTGTTAATATAGGGGTAGTTAAAATACGCAGTTATGGGTAGAAATCCAGTTCTATCCCTCACTGTCTTTTTATAAAGAAGAGTTATGAAAGAGTGCGCTATATAAACACATATCTGATGTATAACCTTATTTCTACAATACAAGTCAGTAGACTACTGCTAGGATACCTAGACTACTTTGACAAATCTTAGGGGGCAGTTCAAAAAAATCTGGGTTTTGTTCTATTTTACTGAGCATTTAAAAACAGAAAATCTGAATTTTGTAATGACATCATTTATTTTGAGTAATAGTTCCCTATATCACACATAACCCTAGAGTATTAGCTAGGTAGGACTTATAAGATCACTAAGATGTACAATTAATTGCTTGCATTTCGGTTATCTGAAATGATTAATATTTCTTCCCTAAGGAAGAATGTTATTATTAAATAATTATTATCCATTAATAGAAATCACATTGCACAAAATAGCTTTTAAGTAGGACAACAGTTTTCTGCAACCAGAATTTGCAAAAGATGGGAATGTTTCATTGAGTAACTATGTTTGCATTCATAATATAAATTCTACATAAAACCTTAAAAATTGTCAGTCTTATTAAACTATGTTCCATTCTATCTGCTGTATTATCGTCTGTATGAACTGGAATAAAATTACCCAAAAAATTTCTTGTACAACCAAACTGCAATCACAGCCACTAAAATTATGAGTTGCTAGTTTTAAAAAATCCATTTATTTATTTCCATCACAGCAGAACACATTGATTCTTTCTTTTTTTTTTTTTTTTTCAGTCAGCAGTTCTTAGTGTGGAAAATCTTACAGCATTTATCTTTGACTGTTGGTGGAAAATAAAAATGTTGACAAAATATCAGAAATAGTTTGTGTCTATTTTGTATATTAAAAATATTTTTTTCGCCATTTTTCAATTAACCCTTGTTTGGCTTCACCATTCAGCCACAGTAGGTGGAGCTCATTGCTTCCAGTTTCTTACAATGCTGAATTGTATAGCTACATCAAGGTGGAACTCAGTGCCAGGGAAGACTCAAACAGCCCAAATCTGGGAATTGAGACCAGTGTATGTAATTTAAGTTGTCTACGTAGAAGCCTGTTTATGACTTTTCTAGTATTGTTCCCAGAATCTTCCCACTGAATATAAATAATACCTTAATATTATTCTTCTTTCTCCACATTGCAGAACCAGCTCTGTGTATTATTGCCTCTTAGATGAATTTCTATATTTGCCCCACTTCCACCTTACCATCCATTCTTCTTCTTTAATGTTGTAAAGAATTTTTCTGGATTCTGTTCTTTAACGCCTTGGCATTTTAGATTTCTGCTAAAGAAGCTGCTTCCAAAACCTATGTCTGCTGGATCTCCATTGTCTGTATTTCCTTTTCTGTTTCCCCAGAAATCTTATTTTCTTAAGTAGTTGAGTGTATCTTTTTTCTCATTGTTTATTAATTTTTCCAGTGTCTGCTTTTTTCCTCTCCTCTTTGTTACGTCTTCATCATCCTCTACAGTTGTCGTTTTTGTGTTTTGCCTTGGTCTTAGATTATCTTTTAAATTATCATGTCATGTAAGTTTCACTTTCTCCAAATTCCTCCAGTATCATTTCTTCAAATATCCTCTCTCTTTTTTTATGAGATTCAATGTCTGCCTGCTTTCTTTATAATTTCGCTATTCTTTTATATCTGAACTTGTGCAATATGCATTCCAGTTCAATTCAGTACCCTCACTACTGGCCAGCGTAAGAAGTTACAAAAGGTTTTAAGATACGTATAGGTGTTGATTCCAGAAGAGGCTGCCCAAATAAGGACTAGAGCTCCAGACTTTAAAAATCTTATTAAAAAACTATTATATATTGATTTTCAGTAAGATCATTGTAACTTCCTGCAAAAAGTCATACTACTTCTACTGGCTGAAGGTTTGAGTTGCATGCTTCTGGCTTGTTTTTTTTTTTTTGTGGGTGTTTTTCATGTTTTGTTTTCTATGCAAATGGATTTTTTTACCAAGTTTTTTAAAGAAATGGATAGTCAGTATAGTATAGAAAGGCATTTAATTCATGAATACTATTTCAATTCTCAACATCATTACTAAAGCAATTAACTTTTTGGCCAGGGAACCACATTTTGTTATCATTTCTGTGTAAGTCCTTTAATATAATTACATGTTTGGGGTTTTTTTTCCTGATTTTGATGTAAAGCACCATCTTACAATGGAAGCTTTGTTACATGTGGACAATATAGCTGGTCTTGTGAATCAATATCTTTTGAAAGGCCTGAACACATTACACTTTTGCCAACATTTCATACAACTAGAGCTTCAATTATTCTTAAAATGGAAAGATTCATAAACTTTGGTATATTTTCCAATAATGTACCTATATGCCACTATCATTAAAACCAAGAAAGGCTGAATTCTTTGTTTTGCATACTCTCTTGGACAGTGAAGACAATAAATTATGTTCCATCTCCTAACATTTCCACATCTTATATTTGCTCCTGACTGTCAAGCTAAATGAAATTTGCTATGATAAAAGTTTTATCTTCTTTCTTCATAAGTCAGTCCCAAATCTTTGACCAGTTTCCTTATTGAGCCTTGGAGACTTATAACAACTATTGCTATCATATGTTTTTCCTGTCAGTTTGATCCATCCTCCCAGTTTGGGCAGAGTCTGCTTTTCTGGTCATTTTGTATAACAGATATTTCTGAGATGAGGAGTTACATTGTATATTATTTCTTTCTGTCTGTTTTTTCTTTCATCCAAACTGTGCATTGGGCTAAACTAAAACTGTAACTTTTACAAAAAGCTTGTTGTCAAGAGCAGCTTCTAAAAAAACCTCATCTCATAGGGGGAACCATGTTTGTTGGAGCTCACACTCAGAGTGCCGACTGCAAGTTATTGAGAATGTGACAGAAGTCATACTGGGTCAGATTGGAAAATTAGTTTCCCAAGTATTTTCTCTCTAGTAGTGTCCAAGCCCACCCAATCCCTATTGCTGTGAGAGCAGGGAACATAAAAAGAATATTAGATATTAGGAAAAATTTCTTCACTGAAAACGTTAGCAAGCATTGGAACAGGCTGCCCAGGGACTGGATGAGTCACCATCCATGGTGGTATCTAGAAGATGTGAGATGTGGTGGTTAGGGACTTGGTTTAGTGGTGGACTGGGCAGTGCTATGTTAACAGTTGGACTTGATGATCTTTAATGTCTTTTCCAACCTAAACGATTCTATGATTCTAGTGTCACTTACCAACACCATGGACGGCCAAAGCCCAACTGAATTAAATCTGGTGAGGGACATGGAGGGCAATATGGAGGGCTTCTGCAAATACAGCAACAGCAAAAAGAGAACCAGAGAAAATCTGCTGTGTGGGGCAGGGTGTAAAAGGACATGGAAAAGGCTGAAGTTTGCAATGCCTTCTTTGAGTCAGTCTGGAGCAAGAACAATAGCCTTTGTGGAAGAGGATCCAGTTTGGATCCAGTAGGGAACATTTAAACAAAATGGACATGCATAAGTTGATGGGATGTGACAGGAAGTACCCACAGTGCCAAGGGAGCTGGCTGATGTGATTACAAGGCTACTCTCAATTATCTCTGAAAGGTCATGGTGACAACAAAAGGTTCCTTAAGACTGGAACAAAGTAACTGTTACTGCTATCTTCAAGAAGGGCAAGACGAGAATGTGGGGTACTACAGGCCAGTCAGGCACACCTCAGTCCCTAAAGGGTGGGCAAAGTAGGTGATTGAGAGCAGTCAGCATGAATTTACAAAGGGGAAATAATGCTTAGCCAATCTGATTGACTTCTCCAATTATTATTATTTATTATTAGTAGTAATAATAGTCATTATTTCACTGAAAGAATTTCACTGAAATTCTTTGGAAAGACCAAAAATTCTATTGGAAAGACCATATCTGGCATATCAGAATAAAACAATTAGCAACCCACCGTTGTTAACTTTGCCACATTAGCAGCATCTGTTCTTGCTCCCTATTCCCTCCCACAGGAGGAGGGGGAGAAACAGCCAATGTCATCACTGTTGTTGAATGCCAGTGTGCTGTCAACATTTTCACTATCACCCTTACTTCTGAGATCATTCCTTCTAACTTTGGTCTTATGTCCAAGTAGGCATTATAGCTCATACCTCTTAACTACATCGAGTATATATGTTAACAACGTCTATGTCTCCCACTCTGTCTTCTCTCAGGGACCCTTCCTTGGCTTTGGCTACAGTTCAGTTCTTGATGAAGCTGTCATGGAAAAGCCAAGAAAAAAAGACTGGGATAAGCCCTTTGTGTCTTGTGGCCCAACAAATAAAATATTATAATTGCTACTAGCATGTTACAGGCATTGTACTGACTTCACAAGGCCTCAGGACTGAGGCTTGCCAGGATTGCCTTCTCTGAACTCATCATGGCCTGCCTGAAGCTTTGTTTTATCTTGTTGAGCTGTAATGACAGTTTACTTAAAGACTAGGTGGTTATGCCTAATTTATTTTAGTTTTGCTTAGCTTTGAATGGTATACCTACAGGTTTTATATAGATAGCAGTAACGAGTAGTTCTGTGTAAAAGAACTATTTACAACATAGTGATGTAGAGGAATACATGCTTGATATGATAATAGAGGTCTTAAAACGGGGGGATATTGTAGAGGTGCGGGATGATATGAAAAGGGACCCCTGCTTACATTGGAAAACCCGGGGCTATAAAATGTTCAGTAAAGATCAGTCAAAAAATTCAAATCTGGGAGCAGATAATAAACGAGATAGAGGGGTAACAATGAAGAACTGATAGTTAACATACATAAATGTTGCACAAACAGTAAATTTCAATGGACTTGCAGACAGTGAAGAAAACAAGATGTAGAATGTGTTAGAAAACATACTAAAATGACCCTAAGCAGATCCTAGAGTTAGAAGGAAGAAACCATAAGCACGATAAACATTAACCTCCCAGCAAAGGGCTAAGGACATAACATGTTTTCACTTTACCCCCTCTCCCCAGTTCAAACTGAAGACGTCAACCTAGGGCCTGGCAGGAGAGCAGAGGAGTGACTATAACATTGGAAAAAGGGGTAGCTATTGGGAAATGTGAGTAGGTTTAAATATATTATTATTACTGAGACTTTTTCATAGAAAGGTGTTTTGTTTTCTTTTAGTTTTCTATTCCTGCAATTAGATCTGGACTATTAGTAATTCATTGATTGGACTTCTAGGATTTCAGATATACTAACTAAATCTTGGCTTGATGTAAGAGATGTGTTTCTTTGTTGCCCATAGCAGTGTTTTAGTATCACTCTTTACATTATCTACTTCCCTTTTATTACAGAACAATTTCATGAACCACAGATACTGAAAAATTAGGTTTCAGGATAGTGACTTTGTGGGTATAATCCCCTTGTTCCAGAAAAAAAAACCCACAACTGGTTCCCAATTCTCAATCTGAAGCTAATTTCTAGACATCTACCAGCTGCTTGTTATATAAGTGCCTTAGATTCACAATAGGTCAGGATCATTATCCATTCATGCTTCTGGCCTTTGGTCTTCACATGGCACTAAATAGATTTAATGAGCAGGTGTTTACTGACATTCCTAGCTCCAGTGACAGCATGCCGTAACCTTTAACCTGTCACTTCAGACCTCATTTGGTGCAGCATGGCAGTGCGGTCTTGACTCTTTTATTATGAAGACTGTTGCTAAGGTATGAGAAGGTATGTGAGCTAAGGCCATGTATGACAATAGGAAGAAGAGCACAGGCAGGACTGAAATTGTTGAGACAGTGACAGTTAGAAGCTCAAGGATTCAAGAGAAAAACTAGGAATATATAAGACGTAAAGGAAAAATCAGTGAGACTAAAGATAGCAATTTGGCAAGAATGAGGATTAGCCCATTCCGAGCAGTGGAGGCCACCTTTCCCTAGTTGTCTGAGACTGGCTGGCCACCATGGACATCATGTATGTCATGATAGCAAAGTTTTGCTGCATGATGTGGAACATACCTGAACAAAAGAGACACAGAGAGTAAGGTTATGATTCCTAAATGTCGGATGCTGAAGCTACATCCATATCTTGATAACTGGCTGTTAAAGGATGAGTTTTTGTTTTGGGTTTTTTTTTCCAAAACAGTGAATTGCATGAACAAAACCATAGGAGTCCTGAGTTCTCTGAATCACAAGATGAATGTTTAAAAAGCACATCTAGCACACTCAACAGAGAGAAATCATAGGAGCGTTATTGAAGCTCACAGTAGCTAGGACTTTGATCAATCTCATCTTGTCTGTATACAGCAGCCACCATACGTTGGCAAAAAACTCTTCTGTCTGTTATCTACATGGCAACATGTAGTTTCATGACTACTTCCTTGGTGCAGGAAAGTGATTGTTCAAATTTGGCTCTAATTTAAACATCAAATCTTTGCTCTACAGACATGTGAATTCATGTATAAATCCATGCACTGGAAGGAAAGACCTAAGCAATGTATGGAAAACATGTTATTTCATGGAATCTCTTCAAACCACAGGGTAACCTTTCATTCATCCACACTTGGGCAGTGGACACCGTCAGAAGAACATATAGCCCAAGATCTCTGTACTGTGAAGACTTGTCAATCATATGTTAGTAGTGTTCAGGAACTCAGACTGGTCAGGTGTATGTATCCCACATTTCTTCCAGACATTGCAATTTCAAGTACTCATGACTGCTCTTTGTTACTGCAGCAGTAAATGAAGTGACCCCTTATTTTGCAAATAAAGAGCCACTCTTTGTGTGTGTGCTACATCATCCATGATCCAAATTTACCTCTTGGACTTTTAGCAGTCCAGCAGACATCCTCAGCTGTAGCAGACTTCAATAAATTATATACAGATAAATGTCCTGATGCTGATAGCTTGAGACTAAGGTATTTCCCATCAGAGTGTTACACCTTCTGGCTCTAAAATCCATTTTGAATGACTAGTTGCTTTGAATACATACTGATAATGGTTGATAGTGAACAGGAACTATCCACTGGCAACAAGTTTTGTTACTGAATGTCAATCTAGAAAGTGTTTTGAATTATGAAAGTCTTAGTTCAGTCTTTTAAACACTGTCAACACAGCAATCTCTAACTCCCTAATGGATGGATATTTTTTACAATAGATTTATTTGTAACACCAGCAAAATATTTCCCTTGAATTTCAGTGATTGTCATCTAAGTGCCAAGATGCTGATGCTTCATAGGATTACGCAGTATCTCTTCCTCCCTAGTAAGGAACACTTTTTAGTAACAAAAAGGAGTTTATCAGATTGACCTAGCAAAGCCAATGTAAGGCATTTGTAGCTGGGTTTTCTCATGATTTAATTTACTCAGAATCAAGCTCCTCCCCACTTCTAGAATAAAGAAATCTGACCAGTTGGTTCAGTTAGCAGCATTGCAACCTTGGCTTTCCAATGCGAGGTTACAGAACAGTATTTTGTTTACTCATTGAAAGTGTATTTTAAGTCTAACTAGGGTTGACCCTTTACTTTGGGACCCTATTCCTTAGCAGCAGTTGGATATCCTTCCTGATCAGCATAGTCTTTGCATTTATGGGCACTTTTTTGCTGACATACTTTTCTCTGAATGCAAAATTCCTGTATTTATTATTTCTGCAAGACATCTTTTGTAAGATTCAGACTTACTGATGATTAGCTTCAAAATGTTTTACATAACAACATCATTTTCTGGCTTTTATCAGAGCAGGAATTTGTTTTTCTTCTTCCCTCTCCCCTAGATCTCAGTCTGCTTTTTAAAGTCATCCTGTCAAATATTAGATGCTTTCTATTTACTATATCACTATGTGCTATGTTCAAAAGTAATTATTAGAATGGGGGTTGCAATTTAATTCCAGCTACTCAGTTTTATTTCAGAGACTTTTGGGGAAAATAAATAAACAGAAAACATGAAAATTTCAATTAGAACATAAAGTCTATTGAACAGTATCAGGGAATTATTTTATCCTCCTAATTTGAAATTCATGTTGATCATCTGTGTTTGCAAGTTTTTTAAAAAAGGTATATACTTAAAAACTATGGAATGATGTTATATTTTCAGATATTTAGTTGTTGATTAGCCATTAACATTTATCCTGTTAAGGTAAATTAGGTAATTGTCATCAAAGTTTGTTATTGTCAATGATGTATCCTGCAGGACCCAAGTTTAGAACCTCTTCCCCTTCATTACCCATACTTTTGTGTGTATATTTGATACAACTTCAATCCTTAGTGGAGTAAAAATCCCATCAGATTTTACATTTTAATCTAATAGAGAAAAGCTGGCACTTCTCATCTCAGCTTTGCGGAGTCATTGTCATAGTCATATATACAAAATGTGGCCCAGTGCCCTAATTAATTTATTTATTTATTAAATGGCCCAGGCACCTCTACCTGGGTGCAGCCAACCAGAGAAAGGGATGTCCTCATGGCTTCCCTGCTTTGGGGAGCTGTCCCACTGGATATCTGATGGCAGTGTGGCAATTTACAGGTAGTCTGAGGGAAGTCAGTGCTGCAGTGTTTGATACATGTGCATACGTATTGTTGTTTCAAAGCATAATTTTGCTTTGAATTTTAAACAAGTTCTGGGTACCTGGTTAATTTTACTCTTTCAGAAAACTGAAATTCATAAAGTATTAAGAGCATAAGGGTTACACTGTAACAGAAAAATAGGGTGTTTAAAACAGAAAGTGCAATTCAGCAGATTCGAGCCTGAATTCAGTGCCACACATGAAATATCTCCTAAGCTCACCCAGGTTCCTTTTTCCTGTGTCTGACGATGGGGATAGCAGATTGATGTGTCGTCTGTACAGGAAGGCTCCGCAGAAGTAGTCTCTATGAGGAACTGCAAGGTACCAGAAGTTTCTCAATGCAATTTATAAGATATGCTTTGGCCTGATGACTGTCTACCTTATGTGTATTCTGAAGACAAAGTAGTTCATACTATTTTGAATTTCATTTGTGTAAAAGCTGGTTTGGCGTCATTTTACAGCCTGATTTTTTGTTTCTAAAAATGATAGCTTCTTAGGCTTGCTCTTTTTTCTTTCTCCTCCGTCCTCCTTCCAGCTTTGCTTATTTTGTAAATGAGTACTTCTTTCTAACTGTTAGCTGTGCAGGGCTCTATTCCAGACCTTAAAGACTTTTGTTCCTCTCAAAACCCTACAGCTTTATCCACAGCAGTGACAGGAAACCTGGTTGTAAATTTGGGATTTGAGACGGAGATACAAGAGGACTGAATATGTTGTGTATTCTGACATAGTTTTTTGTGGGATCTTGAGAAAATCTCTTTAATTCCTTATTTCTTACTCCTTTATCTTTAAAACAGGGAGGTACACCTGGAGTTATTTTGAAGATTACTGTAGCTTACGCACGACAGTTTGAAAGTGGTTATCTCATCCATAAAGCTAAATCTGTCTCTGGCTTGGTAGCAATGTACAAAAACATATTATAAGTTAGAAATCCTTACTTGGGTGCAGGGATATGAACAAATTCATAGAAGCTATACTGTTGAGTAACTGAGCAGTATGTGCTACTTTAAACACTGAAGCCTTAAACCAATAAGATTAATATAGGGTTCCATAATGTCTCCTGAAGAAAATTACTTTGGGAGTTAGAAGGCACTGCAGAAAAATACAAACACTGCAATTTTTTTTATCAAAGTAATTTCAGAAGAAATTTCATCACTAATCTAGACATATATTAGATTTCTCCTTTGTTCCACAAGTGCTTAAAAGATAGAATAACATTATATGCAACTAAAAATATATTAATTGAGCTTGTGGAATACAGTGCTGGGATGTTGCATTTTCTGTGCTATTTAATCAGCAAAGCCTAGTTGTATGAACCACCCTAAAATACATTTATTCATGAAAACTTTGTGTGAGTTTGCCATTGATATCAAGTAAAGGTCTACAGGGTTTTAAAAAGATAACGTTTTATATTTAAAGTGGAGAAAAGTGTTTGCTGAGCAGAACAAAGTACTTCCTGCTGAAGTTTGAATTGGATTTAGATTTCTAATCTGCTAAAAAGGCATAAAGAAAAAAAATAAAATCATTTAGTGTGCTGTTTTCATAAGAACAACTCAGCCTGCAAGAGATATACACGTTATGGTGCATTATATTCCTATAATCCTTTGTTTACATAAAGATCACCACCTTTATCACAATTTCTCATGATTATTTATTAATATTTATATTCATAAATTTTAACTGTTATTATGGATTTCTTGTAAGGGAATCCAATGTACCCTGCAGGTAAACTGTAACTTCTCTGAGATTTAGCTGTTTTAAAATATTTTCTTCAGCTGGTCTTTTCATTTATAAGGACATTGCTAAAGAGAAAATTTTCAGGTGATCTAGGGGAATGAGCAAAAATAACCCCACCCCTGGCATGAGAGGCTGATGATATAACAGCCTGTTTGCTGTAATTGCTTTTTGTAGGGGTGTTCTGGATAATTCTTGTGAAATCCATTCTGAATACAAATAAATGCAGTACTCAGCAATTCCTTAAAAAGTTGCCATGCTGCCTTCAGCAACAGAAAAGCTTTATATAGAGTCTGATATTTAAATCATGTGTTTGATTCATCACAATGTCACAAGATAGATATGATTAAGAAATGTCATCAAAACTTATGCAAACTATTTTTATTTGTAACTTAAGACTGAAATTTTGTAAAGGCCTATATAATTGTTTGATTACTTTATTATGTTCCTACTGTATATAATCACTTGCTGATGTTAAGAGCATGTATCTTTTTGACTATTTTAGTTATGAAAAATGTTGCCAGAAGCTTTAGTTTTATGTTATTTATTATAAGTAGACTGTGCATTACCGGCTTTGTATGTGCATATGGATTTGCAGAGAAAGAAGGCAAACTGTTTCAGCTGTGAAATGCTGACTGCGTAACAGCATGGGTGATGTGGACATGAAAGAGCACAGAGATATTTTTACTTGTATATCTTTCTTGAAATAATGAGTCGACCTAGCTTGTGACACTGTGTATGCAGGTAAAGATGTGCAATAATGGGTTCTTTTCATTCAAAGGGTGAATTAGGATACAACTAAGAAGCTTTGGGTTTCCTTGATGGGAAATGAAAGGCTTTCATGGTGCATGAGAAAACCTGAGTTGGTAAAAATGGCTAATTTTGGCTTGAAATAAAACACTGACCTTGTTTCAAATTTGTATTATATTTGCTACTTTTGAATACTTGTGTGATGTTGAACTAAAAATATTCCAGGATTGAGTTTCAAACTTTTTGAAAAAATACATTTGCAAAATATCACCACAGAAATGTTTTTAGGTTTTTTTTGTTTAAAAAGAATTCACCAAAAATGACTCAGTTACCTTTTCATATGGTTTATGAAACCGCACATTTAAATAATCATACATTTGCCAAACCTTACTGAAAAAGGTATTGTTGTCAGCAAGTGTATGTCTTTTAGTGAGGGTGAAAAAAAAAATAATCTCTCTTTTATTCCAGGAGATTACAGTCCCATTCTAAATTAAGCTAGAACCTGCAGGAAGGGGTCTCATAGCTTTTTTAAGTGGAACACTTTACTAAGAATATTTAATTCAAGCCAGGGTCATTTTCAGCACCCAGGCGCTGTTGAATAGGCAGAACTGGAGGTAACGTAGAGGACAGCTGAAAGCACAAGCCCTGCGATGAGATCAACCTCCTATGCCATTCAGGTGCAGGCTGCAACTCATGGGGAAAAGGAGTTGTCCCTTGCAAAAGACTTGAGCACAAAGGATACTGGGGATCAGCTGGTTATAACAGCTCACAGCACATTAACGTCTAAATGGGAACCAACCATCAGTCCCTAGGCACACCAGGAGATTGCTTTGCAACCCCTTCTCCAACCCCATCTCCCAACAGCCAGGATGTTGCTGGCCATGATTTTTCCCAGGCCCCAGCTCCAGTCCCAGTCCCAGCCCTGCTCAACTTGTTGGGTGGCTGTTTCTTCTTACAGGAAATATTGGATGAAAATCTGGCTCTAAACCAAAGGGTGGCTGTTAGGTACCAGACAGGCGCTCCAAAAACTTAAAGGTGAGGGAATGGTAATTCCCAAGACTTTGCATTTTGCTGCCTTTTGTGATCCAAGTTAGCTCCAGTGGGTTGACCTCCCAATAGTGTTGCAACTGAAGGCAAATTCACCGTAGGAGGTCAGATAGAGCTTTAGTCTATCTGTACTAAGCATGCTTCCGGGAACAGTTGCACCAAAATTGTTTGCAGCTGGCTACTGAAAATTGATGCTTTATGAGGGGAGCTCAGAAGATGCAAAATGCATGTTGCCATTACGAGGGCTGAAAGCCAACCTGTTCACATTGAGTAGTGCATGATTTGAACATGTAATATGAGAAAAGCTTGATTTTTCTTCTCTTTCTGACACTGCATTTCAGTTAGAGAGAACGAATTTGTTTTTGGGCTCTTGTGACCAACTGCAGTATCATCGGTAATGATACCATAGCTAGAGTTCTTCAGTAAAACCCTTTTACTCTTGTCTTTTAACCTTTTATGTTTTGTGTAATTGTATTTCAAAATAATATGTAAACCAGTTCTTCTGAGGGTTAGAAACATGCCAAGTCCTGTTTCTATTACTTTTGAGAACACTTTTGCTTTTCCTGTATCACACCAGATATGATAAATAATCTCTGCCATACTGTGTAGGTTTAATGTGAAATTGCCTGTGTTGCTGAATTGTGTGCTTTACCACAGCTTGAAATTACACAGGGAGCTAGTACAGTAGCTACCTATTACTGCCTACGTTTTAGCAGCTAAAACTGATCATAATTTATTATTAATATAGCAAACTGGAAAATAGATGTACTTACCAGCTATATGTGGGGAGGGTTTAAAAAACAAATACTACAGTAGGTAAAATAATTCCAAAAGGTCCACTTTACTAGTCTTGGAGATTGTACGTATCTAAAAGACTTATGTGAAAACCTTGGAGATACTTTGTTGCAAACATTTTTATCAGAAAAGAAGACAGATAACCTGTCAAATTCAATTGTGATAAAATATAGGGAGGTACTAAAACAAATGGAAAACTTTGAACTGACAAGTAAGTACAGCCATGTTCTTGGTCACTAAACCAGTATAAAAATCAAGAAGAACTTTCAGAATGGACTATGTAAAAAATACGAAGCAAGTAAAAGGTTTCAGTAAAGCATTCTGTTGAGTTGCACCCTGCAAAATCCTTGAAAATCTAAGTAGTTTTTTTACTCTTTTTCATGTTTATTTGCACTTTTTAATGTGACTGTAAGATGTAGAAATTTATTTAAGTGACTAGAAGAATTGGTGTCTCATCAGAATAGACTGTAGCATTCTGAAATTTGAACATACAGTCTCAAATCAGCAAATTATGAAATGAGACTTTTATTTCCATACAGAAGAAACTTCCTTCAATTTAGTGCAGCACTATTGAGATCATTGGGAGTCTTTCTGCAGGTTGCCACAATTACAGTTGAAGTTTTATCAATATAATCATTTATCAGCCACCAGATAATTATATGATAGATTAATCTGAAGACAGTCTTGCCATAAGAAGTTATAATCAAATCAAACCAGCTAACAAACATGGATTATAGTAATAAACAAACAAAATAGTGTAATTGAGCTTCACAGTATTAGCATAAAATCTCATATATTGGCCATTTTGCTAGAGACTTCTTTTTCTAATTACTTATTTCAACTTTAAGGAAGGCTTTAAATTATACCTTTTTTTCTTTTATTTTTTTCTTTTTCTTTTTCTTTTTTTTTTTTTTTTTAGAAAGCCATAGAGTGAGAAGGGACTTGGATGACAAAGTGGAAACAATAGATAGCATCGGGAGAAAAATCTACAAGCACAGAAAAGTACAAGCAATTCAAATAATTAAAGGGTGAACGAAAAAGAGAAACAAGTGTGGGAACACTTACACAAATTGCCAAGTAAGTTTCTTGGTTTTGCATTCGGTTTTCTTCTTCTGGGCATTCATCAAGAAAGCAGGTCTCCAAGGCTTAATCAATTCTAATGAATTATGCCTTATTTTGGTCAAGTCCTTTGGTCTCAGTACAGACCCCAGTGGTATTTCACCTGTCACAAGTCTCCAGGTAGAATACAACTCAGTAACTATGATTCTCTGAGTCCAATCTTCCACCCTTTTGTTTGTCCATCTAGCAGTTCAACCATCCAGACCTTAATGTGGGAGACTGTTGAAAGCCTTGTTACAGTAAAGATAGTTGGCAACCGTGGTTTTCCCCTTGTTTAGAGTCTAATAATTTTATTATAGAAACATAATATGGGCCTTTAGGAATGCATTTGAAAATGAGGACACCTATAGTAACATTCTCTTAAATTCTTATAGTAGTCTGTGTTGGTTTAGAAACTGGCTGAAAAGCAGATTTTTAGTCCCTGGCTGTTGAAGGGGCAGTAAGCAGGAATTCAGATTCTTCAGAGACTGGGGAGGCCTCTGTGATAAAGAAAGCCTATATAGAAAAAATGAACTTAATTGGAATGAAGAACTAGGGCTTTTGAAATTGAAAACTGACTAGGTTATATATAAAATTAAGAGCATAGTAAAGTCAGAAACAGTGAAAGACAGCATAATTCAGCATTGTTCCATCTGTTGTTGATGAAATCACAAAAATCCCGTATCCTTGAGCAAAGATGCAACAGGTGTGAAATCTTCAGTTATAAGGCCTCTCTATAACAATGCGCATGATGAGTTTATATTCAATGCCCCTGTAGAGTCAATCAAAAATCACTGCATCTCTGCTCAGTTTCAAAAAGGGAAACTGCATGAAAACAAGATGAGCAAAAGAATCCCTACAATGACAGTAAATAGCTATTCCAGTTTACCATGACAATCCCAAGTACAGATACAGTGAGTGACTCATTATGTCACTAGTCACCTAACCTGCAATTTATGATCAGCAGCTACAGAATATATGAAGTAAGTTAAAATAACACCTGTTACAAATACCAATATGGTTAGGTGAGATCTGATCCCATCTTATGCACCATGTAGGGGACTTAAAATGATTATGCTATTTCTTGGGTTCTGGAGGTCCTTCCTGGATGCAAATAAATCAAGACCTTTCCTCACTCTCTCCACTTTCCTCACCCCATCAGGATTTTTATAACCTACTGGATGCTTTATAAACTACACGGGAATGGCTGCCTGGGATGTTTTGAACACTGAAGGATTGGGTGAATAACACTGTATCCCATAGATTATGTAAAGTATATTGCAACTTGTGATGTGCTACAGGAGACTTTTGTGAATATGTTTAAAATGAAACCTTGGGTGTGAAATGAGGGCCAACTGTGATGAATTGTAGAAAAATCTTATAAGACACAGTGACCAAATAATAAAATGGAATTCAGTATAGATAAATGTAAAGTGATGCTGATGGCAAAGAGATGAGAAAAACCAAACTTGCCATTTAAATTAGATTCCCAGTCATTGCAGTCAGATCCTGGATTTCAGTTAGGAAGGAGTGAGCCTGAAAAATGTAGGCTTGCTCGTTGCTAGCAGTCACAAAATAATTGTTAGGCAATACAGATCAAAGCAGAGAAAATCATTAAGCCCCTTTATAATTGCATGCTTTTCAGAGGTTGTATACTTTGTACAGTTCTCCCTTAGCATGAGAGAAAAGAAGAATGATACAAAGTTGGAAAATTTAGGGAAGCACAGTAGTGGTGATCAAAGATATAGAAAAAGCTTCCACCTGAGAAACAAGTAGGCTAGGACTCTTTGGTCTTGAGACGAGATGTCTCAGAAAGAGCATGACTGAGAGGTTTATTGAGGTTTCATATGGGTTGCATAGGAAGAGTAGAAAGGAATGATTATGCCTTCTCTCTTCTGATATAAGAACCTGGGCTATCGATTTACACTAATAGGAGTCACATTCACAATAAACAAATGAAAGCAGTTCTTCATGTATTGTTTAGTCTAGCAATGGAATTGGTAGACACAGGACATTGTTGCTCCTAAAAATATACAAAGACTCAAGATAAGACCAAAGCAATTACAAAACATTTTCTGTTTTGTATCAAAAATCAGTTTTTGATTTCTGGAATTAAAATTAAATGGAATGTTTTTAGAACAAGCTAAGCACTTTTAACTCACTGAGTATTCAGATGGATTTGAGAACTGAATTCTGATTTGAAATGTAGAGTTGATTTTCTGAAAAGAATTTGAAGTGAGTGTTGAGTACAGACCTTGTTAGCTTTGGCCAATTTGCTTATTTGTCAGTTAGCTTATTATAGACTTTTGCAAATTATTAGAACATTTTTAAGTAACCAAGCAAAACCAAATTTTATATGTTTCTTTCTGCAAGCTTTACTTTTATAAAACACCACAGAAAACCCTATCCAATTCTCTGACTGTGTTTTCCACCTTTTAACAGTTCTAGTAATCAAAATTTAAACATATCACAGAAAACATTGTTATTACCTATTTCAGTTACCTAACAAATGTGATGACATATTTCGAATTGGGCATTTCTTGGAAAAATAAACGTGGTCTGAGGTCTGTATTTTCTGTTTTATGTGTATTAAGTTCTTTATTGATGGTCCTTCTCAAATACAGTAAGATTGTCAAAAAATCTGAGTGAAAAGAAACTCTGATGAAAAGAAATAAAATGAACTTTGCTTCCAATGCTTGAAGTTTAGCATATACAAGGGAGGAAAAATACAGCCAAAATGGAACCAAGTAAAAGAAACAGTCAGGGAAACATGGATTTGACAGGAAAAGAATTTTCGCTAGTTTATTTAATCCAATTGTTTCTTTTCCTCTGTTCATTACAAAATACAGCTGTTACTACTCTTGGTGTGGAAAAACATGGTTGTTAATTAACATGTGCTGTAAACCATAACAACACTTCTTAATTTTAAAAAAGAGACTCTTCTAAAATTATATGATGGATTATAAAGTCATTACAAAGCACTGGTGATTCAGAGGACTGTTGCTGCATGTAAGAATATTTATAATCTGTAGATCTAACTAAAATTATTGCTTCAAACATTTTGTTTACCAAACTCTGCTAATACTAGTTTACAACGTTATTTTTTGTTTCTTATTCTTTAATGCTCCTGTGTTTTATCCTTTGAGTTTAGTTGTGATTTCATTTAGTCAAAAAAATCCTTTAAAAAACATATTTGAGGTAAAATAAAGTCTTCAGTTTGAAGACTGTAGTTTGTTACTCTTAAAATGAGAGTGTAGCAGAAGTAGCCATTGCTGCTCTGACTGATAAGTCGTGCTCTCTACTTTAAATTTATTCCTATGATTTAAAATTGCCACAAAAAATTAAAACCATGATGTTTGTACCTATAGTGATAACTTGTTCCGTCAACGGTCTTTTTATATTTCTGTAATGAATAATGTCAGAGCCAAACACTGAGTTGTAGCTTAATAATAACTATTTTTTCCTGTAATTCAAAATTCAAGGGCTTCATAAATATATATATATATAAAGGATTTGCATACATTTCCCTTTCTTTCCTAGCATGAGTAAGGTATCCTGAAATATGCAAGTCAAAAAATATTAACTGTTGGGGTTCTTGATTTTTGGTTTGGTGTTTTTTGGTGGTTTTTTTTGTTTTGGTTTGGTTTGGTTTGGGTTGGGTTTTTTTATTTGTTGGTTTTTTGGTTTTTTTGGTTTGTTTTTTTTTTTACAGAGCTGCAGAGAACAGAACTGAGAAGGCAGACGTTAAAAAAAAAAGAAGTCAAATATTACAGGCATTTTAATGTTACAGTGTGAAATGATATTGTGGGCATTTATTTTAATAATCATTGAAGCTTGGTTTGAGTACTGTGAAATAAAACAGAGAAAAAATATTTAATTAGTGAAAATAGACACTCACATAAAACACTTTTTCTGAAACTGCTCATTGGTAAATTTCAAGTGACATCTGTTTTTCTGGTTCAGTGTAAAAACCAGTGTGAAACAGCAGAATATCCTGTGAAGTGGAAATCTTTTTTCCAGCCTGTTTCATAGTGAATGTACTGAAGATGAAAATGCTACAAGTCCATCCAATTTCCCAGAAGACTGGAAACTGGACTTGTCTCTTCTGTTTGGTCTTTGAATGTAGGTTATTCGATGCAATTAAGACTATATTGCAATAATAAGCCATACAAACATTTACTAAAGCTAAGAAAAAGGCATAAGGATTTAGAGACTATTTTCTGCCTGGTTATGTCCTCACTTATTTTGAGATAGGTCAGTCTGCACTTGATCTGACGATTTTGCAAGTTTGTTTGTGCTATGTTAGTCTGTTTCTGTGCTACTATCATGGTGGGGATCTGTAGCATTTTTCTTGTTTTCTTTGTTTTATTCTTCCCAGTAACATCTACATTGGCATTTCAGGTGCCAGTCTGGCCTACTGGCCATTAAGGGATTTTGTTATTTGCTCTGCTAATCAGGGGTGGGATCTGCGGCTGCTGCTGAGTCTGGGGAACAATATCGTGTGTGTGAGTGGACATGCGTGAGCAGATTATGCTTTCATTTTAATTTAGTTCTTGGTGCTGTCATTCTTTGAAGTGGAAAGCATGCTTGATGCCTAGTTGAGGTAACTTGTGAAGCTGAATATTCCATTTGCTCAGTTACTGAGTGTTGGGAATTGATCTGGTACCAGCCTGTAACAGTTTTGCTTGAGTTCTTATGCATACGAAGCATTTGTTCCTGGAACTGCAAATTTAGGATTTATCTGAGGGATTTCTTCCAGTCATATTAACCTGTTGTTAAAACTAGATCTTAGGTTTCACCCTGAGTTGGGTTAATCTTGGCGGGACACTGGGTGCCCACCAAGATCCTCTATGACTCCCCCTCCTCAACTAGACAGGGAGAGAAACATAAAATGAAAGGCTTATGGGTTGAGATAAGGACAGGGAGAGATCACTCACCAATTACTGTCATGGGCAAAACAAGACTCGTCTTGGATAAATTAATTTAATTTTGTGCTAATCAAATCAGAGTAGGACAGTAAGAAATAAAAACAAATCTAAAACACCTTCCCCCCGTCCCTTCTTTCTTCCCAGACTTAACTTGATTCCTGATTTTCTCTGCCTCCTCCCCCCACAGTGACACATAGGGTTGGGGAATGAAGGTTGCAATCAGTTCATTGCATGTTGTCTCTGCTGCTCCTTCCTCCTTAGGAGAAGGACTCCTTACACTCTTCCTCTCGGGAAACAGTCCTCCAAAAAATTCTCCAGCATGGTGCCTTTCCACAGGCTGCAGTTCTTCAGAAACTGCTCCAGTGTGGGGTCCTCCGCAGGCTGCAGGTGGATATCTGCTCCACTGTTAAACTCCAGGGGCTTCAGGGCGCCAGCCTGCCTCAACATGGTCTTCACCATAGGTTGCAGGGGAATCTCTGCTCTGTCCTGGAGCACCACTTCCCCTTCCTTCTTCGTTGGTGTCTGCAGAGCTGTTCCTCTCACATATTGTCACTCCTCTCTCTGGCTCATGTTCCACAGTAGTTTTTTCCCCTTCTTAAATATGTTATCACAGAGGCCCTACCACTGGCGTTGATTGGTTCAGCTTTGGGCAGCATCGGATCTGTCTTGGAGCCTGCTGGCATTGGCTCTATTGTACATGAGGGAATTTTCTGGAGTCTTCTCACAGAAGCCATCCCTGTACCCCACCCGCTACCAAAGCCTTGCCATGCAAACCCAACACACACTCACAGAACATACTTATTCTTGTTTATTTAGAAATTTTTGGTAGCATTTTGGAGAAAGGGGTGACGGTGGGTGAAGCAAAATCAATGAGGATGCTGTCCTTTTGTGTCTTGGGGGGCTTATTCTTGGTTTTCTATTTTCCTTTGACTTACTGGAAAGATTGTGTATTTGAATGAGGCCATGCATTTTCCCACCAGTTTCACTTTCTAGCATTGGTTGTCTTGGATAAATTAATAATGAAAGAAGAGGCTTTTTTGATAACTGAGGCCTGGGGCATGTTTGTGCATTTCCTTGTTTTTAAATGTATTTGTTAATTAAGTGTGCAGCAAGGACATCTAGTATCCAATATGGTATTCTTTCACTCTTACGCTTGTAGTTTATTTCAAGGATACACAAAGTCATTTGAAACATTACTGCCAATGCAGTTACATCTGATGATGGATATCTTTGCATTTAGTAATTTTTTAAGCATTTCCTATATTTTATATCAAGATAGTGTCCTTATTTAAAATAAAAATTGCATAACTTTTAAGTAGTACTGAGTGTTTTCCTTTGGCATTATGTTTGATATACCCTCAAGGTTGCATGAACTCCTGTATTACATTTTTGAAGGGTTTTCTTCACCTCTTACATAATTATCAATTTGTCATTGGTATTTCAGAGGGCTTTAATAACTGTATTCAAATTAGTTGATTGTATTTTGTAATCCAGTGCATACGGTTAGGCAATGCTGTGCTCCATTTTACTCTCGTTAGAAGGTGGACTGAGTTAAACTCGTTTATTTAGAAGTACAGGTAAAGAACACAGACGATTTAGTAGGACCCAGAAGACTTCAATTTCAGATGTATGTGTTGAAGAACCAGGCATAAATTTTAACCAGTAAGTGATGAAGATTTTTTTTGGCTCCCAGGTAATTGCCTAGTTGAACCAAGGATTTTATGGAGAAGGGAGGAAGAAGTGTGATCAGTGTGAGCAGGAAGCATCTGTCCTGTCCCTCTGTTGGGTGGCAAAACTGGTTAATCTGACAAGGCCTTCAGTGGCTCAGCCCTGGTTGTGTTTGTAAATGAGCTCCCTGTTGCCCTGTGCCCATCTCTTTTACCACTGAAGTCAGTTCTGAATGCTGCCTACTGGGACTGAGGTAGGCAGTGTATCTGAGGTGTGAGTTTTATCATCTTAACTTCCAAATTATCTGACTCGGTTCCATGGAGGCTATGGAGTAGCCCATCTGTCCTATGCAAAGCAATCATTTCTTGATCCTGGATAATCCACATCATCACCACAAGTATTCAGGACCCTGCAACTGAATTCCCAGTGGATGTGTGAAAGGGCAGCTCCTTTCTCGTCTTGATGTGAGTGAAAAATAGCAGTCTCGGGATCACCTGTCTCATAACATGTGTAGCTGCTTCACTTGGCCACGCAGGACCATACCAGCTTCCCTTGAGCTGGAAGCAGCAATAGTGAGTTGGTGACGATCACCACTGCTCTCTCTGCCTATGACTAATAACTTCAGAATTTATTCTTTCAACTTATGGTTGAAGGAACCAACATCTATCAGATCTTTAATTTGTATTTAATTATTTTCATTAATTAATGAAGATTATTGTCTGTAGAACATAGATTGATTATTATACAGTGAAGTGGTAAAACCATGCACCCTTCTATATAAAATAATGTCTCCCTCTGGTTTGCAAAATTCTCTCAGTATTTTTAGCACATAGAAACCTTTATGTAACACTTTTTGGTTTAGATTGCCTATCATTTTTACTCTTTTGAATTGTGAATGATTGCTTTGTACTTTACTGACTATTTTATGGAAGTCTGTTTCATTTAGTGTACTAAATGAGGATTGCTACACTTCAAACAAAATGTAACTGGATTAGGATCTAGGTCTTGCGGATGTAACAGATCAGATGATCTTCTGAGTTCCTCTGAACTTAAATCCAATGTAGCTCTATTAAAATCATCAAAAACCAAAGTGGACTGGTGTGTCTCTCACTGTCTCCTTTCCATCAGCACTGTACAGTGCTATGCAAACCAGCTCTCTGCCTGATGCAGCAGCAGTTGCACGTCACACACCCCTGCAGTCCTGTTTGCTTCCCCTATTCAGCCTGGATTGCATCCTCTCTTAGGTTTTGCTGCTTTAACATGTTCATTTAGAAGCTTTATTAGATTTAATAGGTTATTTTTGTAGTGTTTCTTTTTTTCTGTTATCAAGGATGACCGGTAAAAGAACAGTAAAATGCAAATAATTTACACATTCTGATGAACAAGTTCTCTGAGGGTTAAAAGAAACCTCAGCATTTTCACTGTAGCACTACGGCAATGAATCATTAGCGATGCACAGTGTGCAGAAGTCCCATGTGCACAGCTTTCAAAAGCAACAGACACAAAACCAGCAGTATTTTTTTTCTCATTCATCAATTTTGTGAAGCCAAATTGGCTTTCTGGAATCCCCACAGCAATTTGCAAATGATGTATGAAATAAAATATTCCTACCTGCACAGTGCACAGGGAGAAGAAAAAAAAATAGATTTCCTATCAGTGCTCTGACATGCTATTTCAGTGATACTTGATATCCAGTTAGACACTGCTAGAAATTAGGTACTAGTTCCAGACACTGAGAAAAATATCATTTACAAAAATCTTCTGCACATTGTTCTTCTTTAGTTTTCCTCTTTGTTCTCTGAGCTCCGTTAATCTTGATAGCTTTGTCTTTTACAAAACGTATTTGTTCATGCAAGTTCATCTCAATAATTTTCAAAGATGTTAGAGTGATTTTTTTCTTCTTTTTCTAATGGATCATGGCTAGGGGAAGTGTATGAACTGGATAACCTCTCAAGGTCCATTGCTCTCTTCTGTGATTCATTAAGATTACCCATGCATATTTTTTCTCCACTGCTTTGCTTATATAGCATTTAATTCCCTAGGTATTTGCCAGTTGTGTCTGTAGGCAGAGCACAAACCTTTTTTCAGTGTTTGTCTTGTTTTCTACCATTCTTGTAATTTTAGTAGTAAAATTATAGTTTTTCCTTTGCATTTGAAATGGAATATTCACTATAGAAGATGTTTGCATTTGTATATTATCTCAGATGTTGTAAAATTCTGCATATTAATCTCTTTTGTACTTAGAAAAGTATTTATGTTTTGGTCACCTGCACCAAAGGAGACACAGTAGATTTAAATAGGTGATAGGTTACTTAACATATGATAGATATCCAGAATTTCTTATCAGCACAAATGCTCTAACAAAGACTGTTTAGTTGGATTTCAGATACGAAGAAGAGAAAGAATATAACAGGACAAGAATATTTTAAATGCTGTTTCATTAGATCAAAACTTTACAATCACAAAGTTACAAAGACTGGTTTTTTATACTACTTAGTCAGGACAGGTGTAATGGAACCAGTGTCCTGGTTTGTCGTAAAACAGAATGAATTTTCTTTTCAGTAATTTCACTTCTCAGTTAAGTCTCTTCTAACTAACTTCACTTTCTGAAATTAACGTCATATTTTTCAGACAGTGTCTGCTTCTAGCAGAGAAGGTCTGATGTTCATAGTTAATCTCAAGGAATGCTGTGCATTCCTTGCTCTTGCTTATACTTATTTGCTATAACAGCCAAGGTCAGCTAACTTTGTTATGTGCCCTGTTGGAGGGTTGGAAGCAGAAAAGCCCTCTTTGTACCGGCGGGGAGGTGCAAATAGACAGGTGACCCAAAACTGACCAACAGGGTATTCCATCCCATCTGCCTCATGCTCAGTATGCAATCTGAGGGACCAAAAGGGTCAGCCTCTTTTCTTCAGTGGCCAGGGTCTGAGGAGGATTCTGCCTGGCCATGTGCCTTTGATCCCAATCCATGCATTCCTCAGTCCATTTCCTGAATTCAGCTCCCATTTGTCACTGAGTCCAGCGTGGGACTTTTCAGTGCCTGCTGGTGATGTGATTGTCATCCTGGGAGCTTGATACTGTTTTTTTTATATATTGTATATATTTCATTATTTTCTTCTTATTATTATCATTTTATTATTAATATTTCATTAAAGTTTAGTTTCTTTTCAACACATAAGTATCTATCTCTCTTACTCTCTCTCCCTTCTCTTCTGGGAAGGGAGAGAGAGGTTAAAGAGGAAAAAACTTTTCCCGTGGAATATAAATAATATCTGATAATGCTTGTCAGAGATAACTGAAGAGTAAGACTTTAGCCTGAATAAAAGATGTGTCTATGTACACATACATAGGTGACAAGTGGTTATGGTTAGAATGCCTTTTGGAAGGGCTGTAAACTCCAATGCTGTCAAGTGAAAACACATTTTTTTATTTGAAGTTTGAAAGGAATTCTTTTATAATAAGTTAACTCTCTTATGCTCAGAGTTTTGTCCACCCATTTCCCAAGAACTCTGAATGCCTTTGAAAAGTAGTGCCAATATAATGTCTTAAGGAAATGAGGCAATTCCTACATCTCATGAAATTGCCAAAGTCGTTTGGCATCAGTGGATGTCTTCTCTCTTTCCAAACAGTTGGGAATTACTGTCTAGTGATTAGTGGGGTAAGTGAACTACTAAAGCAAATACTCCTTCCAGGCATTCATAATGTTCAACTGCAGCCATCAGCTGTATAGATCTATGCCACTGAGAAACTTGGTGAATTACTCCGTGCAGATATCCACACAAGTATAGGTATATGACTTTTAATACCTGAGAAAGTTTGTTTCAACTTTTCTCAGGTAACTCTTCATGGCACCACATCATACAGTGTGATGGAAAAAAAAAATGGACTGTGATTATTTTCTTCTTGGAAAGTCTCTGTTGACCCTTCAGTATCTTTCTCTTACTTTTGTATTCAGCATTGAGGGAGTTGAAACATCTGCAGGAAGGGACGATTTTATTGTTTATTGTTCTATTTTTCAAGGTTAAAGATATTTACACACAAACCCTAAGATTTTGGTGACACAACTGTGTGTTATCAGGATTTTAGGGTTTTATAGCAAGAACTTCAAAACCTGAAAATAAATTAACGACATAAGTAATGAACTTTGTCATTAGTGGTGAGAATTACTAGGCCCACTGTCTCTTAGAAATAAAGCATGGTTAGATCTACTAATGTCTTATAAAGCATACTGTATTAAACACAGCCATCTTCTGTGCATAAGCAACAATAGCCTCTCTTCTCTGCCAGGCTTCCTGTTTTCATGCAGCTGCTAGGAACTTAAAGCATTTGAGATATCTGTGCTTTTGTCAAATAGTGCCAGTTTTGGGAAACAAGATAAAAATGTTTGCAGGTCAAACTTTGATTACAAGCTATTTTAAAATGTCTCGTCCTATTTTCCAAAACTCTTTTTTTTCTTTTTTTCCCTGTTGATACTCTAATTATCCGTGCCCATGCAAAAGCAAATACCTCTTTAAACCAAATTCCTAAATGGATCCCCAGTTTTAACTCATTCAACCATGGTTGGTGCAATGTAGTTTATCTTCTTGGAAGTAGGCTGTGTATAGGAGCACTGTGTATATGAGCATTGGACTTTGTTTAAGGTGAGATTTCATATGCCTAAGAGATCAATAACTCAGATGAAATTAACCATGTACCTTGAAATTTTATTTCCAAGGACTAGAGTATCTTTCTTTACCAAAGTCACAAAGACATCTCTGAAACATTATGTATAGTGTATCTCAGCTATAGCTCATTTGTCCCAAGCCCACAATGCCTGTTTGAACACTCTCTGCACTAAGCAAACTGCAAAGAAAACTCTACAAACAATGTATATATGACCTCTAAGTTGAATATTTTCAGATCACCTTTTATATTTGGGTGGAAAAAATCCTGACTCTGCATCATCAAACTCTAGTCTCTGTCCTTTGTGGGGCAGATAGGGAGAAACCTGCGGAGAATTAATCCATCAAAATTTACTTGTGACTTCATGCGGTACGTGTAGCCCACATAGAAAAAGATGGTAGTTCAGGTTTTGATTGTCTTTAGTATGAGTGGATTCAGGAAACATAGTGTTATAGTAAGGAAATTTATTTGCCATAGATATTGAAATTAATTCCTTCTGTGATCCTCATGAAGGATTAACCTTAACAGAGTATAAATTGATGTATTTATATAAAATCCCCTACAAATGAACTTCATGGACCTCTTGGGGAGAAGAAAGAGAAAAAAATACAGTTTTCATGCTACAGTGGCTTGAATCAGCTCCCATTTTTTAGCAGTTTGTCCTTAACTTCCTCTCCTTCCAAAGCAAAGCTAAGTCCTTATTGTAACCACAAATCAGTTTTTCACAGGAGGGTAGTTGTGGTACTTTTTGTCTAACAATTGCTTATAGAACTAGATTCAGTTTGGTTTTATCATCTGCTTTGTTGTCCACTAGATCCTTTTTTATCTACATGCTTTCTATCTCTATGCAGATAGAGATCTCTTTTATACATATGCCCACACTTGCTGTATGACTTCTTTTCACTGGCAAACCCTTTCAGGTGAGGAACTATCTTTTAGTGTATATATGCATATTATATAGTACAATAGGATTCCATTGTCTTTGCATAAGAAAAAATGAAAGTATACTAAGGAAACCCTACACTCATTAAAATGTGTATCTGATAAGACAGTAATTTCTGAGCTGTGGGTGTGTGGGGATTTCTTGTTTCATTTCATGAATGAAATGGTACAGAGAGGAAATTTTCACATAGCAGATGTAGTCTGAACTTTGAATAGTCAATGTTGATTTTTCTCAACTAAATAACTAAATTTTAAGAGCCCAAAGCTGATGTGTTCACTCAGATTCAGAAAATGTCATTAATATAAGAGAAAAAATGTTGTTGGTGGTCAGACCAAAGGTTCACCCAGCCTACTAACCAGTGCCCGTCAGAGCTTATAGAGCAAATGTCTAGTAGTAAGGACAGTGTACATAATGGTTTTCATTTGAACTATTCTCAATTTTGAACTGGTTCTGGCTCATGAGACTTTTTGAACCAAATGTGGTTTTGATGTGTTTTGCTTCCATGTAATTTTACAGTTACTGGAGGCTCTGTAAAATTTTAACATTCACAATGTGTTGTGGCACTTTTACATTGTCCAAGGAACTGCCTCCTTTGTTATGACTCAGGTTTATGCTAGTTTAATATTATGCTCCCTGTTCTTACATTGTAAGAGACACTGTGCAACTTCTCCATATCAATTGTCTTTGTGTCAGTTTGATTTTATAGTCCTTTGTTATCTGTGTGTCTCTTTTCAAGAGACAAGAGTCTTTTGAAGATATCAAACTACTCTGTTGGTTTTCGTATGGAAGGAGTCCTATGCCACTGAACGTTCTTACCGGTATTCTCTGGACCTTTTCTTGTCTTATTAGATCTTACTTTGGAGCACGTAAATAGCAGCATAATAATTCTCATTTTATTCTCTGTGCCTTTCCTAATAATTCCTAATGTTTCATTTGGGTTTTTGGCTGCTAGTGAGCATTGAGCTGCTTGTTTCACAGAGATGTCATAATCCCACGGTCCCCACCTGATCAGCTCCGGGCCAGTCATTTCATCTGTACATCATTTACACATGCAGGTTTCCCTTGTGCTTCACTTTACATTTACCTGTGCATATGCGTTTCTGCTGCTGCTCCCTCTGTTCCAGATGAGTAAGACCTGTTTACTTGTCATGGATAGAAGAGAGCAGAGAAATCACAAACCTGGATAGCTTGCTTATTTCCTCCCCCCCCACCCCCCCACCCCCCGGCCCCGTCAGGCAGTTAGCTTTCCCAGGATTTGAAAATGCTGATTTGTCTGCTAAGAAGCCAGTTCACAGACAACACCTTTGAATAAGAAACTAATGCTGAAACTTGAGGATTTTTAGTTCCAAAACCACAGACTTCAAACACTTGTCATAATGTTTCTTCCATCAACCCTTTTTTGTCCTTGGCAAATCCATAGAGCAATATCACGTACCATGTAAAGCTACTGCCTGACTGTGGTTGTCATATGTTCCAGATAAGCAGTATACACTTGGTTTGCTGCTGCACTTGATTAATTGCCTTTTAATTATAGATTTTTTTTCCACATTACTATAGTATTTACATTTATATGTAGTATTAATGCCTTCAGTAAGATTTAATGAATTATTTCCCTTATGACACATGATTTTACTCATCTTTTTCCCTATTTTTCATTATCTGCTTTTCTCTTGGAATAGTTTACTACTAATATTGTCGAAGGAATTCTGGCCAATTTCACTGAGTTTTATCACTGTCATTCTGGCAATTTTTTTTACAAATTGGTCTTAATAGAAATTATTTAGACGTTCCTAATAGTTTACCATCAGTGTGCTATCAGTGCTGGTATTTACAGCTTTCCCTGAAAGCACAGAAAGGTCCTAGTGGTGTTTACCATACTATTAAATTTCTTAACTGCCACAATGGTGTGTGTGTTGAACATTGTCTTCAAGGAGGGGGGAAGAATGATTTATCAAGGTCAGGTGTCATAGTCATTGATAGATTTTTAGTTGGTGTATTAGAAAAATTGCATCTGTTTGAGGAAGTAGCTGCCTAGATGTCTGATTCGAAACCACATCTATTATAGCAACTGGGCTCATCTCATATAAAATGTTCACAAGCTATTTATTATGTCTATTGAACTTTAAAAAAATTATTCCAAACCTCTAAATATTATATTCAGCTATTAATTTTTTTCTCTTATTGCACTTCAGAAATTACTTTAAAAGGTATTTCTTTAGAGCTGTGAATCTTCAGCTTGCATTTATTTGTGCAGCTGTGGAGTTGATAATAACTGTCTCTCATCCAGCAATGCACATGCAAACTGTTTTAAAATAAGGAAAATAGTTTTCTTTGCACAGTATTATTTCTGTTATATTGCAAAGTTTCGTCATAATTATTTCTTCTTGGTTCCCTTGTACAAATTCATATAATTACAGAATAATTTAGACTGGAAAAGACCTCAGGAGTTCTATAGTCCAACTTCATGTGCAAAGCAGGGCCATCTACGAGGTTGGACCAGGTTGCTCAGGGATTTATCCAGTTGAGTATTGAAAACCTCCAAGAATGGAGACTACACAGCCTCTCTGGGCAGCCTGCTCCACTGTCCTGAGGTGAATTTTTTTTTCTCTTATGTCCACACCTTACCTGTCATGACTCTTGTCTTTCCTCTAGGCACTGCTGTGAAGAGAACACCTCCATCTTCTTAGCAACCAGCACACAGATACGGGCAGGCTGCTGTTAGTTCACCCTGACATGGTCTCTTTTCCAGGCTGAACAAGCCCCACTCCCTCAGTCTCACCTCACAGGAAAAATGCTCCAGTCATTGATCACCATTGGGGTTCCTGGCTGAACTTTTTTCATTAATTGACATCCTTCCTGTTCTGGGGGCTCCAAAACTGAAAGCAGTTACTAGATGTGTTCTCGTGGGTGCTGAGTAAAGTGGGATAATTTGTCCTTTCGACATCCTGGCTGTGTCCCTGTGAATACCACCCAGGGCACACTTCTGGCTCATGTTTAGCATTGACCTTTTTTCAGTCACTGCTGACTTTCCCTGATCTTCATTACTTTTCCAATGTGGTAATGGACTCTCTATGATATCGCTCGGCTCTCTCAGCAGCCTTGGACACATTCTGTCAGGTCACAAGGAATTCTGTGGGTTGGTTTCCCTTACATGGTCCTCACCCACAGCTGGTAGTTCCTCTCCTCCTTAAATGCTTTCACTCCTCACAGAGACCTGGGAGACCTTGTGAAGATGTAAGGAAGATATCAGGTAGTTGAACCCTAACTCTGCCTGCTGTCACCCCAGCAAACTGCCCCTTAGAACAATATAACCATGTTTTCCTTTGCCAGGCGTTTGCTATTAATATAGCACTAGGACTCTTGTTATGCTTGATATCCCTTGCAAGTATCAACTCTAGGTGAACCTTGTATTTCATCACACCACCCCTGAGCATCTGGGCAATGCTATAATGCTCCCTTGTAGCTCATTCCTACTTTTCCCTCCTGTGTACTGCATTGAGTCTCTCATAAATTCTTCATTTCTGGATCCCAGGGTCTGTAGTTTGCTATTTGTAGTCTTCCTTCCTGTAGGAATCTTGAAATCTTCCATTTCATGGTCACTACAGCCAAAGCTTCCATTGACTATTAGCTCTTCAGTTTGTCCTTGTTAGTGAATAGCAGATCCACCTGTGCATCAGCTGCAATTACTACATCCATTACTTGTATCACCTCCCCCAAAAACCTGCTCAGTCACTTGGCTCTAGCTGCATTGCCATTCCAGTAGAATGCTGTCAGATGAAAATTCCTCCTAAGAGTTGGTGTCTATAATTTAGAGACCTTCTTACACTGTTTAAAGACTTTTTATGTTTTCTCATCTGAATGGGTGTGCTTTAACAATCTCCTACCACAATAGCACCCTTGCTGACATCTCCTTTGATCCTGACCTAATCCTCCTTTAAGCCTGATCTTTTTAGGGAAGGATGGGAAAAGTCTTTGAAAAACAGTAGAAACATGAAAAATGTTATCAGTAGGTTGACTAGCTGCCATTTGTGTAATTTGAGAATCAGTCTTTAAAAACTAACTACATAGATTAAGAATTTGTAAATTTTGTATTTCACAGTACATGTTACTAGTAATCCTAAAACTTTAAATAGCATGCTTGTATCTGTTTACTAAGTAAAAATCTGATATCCGTATAGCCAGTGCCTAACTTGGTTTTGGAGGAAACCTTGGAAAACCCAGTCTAAGCATCTGCCTAAAATTATGTGCATGTTTAAGTACTTTATTCAGTGGAGGCTTTATTGTCTCTCTGTCAAATACTTCTTTCTTTTTCAACAGCCCTCCTCTTTGCATGTCTCTTCCATGATTCCTTTTAAAAATTCATACGAAGAGACACAGAGTGGCATTTGGAATGATTATTGCAATAAGAGGACACCTATGTCCTTCTCCTATGTCAATTTAAAAACATGTTAAAGAGCTGTTGGGTTTGGTAGTCAGGTAACACAGTCACTCATGAACACATAGTAGCGTGACCAAATGCTAGAAGTTCATTGGCATAGAGGTTTTGCACAATCCACTTAGTTAGTTTCAACATGAATTTTATCAGATCCTCATATTTCATAAGTGTGTAAGATTTCTATTTCATTGGAAGAACTTGATTGCTCAACTACCTTGTGATTTAGTCATTCCATAGCTGAGGAGATGAGAGAGACCAATCTTCTTGAAACAAACAGCCTGAAACTGTAAGTAGACAAGAACAGTAGACAACAGAGGTCTGAAATTTTTCTTAATAGTCATAGCAGAAGTGTAATACCAAGAAATATATGGATGGATGTAATTAACTATGTTTCCTTGTTGTTTGTTGTAGTGAACCTTTAGTCTCAAAATACATCGTGTTAACTTGAACTGCATGTTTGTGTGCGACATTCATCAAGAGGACTTCGTAAGAAAAGATGGGCCTATAAGAAAATTATCTTACACTTTGGAGGCAAGAGGGATAAATTGTCAGGAAAGATTACAGTCAGCTCCCAAAGCTGGTTTTTATGTCTGACAGCTTTTTTAACTTCTTTCTTTGGCTGCACTGGTAGAGAGGAGTGTTATAGGAGTGTCAGTTTTGTGTCCTTCCTCTTCACTAGTGATTTCCTACACTTTCACTATCTTTTCAGGGTCCTGACAAACAACACTGCAGGTACCTTCTCCTACTGCAATATGTGAGCCAAGTGACTGATTTCAAACATTTTCCCCTGTAGGCGGCCATACCATATATTGCAGTTATATTAACATCGCCATCCTAGTAGCATTATTTATGGTCCTACAGATGAGGTTATCTTGAGATATATATGAAAATGGATTAAATTCACAAATTAAGCTTAAATGAGGAAAAGGAATGTTCCTATCTAAACATGACCTGTTACACTGAAGCACAGTAATGGTCAGTACAAGCAGTATAGCTTGCCTTAATATACCACTTTAACAGTACCAACAAGGTAAAGCTTGACCAAGGAGAGTCAAAAGGTTTGCAGTGGTGGAGTCCTGTTGGGTATTGATGAAATCTGCTGGAAGAGGGGACAATAAATTTATAAAGAAAACTCTGTAACTAGTGCTGTCAGGTTTCATTTTGATTTACAGACGTTATTAAGGAATCTTCACTCAATGATGCCACAGTTTAATATCTCCCTGAGATATCAAGCCTGTGGTTTTGTCTCTGCTGAGTCTTCTGTTTCTTGTAAAGAAAAAAAGAAATATTTTTTTAATAAGCCTGCAAAGTTATGATATTATTGGAAAGTTCCTTTTCATAAGAACTTCTTTTTCTTAAAGACCAACTTCTTGTGTATGTATTTCTTTTTTAAGAGCCCAGCTGTGACTTCACGTTTGTAGCTGCTTTGCAAATTAGCCATACTAATAAAGCCATAACATTGTTTAAAAACCAGGAAATTTAAAATTAAACAAGATACCCAAATATGTGTAATGAGCAGGACAAAAGCTATTCCAGCTTCTTTTTAATATCTCCAAGTAAATTTTACATTTGCTTTACCAAAGAAGGATTAAGGCTAACAGAATTGTTGGTTTTTCTGTTATTTTTGCTAGAGCTAATGACAGAAACCTACAAGAGGTCAATTATACTTTCATTTTAGAAGAATCAAAATGTTTGTGTTTGGTTTTCTGTTTCAATACAAAAGTATAATCTCTTTGGACAGTAGCTATTTTTCAGTTATATCTTTATTTTGGAACACTTGATAGAATGTTTTGCTGTCATCAGTAGTATTGTGCTCAGACACAACTGTGACAGATTTTTAATTAAAATTGCCTGATTTTTTCTAGGTCACTTACACAATTAAAGAACCAATCTGTCCATGACTCTCACCATTTGCACAGGTGTGCCCACTCTGTTTCACATTGCTAGCTAGATGATGGAAAGGGGGAGTTTCACCTGTGGGGCTCAAGAGAAAAAAGGCTTTAGTTGTTTGTGGGTTGATTTTTTTTGTTGGTGTGTCTCCCATTGTCTCATTTCCTGCTGCTACAAAAAGAGGAGTATCTCTATGCTTTAGTACTCTACACACATATTATGAGTATGTTAATTCTGGCGTAGAAAGAGATTTGAAAAAAATTTCAGGCTAGAAAGATTTGCCAAGATTCAAATATTTTTAGCTTTGCATCTTGGAAAGGTAAGTGCATTAAAAACTAGAAAAATGTAGGTTTGTTTTTTTCAGCAGAGGGTTTCCTGTGCGTTTTGGTTTTTTGTTCTTGTTTTTTCTTTTCCTTTCTGTCTTTTATATACAGTGTTGAAAAAGAGCACATGCGCAGACTGGTTGTTAATGCTTGGCTGTATTTGAGCAACTCTAGACTTAATAACCACTTTTCCCTAGAATTATGAAAATAAAATAATAATAAATTATATAAGAAGTAAAACCAGATATATCTTTATTCTGAATATTAGGGTAATTGGTTCAGTAACTGTTCTTACTTGTGATATTGCATTTTATAATATATTTAATAAACCAGGAGGTGTCAAGAGGAGACTGACTTGAGGCATGTAATTTTATAGAGTACTTTGTCACAGTGAAAGAGAATTGCACAGTGTTTTCAATATTTGGTTTTTAATTTAAACTTCTTAGTTCAATTAAAACAAATGATAATGCCCTATACCTTTGTTTTATTTATTGATATGCTCTTGGTATATATTGTCTTTTCATATACACTATTGTGGTTTCTCCAACTTTAACACAGACGTCATATAAGCTTTTAGAAGCAAATTGAAAAGCTGTATCATCTTGTGTAAGCTTTTGTTCCTTGAAATTACCGTTTTTCAGGTTTTTGTGGTTGGGTTTTCAGATTTGCAGTGGGGTTAGTTTGTTGGGTTTTTTTTACATTTTCCTACTGGTTTGGTCTTCAGTGGATCTTAACAAATATCTTTATTTTGCTAGTGGAATGATATTTTTTTTAACTGTTTTTTCTCTTTGCTTTGCTTCTCTGTGGAATTTAGAAACATACCATTGCCACAGATATATGCAGTCAGGCTCATAATCCATTATAAGTTATTATAAATGTCTTGAGTGTGATCATGAAAGCATAAAACAGATTCATTCTATTTTCTTGTTTGTTTATTTTTGCGATGGAAGGAGCAGATATTTCTCTTTTATCTTGTTTTGGGGTTTAGTGCATTACTGCAAATATTAAAGTAAAAGAACACACAGTTCTGCCCCACCCCCTTCCAATAACTTTCTAGAGTCCTAGTTTCAGTTGATCGGAGGCCTCTTTATGGAATCAGTGAGGTTACAACTTCTGACTTTTTTAAACTTCATCTTGAGTTTTACTTTTACCAAAAAAGGAGGGTCATGTGATGGAACTCTGCTGTGTTTCTTTGTTTTCACGTTTATCAAATTTGGATAGCTTATGCCTTTTAAGCATAGCATTAATCTTGTGATGCAATGGAGTACCTGAATAAAAGCCACTTTTTTATATTAAAATCTAAAGGTAGTCCTTACAATCACAAACGAACTGTAACGTATCATTAAGATTCTATAGCAAAGCTTTTTGTGATTGGATCACCACCTCTGTATCAGACTGAGGTGTGCAGAAAGGTTATTCTCACTCCATTCTGAGTGTACTTGGCTCTTTTGTTATGTTACTGGCGTACAGCATCATTTGCAGCCTAAGGAACAGTGAGAACTCAACGGAATAATCTTTTACTTCGTGGCTTCAATAGGAGGCTGGGAAGGTGCTCTGTTGGAGTGGATTGAATGTCTGACTTTCAAGAGGTATTCCTGTTCTCTTGTCTTTAGACACCAGCAAGGAACAATGGCCTAGGCAGAGAAAAGTATAAACTCCTCTAAACCCACCTTTGTTGAACTGGCATATGGGAATGTGGGAGACTGTTTTGAGATCCTCTAGAGAAACTACTCAGGCTCATTTAAGGCAAGGTTTTGTGAGTACAGTATTACATACACTAAAATTGTTTAAAAAGCAGAGAAATCAGTTTTACCTCTATGGAAAGTGGGGATATCCTATTTATCCTTGGCATTTTGGTGAAGAGTATGTTAACTAGCAGGAAAAAAAGCAGAAAAAGTTGTGAACATATTAAAGTTCAGGTTCTTGCATGTCTACATATACATTAAAAAAATATGCTAAAATATATTTTAAAAGAATAAAAAGTAATTGCTAAAATAACTTAAGAAAATTCTGTTTCTTCTGTGTTTGCTGTTTGTTTTTAGATATTACAGCAGTGTTTATGTGGTGTAGAATACTTGCTGTTTGTTAAGTGTTTGCAAATAGCTACATATGGTTTTCAGGCTTAAGATTTTTTTTTTTTATTTTCAGGAATGAGGAAATGCAGAAAAGCAAAAACAAGTTAAAAGAGATTTAATATTTGAAAAATGCTTGGTTACTTCAGTGAGCAAGGAATGAGGGTGGGCTATCCCTGGCAATGACTTCAGAAGTCTGGTGAGGTTTTCACAAATCCTGTAAACCAACAGCTAAGGAGTTACTTGAACCTTTTTCTGGCATGGATACAGCAGTCATATATAGGGTAAAAGGAATACAAGTCACATGGTGCTTCTGGCATTAATTTAATAATTGCTTAAACAATGTTGAAACATAGACTTACACCATGTTGCATTAGGATCTGCTAAAGGATCTTGAGTACTGAAGAGCCATAAAGTAAACTTGTACAAAATAGCATGGAAGATCTTAATGGCAATCCTGGTTCATGTTCTGTCCTTTTATGCTGCTGTCTGTATGCTACTCTTACGTTCCTTGAGCTTGCAGCAATTTAGCAACACTTACTTGTTACTACTGATGTAGGTCACTCTTGGATTTTGGAAGTCAGGTAGTAGGGGTCATAATCTCCTCCTTTGGATTACAGATATTTTATTGTAGTAATTAATGCAAGTTTTCACAGTCAGATTGTCTCCAGAAAGTTATTTTCTTTTTTGCAGAAGAGGAATTTAATGTTCTCAAAAACTTTTTTGCTCCTTATAAACATGGGTGAAGTAAGGGAATAGGTATATTGATGCCAAATGGAAAATGTTGCATATTTTGTGATGGAGTCGTCAAACCTGAATATGTAACCTTTCTGCTTACCTAGCTTTCAATGATAATTATCTCACATACAGGTGAATCACACTGTCTTAAAATAGAATTAATGAGCGTTTCCATTGAGGGTGCAATCTACTAGATTATTAAAGAGCATCTGTGTTCTTTCAATTATGGTAATTTCACTGTTTTAAATAGTGTTTTACATTTCCTGATGGGAATGTAACTATACTCAGCATATGCTTATTAAGCCACTTAGCAAACATAGTTGTATTAATAAAATCCAAGGTGTGTTGTTTCATTCTATAGTCTCAAAACCTCAAAATATAAGTTCCAAATACAGGAGCTGATACAGTTCCCAGATACAGTGCAGCCTATTCAAGGCGAGTCATGTCTAAGTACTGGGAAGTCTAGTTGAATGCTTTTCGTCCTGTATTTTCCAGCATATTCCCAAGGGATTCACAATCAGTAGACAAGGAGTGCCACTGGAGAGTGTATATATATATATATATATATAATTCCCTATGTATATGGAATTTACAAAGGGATCTATGTATTCATTACATATTTATTAGAGGTAAGCAATAGTCATGCTAGTAACTATTTTGAGAGGCAAGGGTAAGTTTCCCTTGACTTCGAAGAATTTTGAAAGATCCTCCATACCTTGAAAGCCAGTAGTCTTTAAGAAGAAAGTTAAGAGATTTGTCCTGGGAGGTCTGGGCCTAAGAATGAGTCTATTCTGTATTTGCACCCATGGGACAGAAACCTATTTGTGCTTTTTAAATGCCAGCTGCAGCTCAGTAATGTGGGAGACTGAAAAGGAGGCTGTAATCTCTGGAGTAAAGGAAATAACCCAGATTTTCATATGGCACATAGAGGCCATGAGGAGGAGCTGCTTAGTGAAAACAGAAAATGAATAAAGGTCTTTGGGTGTCTGCAAGTGAGAGCCTAAGGGGAAGACTGGTAATAAGGAAAAACCTAGGAACTTTAGTATCTAAAAGATAGAAGAACTGTACAATGTTTGCGGTTCTAGCCAAACTTCTGTTTTTCTCCTTCTGAGACAAGGACCTGAATCATGTCAAAGTATATCATCAATACATAGGGCTGATGAGTTCATCCAAGAGTGTACAGAAGATATTTTTAATAATGTCATCTTTGTTTACAGTTAAAATATTATTAGCATGGTAGATCTGTTTCATGGTAAGTGTCTTCCTCCTCAGAAGCACAGCTGTAACCAGATGTCATGGTTTAGGCTGAATTGGTAAATTACAGGCAAGAGAGGCTATCCCCTCACCTCTCACTCCAAGGAGAGGAGGAGGAGGGATAAAGAGATTTACAAGTCTAGAAGGAACTAAACTACTTTAATGAAATATTAATAGTAAAATAAAAAGGAAATAATTAATTAGATACAATATATACAAAACCTTATCCAGCTCCCAGGATGATGTCACCAGCAGGCACTGGGGAAGTCCCAGACTGGACTCGGCAATGGACGGGAGCTGGATTCCAGATCTGGAGTCAGGAACACACAGATCAGGGTCAAAGGCAGATGAACAGACAGGGTCCTCTTCGGACATTGGCCCTTGAAAAAAGAGCTGACCCTTTGATCTCTCAGTTTTTATACTGAACATGGGCAGATGGGATGGAATAACCCCTGTTGGTCAGTTTTGGGTCACCTGTCTTGTCCACTCCTCACTGCAGGTAGGACCCCTCTACACTCTTCAGTTTCTGACCCTCCAATGGGGTAAATAATGAAATTAGGTGACCTTGGTTGGTATAGCAGTAAGCATAAGCAGGAGCCTCTCTGCATACCGTTCCTTGGCATCAACTATAAATACAGATATTATCACACTGAGAACAGGCAGCTTTCTACACAATACACTGCTAATAGCGGAGGGTTAGAAGAGGCCTAGCTAAGAAGTATAATTACTGAACAGAAAGTTGGTTCAAATCTACCACTAACCAAGACACCAGGAGTCCAACATTTACAGAGCCAGGACTGTGCCATGATCCAGCAGCGGGCTCCATGTCCTGAAGGTCAGGGGACAGAAAGACAAAGTGATTTGTTTTATAGTTTTCGTGATATTTAGAAATATTTCACAAATCAGCCATATCTAGAGAATCTTGTGATTTTATTTTATAGTAAGTCATTCTATTACTGCTTGATGGCGGTTAACTGGATCCCAACAGCTTATTATAGAATATTACTATTATCACTGATATCTGGGACTGAAAGACATTAAGGCCCAGTGGCTATAGCATAAGTAATTTTTGTAAGGCAAACATACCTGAATGGTGTAAATTTGCTTGCAAATACCCCATATTGGTGTTTATTAAAAAAAATAATGTAGAAGGCTCAAGGGAGACAGGTGGGATATGGAGTCATAACAATATGTGAAAATCTAGGCTATTCCTTGTGGAAGCTATTGCTTTGAAAATGTATACCACAAATAATTGTGCTTCTCAATTTTATCGAGAAAAAACACAGTTATTATATTTACCAAATATCTTACCAGATAATTTAAAGTGCATCAGCAACTTTTACACAGTCTGGTCACTTTAATATCTTGCTTGAAGGAGCAGTGTTTATTTCTTAGGTGATTGGTGCAATTGAGAGAACATGCAGAACCCAAAATATCCTATTAAATACAATTCTTATTTCAAGAACATTCAAAAATTTTAATTGTCATGTCTACAGAGATCCAAACTGTTCCTTTACTTGATATGCACAGTTCTGTCTTAAATTATACAGGAATTAATTAATTAAGTTGTACCAATAAACAATTCACTTCAGATTGATGAGTATGACAAGCAATGTTAAAGCAGCTGCAAAAGCCAAACTTAAATGAAACAAAGTGTTCTCTTTAGTAAATAGCCACAGGTAATTCTAGCATGAGAGGCAGCAGTCTGTGTTATGAAAGATATTAGTGCATCCTCTCTGTTCTTGAAAGAATATACTCAGTTTTGTTCATTTTCTCCTGAGCGTCATAATACGAAATATACCTTCCTAATGAATGGCAAGAGATTTTAAACTTTTTTTTTAGATTAATATATTTGGAATTTGAGCAGATTTTAGATTCTTTTGATACAGTAGTTGGAACATAGTATGACAGCTATTATTTTAATGTTAAAATATTTAGAGATTGACAAAATTACAGGAGAGGTACACATGGATATAAATTTGACACTAGATATTTTTTTAAAAATCATTTTGTTTTGGCCATTAGCAAAAGGATTCTGGAGATAATTCATCAATTCTTGCTGTTTTCCTTTGATGTAAATCCAAGGAAATAATTTGGAGTACTCGTGTGTGATATGAACCAAACTTTACCATTTCTCACCCGCTCTTGAGTCAGACAAGAACACGCACCACAGAGCATCAAGAATTTTTCCTAGCTTGCTGTATAAAGTATACTTCCCCATACAGCAGTCTTGGCATCCTGCTATAGCACTCCCAGTCAAAGAATGAAGGAAAAAATCTTCCTACAAGCCGTTTTGTAGTTCTTTCTTCAAAAGTATTAATTTGACTGCCATGTTAGATTGGACCATTTGTTTAAAGACACTTTATTACACTCTGGGGCAGTTGTGAATCATACATATTTGTTATGTATGTGTTTGAAGGCTATGCTTCATAGACAATAATGTCAATTTAGGTCACGTGCAGAGATATTTTGGATAAGACCATTGAATAAATAATTATACCTCCATGATTTTATCATCAAATTATCAGGAATGATGTATAATTCTAATCAAACATTAATTTTAATAATGAACTGAGAATGTTAGCTATTCCATGGTCTTTGAGTTAATCAGCCAGGGTTTTAGTAGCCATTGAGAACACATGAATATTCAAGTTAAAGTAGTAAGTGGAAGATTCCTTCAGATAACCCCAAAACTAAAACTCTAAAGATGTTGGTGAGGGTGTTTTTTTTTTTGTAGTTTTAGATATTTGCACTGTGTAGGGGAAAATGTGAGAGAACGATAAAGAAAGGATAGCCATTTCAGTTATTGAACAAGAACCTATGCATAGTTTACAGGCCATATTTTCCTCTGAGGTAATTAAGTCAAAATCATCTTGACATACCTGAGTCACCTGAACACAAAAGCAAATGCAGACTTTGGCATGTATGACGCTTGAATGTATTGGTTGTCTTCTGTTGGAGGTATTTTTTGTTGTTGTTCACAGTTCATTGTGAATGTGGTTATTAAGCAGTTCTAAAGTGCATGGTGGAGTCTATGCAAGTTGATAGAATACATTTATTAGAGATAATTTTTGACTTGAATAGTGCGGATAAACTATTTCTGTAACTAAAAAATGGGAAGAAACTTCTTATTGCCTTTAATTCAGAAGTATTTCCTACATGTTTATTAGATACTTTTTTTTTTTTTAAGTAGCGCCCAATGCAGTACTGTGAGTGCGTGATGCAACAGGCTTTGGATTAAAGTTCTTTAAGTGGCCTGGCAGTGCAGGGATGGTTTTCAATATGCATTGTCATTTCTCCAGATAAAAGCCTCACTTGCTTTTGTTTTTTTGTGTTTACATCCACTGGAAAAACCCTTTTTAGCTTTATCTAACATATATTCAACCTCATAGGAAAACTTCAGTACATGTTGGATTTTTCATTCAAAGAAAAGCAAATACCTGATGACTATTTTAAGTTAAATTTATAACAAATATTAATCCATACATAGGAAGGAAGATAATCTAAGGTAGTTCAACAGTGACTCACTGTAACTCATCTTGCTGTGAACTTGCTTGCCTTTTGATATTCTAGTATCCCCTTAACAAAATCATTCTCTCTCTTGCCTGCTTGTATTGTTCTGTCCTCATAGTGGTGTTGCTGTGTTTGTTGTTTGTTTTTCTTCTGCTTCGCATTTGACTTTTGATATTTAGATATGCAGTAAATCTTTTTAAAGATAAAATAGGGATAGCTGAACAAATGTTTTATTGAAGACGTTGTCAGGAAGTAGGGAGTTATTTAGCTGGTTCTGGAGAATTGGTGTAGCCTACAAAACCATGAAATATGGGTTAATTCTGTTTATTTCACTTTTGTGATGCTACTGTAAAAAAAAAAAAAAAAAAAGGCACTTAAACTTGTAACAATTTGGGAATATAGTTTCAAATGTACCTGAAGTAGTTGTTAGGTAGACTCTTCCAAATGTTTCCTCTTCGACTTTTTTCAATTATTATATTTTTTCCTGGATTTGAGTAGCCCGGGGATTATCCAGCACTTAAAAGCCCCTTGGAATTCACAAAATGCATCTTTTTTTCTGCTGAATGCTAAAGAGTGTGCTCTGAATATTGCTTAATATATGTTGACAGAAGAATTCCTTTGCAACCTCAACCTGTGACTTGTTTCCCACAACTCTGAGCAACAGATTCATTGTTTCTCATTCTTCCTCTCTGTGTTTCTCATTCTTCCTCTCTGTGTTTCTCATTCTTCCTCTCTGTGTTTCTCATTCTTCCTCTCTGTGTTATAGTTTCTATAGGACTAGAGAACTGAGAAAGTAAAAACTACCCCTTTCATAATGTGATTCAAATCGCAATCTTCTTGTCCCAGGAACATGTCCTTTGTGTATCTCTTCCACTGTGCAAAAAAAATTCAATATTAACTGGGCCAGAAAAGGCAGAGAGTGAGCATATAAAGTCTGGTTAAGACTTCACATGACAGGAAGAAACTTGCTTTCTGTTCAGGATTTTTTTCTCTCTGTGTGGTGTTCTTTAATTATGGTTTGTTGGATTTTAATGATTGTTCAATGCCTGTGTTATGGAAACACAGTAAAGACTGTTACCCTAAATGTGGGAGGAGAAGGGTTTCTAAATTAGCAGCTGAAATAAGTAGGTTAGAAAACCTACAGTGGAAAGTCTTGCAGGGAAAACTGGCAGAGTGAAAAAATGGGTAGAATGTCATGAGCAGGAGAGATCCAGCACCATGAGAGCAAAGTGCTGAAATTAAATTTGAAATGAGAATATAGACACTACCCCAAAAACAAAAGAAAGGAAAATAAAGGCGGATGATGCTGTCGGAATACGGCTTGCATGCCTCTGAATATCTTCCACTTAAATATTATATGGAATGTTACATATTTTTATTGAAGCTTGATGGAGTTTGCCTAATCTTCATTTCTCTAGTAACAAAGTTCTAGTTTTCCAATCCTTTGTACTTAGAGTTTGTAGCTATAATCAATAGCATTAGTAAGGTAGCCAATTTAGTATATACTCACTAGTGACTACTGTGGAGCTGATGGTAAAGTAGTCCTAAGACAAAAAAGTCTATTAATATCAAGGGTTTTGCCATGTTAGACATTCATTGGTTTGCAAGCATTAAAACAACATCTGTATTTCTTATCTTTGTTTCCCGGCAATTGTTTCTGGAACTCCGGGAAAATTAGTATGAAAGCTGAGTAAAGCAACATGCAGTCTCTAGCTAGCAATGTAACAGCTCTGACAAAATTCAGGACCACAAATCCGTTTCAGAATAAGGAGGAGAAAATTGTTTAGCATTCACATTGCGTTTACATTAATTATAGCTGTATAATTTTTATACAGTTATAACTAGGTTTTTTGCATTGTGAAGCAAACAGAGCCTTGTTCTACCAGCTATATAAGTGTGGCATATGGTTAATAAAAAGTAAGAACCAAATAAATTGTTTAGATTTTTCATGGATCACTGGACATACATAATCTTTGAACCTGCAAGACAGCATAATATAGTATCTCCATTTTACAGCTGGCTAAATTAAAACATTGAGAAGTGACATTAGAGTTCTCTCATGAATTGCTTTACCCACAAAGTACTGGAAGCAATAAATTTCTTTTATTAGTGATAGAATACTGAAGTTTATGGTAATCACAAAAGCAGTTTTATGCAAGGACAGTTTATCACTACAAATATTATCTTACTATATGGTGATATAAAACAAGTTAAGAAAACTAGAGAGGGTTGAGTAGAATGTAGAGGAACTAAAAATATGTTTAGTTGGTTTGCTGACTTTCTGTTCGGTGTGATGTGGTGAATATGAAATGGAAGCTTGTTGAGAATGAGGTTAAAAGAACTTTATGTTGGATCAACTGAAAAGGGGAAACAAACTTCCTCAAAGATTGCGAAGCTACTAGCTTGGAATAGCCTTTTTGAAGTGTTTCTTCATGTATTGTAGTATTATATTCTGATGAATGAATGATTTTGTATTTTCCTTTGTCATACAAAAAAAAGTATCCCCAAACAACCCTAAAAAAACAAACCAACCAACCAAATACCCCAAATAAACTTTTTAACGTCAGGAAGATATTATTTTCATGCATGATTTTTTTTTTTTTATTTTTAACTGAAGTAATGTCATATATTTGCAGATTTCTTATAGTCTTGGTTTGATGTAGGTGTAGCCTAAACACTCACGCATGCTATCCAGTATGTAGCCGATACTGAAAACTGTGCTTACTTTTTTTTGAGGCAAGTTATGTAAGAGTATTTATTTCATAACATTCATATAAGAAAGGGGAATAAGTTTAATAAGTAGCAAAGAATCAGCATGGGTATGAAATAGGACAGGAAACTTAAATGGCTGAGGAACTAAGAAATGAAGAAGATGAACATCTTTGCTGTACAGTGACTACATGCTAGAGGATTTAAAAATAAGGGGATAGTACGCATTTACCCTCTTCTCATATGAAAAACAACACTGCTCTTCAATACTAGTAAGATTTTTTTGCCGCCTTTTTTTTTTTAAAAAAAAAGGCTGCTTCAACTAAATTTACTTATGTGACTATAATGGATCTTGCTAGATCTCTACAGCAAAGTAAATTGTTCCTTTCTCTGAGGTGTTATTTTGCATCTTCAGTCCAACGTTAGTTTTCCTTTTCTTATTGGATCAATGTTGTTGTCTTCTGCAGCAGTTTTTGAATATGAACTAAATATTTTGAAGTCTACATCATAAATTAAGTGATTTCAATGCTTTATCACATCCAGTCACTTTTGGAAAGGATAGAATCTCTAAATGTCACATGGTGTCTGAATGTTGTTTAAGCTTCACAATACACATTCCTGTAAAGAAATATGGCTTAGTCGAGTGTTATGTTTTGAAACTTAGTCTTTCAATACAACCTTACGTTTGATCATCTGATAATTTTCAGGGGTTCAGTGCACAGTGAGAGCACCAACTACAGTAGTACACTGGAAACTTTAGCTGCTATTTCCTTATTTTTGGGATTTTGATAGGTATTAGTATGCATTTCTTCTCATTCATCAGACTTGCATTTAAAACACGCAAGATAATTTTCTTTTCGATATTAAATGCATGTAAGAAGCAAGAAAATAATAGTATCCAAAAAAAAAAAAAGTAGTATGAATAGATACGCTGGCAACATTTATCTTGTTCTTCCATGTATTACATGAGCTATGAAAGTATGCTAGTATGCTTAGAAGTAGTTGGTAATGACTAGACTCTTATGACATACAGCTCCACAAAGTCTCATATAGACTTCCTTTCTGTGCATTAAGTCCTGTTTCTCATAGTATCTAATACATCATTTTCTAATGCCAATGGAACTGGCAAGCTGCATGAGAAGAATCTATTGAAGGAGTTAAAATTAGAAGTGATAGCTGTGAAAGTTTTCTGAAGCGTGGGACTGAAGTTAACTCATCCATTCATCTTTTCTTTCTACTAAGAGTCAATTCTGTAAAATAAGTCGGTACTGGGAGTGCAAGGGAAAATCAAGGATGCTGTGGAGAGCACACTCCACCTCTGGTTCTTCTGAGACTGTACCCACCACAGCAGCTTGTTCTCTGTGAAGCACATGGTGTATAAAGTGATTGTTTTACTCTTCTGCAGAAATAAGCGTGGGTTTTTTCTCCACCTAGCTGCTATTGGCCTTTTAAGAACTTGATGTATCAAAAAGATGAAAGATATTTGATATCATGATGGAGGTAAACTTCATTTCTAGGACAAATGGAGGAAGTTTGATTTATTTCCAAAATGTGTAATGTTTTGTTTCATTTATATAAAGTATAGCTCAAACTTGAAACTAAAGCCTTAAGAATGGGGAAAACTGAACTGACATGGACACGTGTTGTCTATTCTTCTGTCTGAATATGTAAATTTTCATAAAACAAAACCCTACAAGCAATATGGATTCCAAAACATTCATTTAAAATCTTTGTCTCCTTGAGGACTTTGAGCTTAAACATTTCTTTTCTCCATTTTACTCTTTCAGCTGTAGGCTGAACAAGCGAAAAATAGTGGGGTCTATTTTAAACTAAGACGGGAAGAAAGAAACTCAGTGGAATATTAATTGTGGCAGTAGTTATGTGACCAGATTGTAGTTCATATCAGTGAAAGCTATTCATCCTGGAAACTTAGTGTTAGCTGTTTGATAAATTATTGCTCAAACTGGATTATTGTCTTGTGAAGTGGAGCAGCCCTCCCATTATTTTTTGGCTCACCAGGAAACTCAGTAGCCTATAATCCATTGCCACAAACTAGAACATTTATTGCGTATATTTTATATTCACTGTAAAGTAGAAGTTTCTTGGAAGAGTGAGATTTGATTTAAGGCAAAAGATTGACAAGAGGAACACAACAATTAGTAGATATTTTATGCTGCACTGAATTTCCTGTCTTGTAATGAAGGTCATTAAATTACGAACTTCTTCAAAAGAACAAATTGGTGCTTTATCCCCTGCTCCTGGGGAGATAAATTGTTCTTTGATGCTATTATCAACTACAGAAATATTGCTATTTTAAAATGTAGATTATTCTTGTTTCCATATCTATATTGTTACAGACTTTGCCTATTGTAAACAAAGTTTGGATTTGATTCACTAAATTCAAAAATGGGATATGCACACACATAATGCAAAAAGAAACTCTTCCAGAACTTTCTCTCAAGTAAAATATTGTTTTCTTTAAACTGAAATGAAATTAATGATTTAAAATCCAAATTCTATTGCACAGTAGTAGTGAACTCGTGTGGTGCTTGCCAAAGAACATAGTGTCTATACTATCATATAACATCACCTGCAAATACATTAAAAACTACCCAAGACACTAAGAAGCATAATGTGTGCAGAAGCCTTTGCATGGTTACCGTATTCCCTTATTTCATCAGAGAAATGTCATTCCCGTTTGCACCAATCCAACTAATTTGTCATCATATAGACAATACTTTCTATAAACTCTAGTGCAATAGTCTATATTGCTTCTTAACCAGCTGTTCTTTTCAAAACACTTGAAAAGTTCTCATTTTGAATTCAAATTGAGGAGATAACTAGACAATGACTGTGAATGTGCATCCCTTTTAGTTAATCTAGAAGGACGTTTTGAGCTTTGGAAGATTGCATGCGAAGGTTTGAGAATGCAGCCCATGTGGCTATAGATTAGGATAAGGATTGGATATGGGTTTGATTTTTGGTAGTCTCTCTAGGAACTTACCTTTTTTAGGCAAAGAGAAGTGTCTTTGCAAGAACCTGATTGGTAATCTCTTCTCCCTGGTATCCTGTGACAGGATGCATGGGAATGGTTCAAAGCTGTGTCGGGGAGGCTTATATGTGACATTAGGAAGCATTTACTTACTGAGAGGGTGGTCAAACACTGGAACAGGCCTCTTAGAGGGGTGGGCAGTGCCCTATGTCTGTCAGCATTGAAGAGGCATTTGAAAAATGCCCTTAATAATTTGCTTCAACTTTTGGTCAGCCTTGAAGTGATCAGGCAGGTGGACTAGCTGATTGTTGTAGGTTCCTTCCAACTGAAATATTCTGTTCTATTCAAATGTCAAACAAGGTTGTTCTCACAAGAGCAGAGTCAGCTCTTGAGCAAATGTTTATCTTCTCTTCTGTCTCTTGGGGGGAGGGGTTGGGAGCAAGAAGCACCTTTTGGGTAGAAGGGTACCACCTGAAAGCTGTAAAGATTTTCCTAAGCTGCAGAACCACTGCAGCTGAATACAAAGTGCATTCTAAAGGGCTCTTTCCCCTTCCTCCCTGCCACATTCCGGGGTAGCATCTACTCTTTGCAGATGTATTACTGGGTAGTGTTTGAATATTTCCAGCTTGTATGTTTCCATGAAGTTTCAGCACAGGTGAATTTGTAAACTGTGTCACCACACAGGCAGTTTTGTCTTTTCCTTTTACTCTTTGGGCTTTTTTTCATAGAAGACTGAGTACTTTCAAGCTACCTGACTTCTTCTTTGGTTCCAGGTGGTTATATTTAACAATCTGTCTTTCATAAGACAGCCCAGCACAGGGATAGGTGCTGAAATCCTACTAGAAAAAATAGGGGGTTTTCCTTTTGTTTCTTGATTGGTAGCAAGATAATATGCAGTTTCAGGAATTAAGAGAACTATTATCTGTAACCTTTCTAGTTTCCCATAAACAACATGAATACACCTCAATTTTCTCACACCTACAGGCTGAGTATTTCGGTTTTTCACGTACTGGTGGAACTCAAACTGTTTCACCTCCTAGCTTCTAAAGAGAAGTATTATTACTCCCTATCCAGTGTAGGTGCCTAACGGAGACAGCTAGGCTTCCTGTGCTGGCAGTGGAGAGAAAGGCAGGTTTCTGACTTGAGGATCTGAATTGTCCTGCAGAGGATCTCACCTTACTTTGCTATAGAGTCCAGCTTTCCAGCTTGGATGCTTGGTGTGTCCTGGAGCAGTGAGTGTGCATCCTGTGAATGGTTTTGTCTCCCTGTCTTGAGCATTAAAAAACCAAAATGTGTAACTGTTAAACCGTTCAGATTTACCCTTTCTCAGTGTGGGCTCAGTGCATGAGAACCATATGAACAGTACAGTTCATAGGGATGTTATTGTCCAAGAGGAGCTTGATCTAGGTCTAACAGGTTTACGTGCACTGACTTTGAGGTCTTTGTGGACAGATAGTCCTGTAAAACACAGTTAAACAGGATTGGGATGTTTGGGTTGTTTTTAAATGCTGGCAATCCATAGGGAGTATTCCTTTTAAATAAGATCTGCTGTTTAGTAATGGAAATAACTGGCTATTTAATAGCATTTTTCCATCAGGTGTGTGTAAGTGGCAGTCTTTGGATTATGGCTATATGTAATTACCATGAGCTGTCAAATAGTAGAACCAAAAAAGAGACTCTGAGAAAAAGCCACTGAAAGTTCCCTGCAGTAAAGAAAGTGTGGAATAGATAGAAGAAAGGGAGAGAGACCAAAGCTTTTCAGCTATATTGGAGAGACCCAAGTAGTAAGTTTAATGTTGTGCAGTTTACCATGCAGCAAGTAGCTATATCTACTTTATCTCAATTATGAAACATTGAAACTGGTAGTCTCTTACTGGATTAGGCTCTTACTGTTAACACTGTGATCTCTAAATGTAAATAAAAATACATTTATTGCCAATAAAGATGATTCTCCAGTTAACATTGGGATGAACCCATCATTTCTGTCTTTTATTCACATTAGAAGGATGTAAAGCACAAAGGGTAAAGCGATTTAGTAATTTGCATTTTAATGGATCAATAGCTGTTTCTCTGAATATTTTTGACTGTAAAATAATCAGTGATAATTACCTATTTTTTACATGTATATGAATTAGAGAGACTTGTGTTAAATAGTAAAATCAAGTATTTGTATCTAAATATAGAAAACTAGTTGTTATTACTGGAGTTTGTACGTTTAGTTTAAGCATGTTCCAGAGACCGCTTTGCTTATAGGCAGCATAAATGCAGACTGAGTCCCATGCACTTAGAAATCCCATGTCACTTTACAGCAAACCATAAAGGCGCTACACCTTTTAAGATCTTGCACTATCCTGTCTGCCTCATGAGATGTACGAATGGTACAAACAGGTAGGTGGGATAAGTGGTTGTGCTGTATGAAGCACAGGGTGTCAAGTTGTCCATGTGCAGGGTATGCATCCATAGAGATTATGCTTATGTCTATGCTCCAAAATAACCATATTAAATTCAGGTCTGCCTTTCTTCACAGCCAGGTGTGAAGGTGTTCCAGAGCACTTTATCATTGGCCTCAGGGGCAGTTATATTCTTTTTTTTTTGTATTTGTGCAAATGTTACAGCATTTATACTAGAGTGATATCTAAAGTAGAGGCAGTATTGTCACTTCTGTCAGTATAACAAAGACTTTTTGATCTATGTTATAGATTAAATATTTTAGATAGTCTTCATCTAACTGTTCACAGTGTTTTTTAGTAATGTAACTTGTTTTTCAACCTGAAAAGTCTTTTTATTTCTACCAAAACTTTACATCATAACAACCTAAGAAATTGTGATGCTAATAACAATCCATTATTGATTTATAAAGAGACCTGGGAGATTAATGTGGACTGAGGTGAACATGAAATCTGAGTAATATTCTGTACATTCCTTAGTCCCTGCAATGTCAGAAATATATCATAGTTTTTGACAGAAACTAGTGAAGTTGGGATAAACTGTTTGTTGTTTTTATTGTTTGAGGTGTGTTTGGGAGACTTGCCTCAGAAAAAGTTGTTGTTAATCACATAAGCAAAACAGATGCCAAGAGTTTTTGATATTACGCTCATTGTTTCTTTAGGAGAAGAAGAAATAATGGTGAAGGATTTCCCTTTCCCCTTCCTCACTTTGTTATGTTTCTTGCAATAGAAAGATAAGGTTTTCTAGGTTCCTGTATATAGTAGAAATTGTATAGCAGAAGACAAAACCATTATTTGTATTTTTTTGTATTTGCAAAACTGTTCCAGCAATTTATGCCCCTTTTTTTTTTTTTTACCTCAAGCTAGAATAAGAGGGTCTCAGGGAAGCACTCGCCTTATTTTCAGTAAGTAGCATTCTTCTCCTAAGTATGTGTGTGTATGTGCCCATGTGCGTGCATAAGAGAAAGTCCAGTTAGTGCTATGACCTACCTCATGTTTTCTTAATTCTTCAACAGTGCTTTTGGATTGCATAGTCTAAGCTTGTTTACATCCTTGTGGTGCAAAGGCATGTGTATCTTTATTTTTGTTTCCATTTTTGTAGCATTCATTAAATAAGGGTTCTGTTAATAGTTTATTTGCATCTCTCCAGCTTGGCAGCTTTCCAGCCCAGCAGCTATAGCAAAACTGTGGTTTATTAACTCTTTGTACTGTACTACTTAAACATGGCCCAAAAATAATAGGTGTCCAGTAATCACCCAAACTCATGTAGCAGTGCATCTTTCTTCTGTGGTGACCCATCTCAGCTGGAGAGGATGCAAAGATAACCAATTATGTCGTCATTGACACTTGCAATTCATGTGAAGTGTGGTGAAACTGGTTGTTTAAAACAGAGGAAATGCTGTTACGACGTATATGGTTGCTCTCCTAACTCCTTTATTATAATTAGAACAGGCTTTCCTTCGTATGTACTCATCAAGAGAAAGAGTTGATCCTGTAAGCTGTTCAGTCTTGGGTTCCTAATGAATTTAGTGGGATTTGATCTCTCAGTAGCAGACCCTTCTTAATCCTATCTTAAATAATTGAACAGTGCAAACTTCTGTGATCTAGGTGTGTGCTTCTGTGGCTGATGTGGGCATGAGATGCATCTATAATTCTGTTGATGAGTTTTCTGTGACTTAAAGTGTATTCTGCTCCTGGAGAAAGAGCTTCAGTCTTGATTCCATGCTTTTGTCCCTCATTATAAGAAACCCAGGCTAGCTGGTGTCCATATAGACATATAAAACAAACAAAACAACAAAAAAGACAATAACCCAACAAAAAAACCACCAAAACCCCACCAAACGCAAACAAACCAAAACCAACAAAACTATCCTCTTCCTGTAAAACAACTGTAGATGACATGTTTTTATTCAGGTTTAGCTAAATCAAATTAAGATTCAGCAAATCAGGGTTTTCTCTTTCATTGGCTGGGATAAACTGTTGGAGTGGGATAATCTTGCTATTAAATGTTACATGCTCTCTTGTGGACTTTGGGCATGGTTCTGTCCCCATGCATAATGATGTAGCGTAGCTATTTGTGCTATCCTGAAAAAGAGCAACAAGTAGCAGTAGTGTTTTCAGCAACAATGCACTAAATTTGACTACTCTGCCCTTGTAGAGGCTAAACATCAGCATCTAATTCACTATATTTCTTCTACTCATTTTCATAGCACTGTATCTGATGTAGATGTATCTGCTTTAGAGATGTTAGCAGAGGAATTGAACTTCACCCTTGTATTCTGCCGTGGTTAATGCATCTTGTCTAAGGGGACATAAGCCATTCCTATGCTGTTTTGATCTTTTTGTTCCCAAGGGACAAATCCTGTGCCATTGCTATTTAGAATAACTTGGAGTGAAATAGTGTTTTGAGGCCTTTTGTTGGTTTTCACCAACTTTCACCAAGGAAAGTAAAAGTTTATTATCTCCCATCCTGAAATGCTCAAGGTTAATGTCTTCTATTCCTGTTTTATCTGATAGTGTACCAAGCATTTTGTATTAGGTATCTACTTTTCAAATGAAAAAATAATAGAAAATGTGTTTAAGTTCATAGTGGCTGCAGCAGAACATACACAACTAAAACTACGTGAAATACTGTAACATCAGTCATGTACCAAATGGCTAAGGTATGTACAAAGCACTACATATGAGATCTAGTGATCTAGGAAGCGGAAATACATAAACTTCCCTCATATGCACTTGGTCATTGCTAAAGTTTGTACTGTATGATAACTTGCTGCCATTTATAATTAAAAAAAGAAAAACGCTTTCCCCCCAGACAAGAAAACAATGCAAAAGTAAAGCACAACTCTTATCAAAATTTCCTTTTTAAATATTTGTGTAGTCTGAGTCTTAGTATACACCAATGCCCTAGACAAACTACATTATCCTTTTTCTGTGTTATCTCAGACTATGCCTCTGATACAACTCATAGCAAGCATATGTTATTTATAACTTCTGAGCCAGATGCCTGACACTTTAGGCATGCCCATAAACAACTTTTAGTGCATTCAAATGAGGCTGTTTTAAACCTGTTCTTTTCTTTCTCATGTTTTGGTTATTTTGAGCTGAATTAGGTGATGTTAAGGTGAGAAATAATTATGAACTCAATCTCATGGGGCCCTCAGAGTACTTAATTTGCACTGACTTGTGGCCATAATGCCAGAAAAAAGAAAAAGCCGAAGAAGCAAAATCTAATGAGATCTGAATACACTAATTAAACTTCCCAAGCCAAAGGGTTGATATTTATAAACAACTGTTGTATTTGACACTGCTCTATTTTATTATTGTTTTTCTGAGTATTTCTCTAAATTCCTTGTGTGCGGCTTTCAATTCACCTTTATGTTCAGTGCTATCAATACTGCTTTTTGAGGAGAAAATGTTTGGGGTGGTTTTGCCCTTTTTCGTGGGTAATGAAACAATTAACCTGTGCTGTGACAACCTTCAAACTTCTTAAGATAGGTTTTTCTTATCAGGTTTAGTAATTCACTTCTATGGAACCTTGATCTATGTGCTTGATATTTTCAATAAAATGGCAAGTCCATGTGGAAACAGATGCAGTGAAGCATCCAGTCATGAACTTGACCTTTTTTTTTATTCTTCTGGTTTGATAACATTTTTACAATATGAGAGACTTATTTTTAACTTAGCCAAAGTGACATTTTTACTTTTTCCATGTACAAACAAAAGTAGGAATGTAATTTCATTGTGCCTTTTTGCATTAAACTGTCTAGACCTTTTCAAATACCTTTTTGGATTATCAAAAGAAAGCAAACTTACTGTTTTCTTCATTGCAATACAGTATTTCTGTGTTCTTACATAGGCATTGGAGGATGTATGATTTAAGAATTCACCCAAACCTGTGGCTATAACCAGCTAGCTCTTTCTCCCAACTATGGTGTGAGAATAAACAGAGTAATAACATACTCTATTTAGGACTGTGCTGCACGTATTTCTGAATAAAGAATATAGACAAGTAAGATATTATAGCAGCCCTCTGCAACTAAATTTCTTTAGTTTGCTTTTCATTTATAAGCTACTACTCCAGAAGTATCTTTAAATACTTTTTGCAAAGATGGCTGGGTTTGACAGGGATATCTGGAGATCATTTTGTCTAATCCCTGCCCCTGAACAGGGTCAGCTAGAGCTATTTGACGAGAACTGTGTCTAGTTGGGTTTTGAAGGTGACTCCATAATTTCTCTGGGCAACTTGTTCCGGTATTCGATCACTGTTGCAGCAAGAGGTGTGGAGGTTTTTTTTTTAAATTTTTGTTTTTTAAAGTGTTTAGATGCAGTTCTCCATTATTTCAGTGTCTGCCTGTGTGGTGGGTTGACGCTAGCTGGACAGTAGGTGCCCACCAAAGCCCCTCTATCACTCCACCTCCTCAGCTGGACAGCGGAGAAAAAACAAAATGAAAGGCTTGTGGGTCAGGATAAGGATAGGGAGTGATCACTCGCCAATTATCATCATTGGAAAAACAGACTTGGAAAAATTAGTTTAATTTATTACCAATCAAATCAGAGTAGAATAATGAGAAATAGAAGCAAGTCTTAAAACACCTCCCCCCGCCTCTTCTCAGGGCTTCTCACCTCCCTTCTTCCAGGCTTAAGTTTACTCCCTATTTTCTCTACCTGCTCTCCCCATCCAGCATGGGGGGATGAGGAATGGGGACTGTGGTCAGTTCATCACTCGTTTTTGCCACTCCTTCCTCCTCTGATTGAGGACTTCTCAAGCTCTTTCCCTGCTCCAGTGTGTGGTCCCTCCCATGGGAGACAGTCCTCCATGAATTTCTCCAACATGAGTTCTTCCCATGGGCTACAGTTCTACATTAATTGCTCCAGCTTGGCTCCTCTCAACATATTGCAGTTCTTCAGGAACAGACTGCTCCAGTGTGGGTGCCCCACAAGATCACAAGTCCTGTCACAGAACCTGCTCCAACATAGGCTCTTCTCTCCATAGCTCTGGAGCTCCTGTCAGGAGCCTGCTCCAGTGCAGACTTCCCACAGGGTCACAGCCTCCTTTGGGCACATCCACCTACTCAGGTGGAGGGTCCTCCATGGGCTGCAGGTGGATATCTGCTCCACTGTTAACCTCCATGAGTTTCAGGGGGCCAGCCTGCTTCATCATAATCTTCACCACAGGCTGCAGGGGAATCTCTTCTCCAGCACCTGGAGTGCTTCCTCGCCTCCTTCACTGACTTTGCAGAATTGTTATTCTCACACATTTTTAATGCCTCTCTTCGGCTGAATTACCATTCTGCAGCAACTTTTCCCCCTTCTTATATACATTATCACAAATGTGCTACCACTGTTACTGACTTACTTGGCCTTGGGCAGTGGCAGTTCCATCTTGCAGCCAGCTGGCACTGGTTGTGTCGGACGTGGTGGGGGAAGCTTCTAAAAGCTTCTCACAGAAGCCACCCATGTAGCCCACCCATTACCAAAACCTTGCCACACAAACCCAATACAGTCTTATATTTTGTCCTTTCACTGGATACCAATGAGAAGAGTCAGTCTCTCTTCTTTGTCTTCTCAAGTACTTAAACACATTGAGATTCCCCTTGAACTTTCTGATGCTAAGCAATCCCAGCTCTCTCAGCCTTTCCCTCTATGACAGATGCTCCAAGCCCTTAAACATCTTCATGCCCTTATGTCATGCCATAGAAAGGAAAGCTGTTTGTATGGCACAGCTGCAAAAGTACAAGCTTCCTGGATGACAAGATACCTTATGTATATATTTTATTTATGTATGTGCAGTATCTACAGAATTCTGTTACTTCTACTGCTGTTTAAAGCATTAAAAACAAAACAAATACTCAGAAAACATCACCTGGTCTACCTCATTCTTTCATGATATTTTCCTTTAAGATAAACGCGCAGCCCACGTGCAGATACCTGTTGAGAACAGCATTGTTAAACAGGAGCAGGCATTCAAGTTCCCATCAAGAGATGAAGAGATTTTGCATTGCCTGGCACGCAGGAAAAGGGTGAGGAGAAAGGCATGGGTGAAAAGCTTTCACCAAAAGAAAAGGCATTCCAAACTGGCTTTCTAATAACCAGAGAAGATGATGCAGGGAGGTGGGAATTTGATGCAGCATGCAGCTTGGAGGGCAGACTTACACCTGGTGTCAATGAGCCACCTTGTCTATGCCTCTGAGGTGTGCCAAAATGAGCAAGGCACTTGACAGGCTTTTTTATAATCATCCAAATACATGTATATATACATCTATCTATTTGGATCCCTGCAAGGAGTGTCCCTCTTCCCTAAAAAGGGAGAGTAGAGGAGCAACTGTTATCCTCCTTTGGATCCATGTAACTATAGTGCTGTGGAAGGAGAGTAGCTATGAGATTCATAGCACTTCATCCCAGCATGTTCTTTTGTTAGCTACATACTCAAGGAGGACCAGAGGATAGTGTTTGTGTTCTTTCCAGTCATGCTTAAAGATTCTTTTTAATCTCAAAAGAAGAAGGTATTGCTGCTGCTGCTTCATCTCTTTTCTTTTTCTTTAACTCACATAGCCAGGAGTTGTGTGTCAGCATAGAATTCTTAAAGTGCATACCATCCCTTTAGCTTCTGCAAATGTAAATATGGGAAACAGAAGGGAAGAATTCATCTGCAGAGCTGTGGATTTGAGACATAAAATGCCAAATTTAAAACACTAGATTGAGATGTATGTTACTGTTAATGTTTATTACTAGCCAATAAACTAATTAGCAATGATTGAATTTCTGGTTCCTACTAGCTAATTAAGTTATTTCTTAAGGACAACAAATTCAAGCATGGCAGTAAAAGTGAAGGGAGTTAATCCTACAAGTTGTTTTCCATTAATTTATAGATTGACTACCTCTCATTCGTAGCCTTGTCTGGGTAATTAAAAACACTGTCTATTTTAAACAAACTGGGAAATCTAACATCCTTTCTTAATGATAATCCCACTCTTTAGGTAATAGCCAGGATATCACTTACTTCATTAGAGTTTAGGTTTCTTTCTCTCTATGTAAATGTCACTTAAAAGAACCCAAGAAATTCCTGTCTGGAAAAAGAACCTGAATCTGCAAACTCTGTACGGAATACCCGAGAAAGTGTTGTAGATTCAATCCTTATTGCATATAAATAATCATAATCCATGGCACAAGTAATTCCTGTTGTGTGTGAATAAGGATTAAAGCATTATGCCCAAAGGCATGATCAGCAAACATGAAAACCTGGTGGTGAGCCAGCAAAAGTCAGTTCTAATTGCTTTAATCAGCAGGGTTAAAGCACAGTTGAATTGCCAGTGATGTTCATGGCACCACAGTCTAGAGGTTTTTGCAGAGAATATAAAATATTGACACGGGGTCTGTGATGATTCACTTTTGCTACAGAATCTTGTAAATACTTATGAGAGTAATTGCCAATGCAGTAATAAATTTGAAGATCACACAACTATTTTTCTTTCAGAAATTTTAACAAGTTTATCATTCATTACTGTTATTGCAGGATGTACTTATGGTCTTACTGCCTAGCAACATAAATCACATTTTGTAACTACAGCTGCCTCCAAACAGAAATAAAACTAGGGCCACGATTTAGTAAATGAGTACATGTGGCAGCACTTAACCAAAAAAGTGTTTAATCCACATGCTTAAATATTAGACATGCATTTAATAGCATGTTGAAGTGGTGCTTAGGTTAGGCATGGGAAGCCTATGCGTCAGGGGCAATGTGTATTTCATGGAAAAAAAACTACATACGGGAAGAGTGAAATCATCATCCAGAATTGAAAAATCTCTTTAATGAGCCAGTATTGACTTTTAATATTAAGATTTATTGAGTTAAGAGTTAAATGTGAACCAAGGATAAAACTACACCATTTTCTTCCTCAAAGAATGATAAATCTTGATTTTTCTTAAATTTTTCCTTCTATTAAACAGAGGGAAATCAATGCATTTTTTTGGTACATAGGTTCACTACTGCAGTCTTTTAAGTTAAAAAAAAAAAAAGGCAGCTAATAAGGAATTTTTTTTTCTTAAAATGAAACTGGAAGTTCATAAAAATGTTTGGGTTTGGTTTTTTTGGTTTTTTTTTTTTTTTGTCACTGAACAAAGAACTGAATAAACAGACAGATTACATTGCACATGATTATTTTCCCCTGAACTTACTTTAGGTTATCTCATAAAATTATTGTTTCTTCTATTAATATCTAATATTAAAAAGAATAACCAATGGAAATTGTACCATCAGAATCCTACCACTTCTCCTAAAATTTCTCAATGGATGCTAGAAGTAGAAATATTAACATAAATATTTTACATCTCCCAGAACTTGAGACAATAGCAATTGGGAAGTAAATTTTATCTGTGCTGTTTGGCGTTTGTACATTCTTATGTTGAATAAACTCAGAAGCTGAAATCTTATATGAACTTAGCTGTACAATGAGAACTGGCTTCACTTTTTTACTTGTCAGCATACTTTTGTGTTTCGTGTTTTGGGGTTTTTTTAGTGATATTTTACCAATAATCTGTAAAATTTATGTTTCATTTCAGCTGGGCTAGTGTTAACTCTACAGTAATAAGACAGTAAATTGTAATCAGAAACGGTTATGGCACATCTTCAAGTCTTTTGGAAGCACATCTGAATTTGTGTAAATGTATGTTAAGTATGAAAATAAAGATTATGGTTAGGCTTGACTTCCACCTAAGAAGAAAGGCACTAATCTCTTAAAGCAAACAAAGGCACCTAATTTCTTAATCTAGCGAAGGGGATTTAAACTTTTCAGGTAATCTTCTAGATAAGAACTATGCTTGCGTTTATATTTTGAAATCACATTGAACATTACAGACAGGTCTGGAGGTGGGAGCAGAGAAACTAATACCATGATAGGTCTTTGTCAGGAAGAGTATCCAAGGTCATAGCAGGGACTTGTGGCAGTGATAATGTATCAATGTTCTGCCCTGTAAGGGACGCTGTATTAATAAAGAGGAAAAACTTCTTTGCTCTTGGTTGCTTTCTGGATGAATTGAAGGAAACCAAAAAATGCCAGGCACTAATATGAGAGATGGTGTCATTCTGCCCTGTGTGCCACATGCATGAATCAAGCAAGTTGGAAAGAGAGCTCTTGCAGTCATACTTCTTTCTGTTCCATTTCCCCCTCTTCTCCTGCTGTGCTCTGGGAAGGGTCTCTGAGATGTAGCATGGAAAGTAACAGACTGTTGTGCTAAAAGTAAAGGATAAAAGGACTTCACAGAAAGAAATCCAAGGGATGCAAGCAGGACAGAAGAAAGACTAGTTCTGCATAGTTGAGGTGAGAAATTAAAACTACATTCAACTTTTGTGAAGGGACCTATGAAGATGGGGAAAAAGATAAATGTGTACTTAAGAGAATTGTCTGGGAATTTAGTGTCTGTATTGAAACATCAGCGCTTATCTTCAAAACATTTCTGAATATCAGTGGAAGTGTGTTTCTTTACAAGTTGCCTCTGACCACCTTCCTTTCCTTTTAATCTCTAACAATAGTTAGTAGGACCAACAGTCCTAGGTCTTTGGCATTATTGTTTCAAATCCTTTAACTCTTCCATTGCAAGGTGTTTGGGGATGGATTACGTATTTTGTTAAGCAATTCTAGTTCAGGAGGCATATGCTTTTCAGTTTTAATTGTTGAGCAGCTCTGATAAGTTCATATAAGTAGATGTCATGCCTTTTCGATTTACTAAGGTACTTTGTCTTATCCCTTACTGCTCTCTAGAAGCATGACTTGGAGGCGCTTGTAAATTTTTATTTATAATTTTTTTAATACTTACTAAACATACTTCATGTTATATTTGATGTAAATCATAATGATTTGTTGAATGTAACTACTCAGCCAGCATGCTGTGAGGTTAGATAATACTTGCAAATTTAATTCCAGCCCCTTAACTCCACTGACTCAAGCATATAGACTCCAGCTATGATAAGTTTCCAAGTGATTGTATGTCTGTTAAAATGATGCTAAAATTTGAAGCTGTGCATACAACTGAACCTAGGTTTCTGAAAGTTACTTACAGCTTATATAAGTTACTTATAGCTTATATAAGACAGTATTTTTCCTGTAACATGCTTGAAGGCCTTAGTAGTCTTGCCCTACACAGTTTTGGTTTGCTAGCCAAAGTAATTCTTCTTTATTCGCTTAAGAAGTGACCGTGACAGTTTAGTCTCTTGAAAATACTACTCCCTAAATGCAAATAATCTAGAAGGAGATTTGGTATATATAGGAAGGGCAGAAGCTCATCTGAAAGTTCATGTCATTACTACCATTGAACTAAGTTTATGCTTAAACAGTGATATTTTTTCTGATTTCAAGAGAAGTTCAACCAATTTATGGGCTTCCTTTTATTCTCATCCATTAATCAAATTGTTATACAGATGCACACCTTCAGTGTTTTTTTTCCTGCATTCCAGCCACTGCATTCCTATACTTGGAAATGTGTTATTTTGCCTTATGTTATGGCCAGCCAGGACCTCTGTAGTTAATGTTACAAAGGAGATTTTCAGTGTGAGAACATTTCTGCCCCTTTTGCAACTTTTACAAGTACACAAAAGAAGTATCTTTTTCTAGTACTTGGTTGTTGGGGTGTTTTTTTTCCAAGCTTCCCTTTGTAGAAGGGACTTAGATGGACAGGAAAAAACACTTATGAACTATGGAATCTAAAAGATAGATTTTCTGCCTTTTCAAGAATATGCTGAACTCTGAAAAATATCCACTTTGCTTCTGAAACTATCTTCATTTAACTTAATCCTTAGGTCTATTACCTTGGAAATTTGTTAAGGTATCTGGAAAAATCTAAGATGTATATTATTCACTGAGTTGTGTAGATGTTAACTGGATATTTAAAGAAGTTTTAAGTGTTTAGGGGGAAAAAAATTAGACTTGTTTTTTATTTCACTTAAGAACTCCAGCTTATTTAAATATTGCTGCTGATGAGCATTTTCATGTCTTAAGATGTTGGCAGAAACTGGATACTTGTTTATAAAAAAACAAAACAAAACCCCAAAATAAGCAAAGAACAGATTAAAATCTATTAATGTGAGAATTGTGCTGTAATTTGTCTTGCTTGACTTTGTATTATTATGTTTTTGCTCTTTACATTTAACCCTTGCTTTTAAACTAGGTGACAGCTATGTTCCAGCTTTCCAGCTTAACATCATTCTTATATGATTTTTATTTTTCTCTTTTTTGGTTTGTTTTTCTTTAACTCCAATGTTTGTGTTTAATTCCAGTGAAAAAAAGCACTTTGTGTCATTTTTATTTAGTTCAATAAACCAGTGATATATCTGGCCATGGCTCTCTGGAGCTGCTTCTATTCATTTCCTAATAAATTATCGTCTCCCAAAGGTTCTAGCAGACTTATGCCTGCTTAATTAGGTGTTAGACAGTTACAGATGCCACTCACAGCTCCTCATGTTTCTGGGAGATGAAGCACTGAAGTCAGCTGTGGGCTAATTAGAATTACCTTATTGGCATTAGCTTTCTGCACTCCACCCTAAGGTAGGGAAAATGGATTTCTCTGCAGCGCTTACAAAAAGGCAGCCTAATGGTAACAAGACTTGGGACAAAAGCTTAAATTTAGGCTTTTTTTAGAGTTATTTAGTTTGATATGATACAGGTTACTGCATCAGCATTTGAAAGCATGTATAAAAAGCTGCATTTTAGAATTATTTCCTTTCACTTCTATTGACAACATATCTCAGAATCCCTAATGGCTTGTAATAACCAGTAGTGTTCTTTGAAATGTCTATATACGACATTGATAAAAGTATCAGTCAAGAGTTTTCATGTCTTTTTTTTTTTTTTATAGATCTATACAGCTTACTTTCTTTTGTGATTCTTTGTAGGTAAGCTATTGCATACCCACTAAGCTAATCAAGATAAAGTCTTTCAGCCTTTTTCATGTGATTAAATGCTTCTGTGTCCCTAATAATCTTACTAGCTCTTTCCAGATTGTTTTCCAGTCCAAGCTCATCGTTCCTGAGTAACAAATTACTGGAATTATACACAGTGTTCCAAGACCTACAATTTTTGCATTTCTGTTAGTTTCCTGGCCTGGTGCATCCTTATCTCTGCTTAAAATATATATACCCAGTGTATTGTAAGGTTATGTTACTATAGGTGTTTGGAGTTAGACTGCAAGAACACTTGCAGTCTAAGTCTTGATTACATTTAATCAAGATTTACATTGTACAAGTTCTCAGAGCTACCCAACTCCTTGTGATAGTCAGACCCTTTTAGTACTGCTGGCACCTATAGTTTCATTTGCACATATTTATTTTGCTACACTGTAGTTGAATACATGGTCTCAAACTAATCCTCAAGAGGATTTATTTGGTTTGTATTTTCAGTCAAATGCATTTCTTTGGTACGCAACTCATTGTCATCTTCTGTTTTGCAAGTTCACCACAAGATTTTGATTTGCTGTGATTTTGAGTGGAGAGGATTGGGTTTTGCTGTTGCTGGTTTAAACTATATCTTGCCTTAGGGTAAAGTAGTAACTTATTACACTTCCCTGATGAGAAATCTGTTACTTCTGATGTCAAGAGAAAATTAGCTCTGCTACCTCTGTTGCTTTAGGGAATGACACAACGGCCTACAGCACCTCAAAAGTACCGCAAAGCTATGTTATACACAGTGCAAAGCAATGGTTTCTCAACTACTGCAGTGTGCCCATTGCCAGGGATACTAGGTTGATAAATAAGTCGGGTAATCTTTGTAGTAATTTGCACGTTGCTCATGTCTTGATTGACATTCCAGGTTGTAAATACAATACAGAATTGTTTTGTGTGCTTCTTGTTTTCTTGTGGGCTGTTTGATCAAATTAAAAATTAGCTTTCTCCTGACTGCCCATTCATGCTCTGTGGCTGGGAGATGTGTGGTTTACACTCATTAGCAAAGGCCTTTAGGGAGGACTGTGAGCAGGGTAGTGCTTCAAACAAAGTCTAAATTAAGGGTCAATATGTTGGGAGGCTGTGTATCCTCTCCTTACAGAAATTTAAACAGTTTCCATAGCAATATTGCTTTATATGGTAGGAAAAGGCAAACAGGTTTGAGGACCAATGCTAGAGAAATTTTGTATAATATGGGGTCATAAGTTAAATGTTTCAATGAACTAATTTAATAATATGTTGTTCCAGCTGCACTTGGGAGCATGACTGTTAGAGGGGAGGTTTTTAGCTGATTTTTTAAAACAGCATGCTGCAAAGAGTTGTGGTTCTACTAAAACACAGTCATAGGAAATACGGGTGAGAAGGAACAAGAATATCAAACATCATTAAGTGCCTTTTGCAACCAACAAAGTAGAGAAATTTCTTTACAAGAAAATACCTTCTGCTGTGGGCTTTCCATCTTCCATGGGAATAACCCCATGATTCTAGTCTGAAAATAATGTGTATGTGGATGCAAAAAAATGTTTCCTGTTCTGTGGCAGAGCAACTGAAAAGAGTATGGGGTGACTGTTTTTAAAGAAATCATGATTTTCAAACCATAGTCAAAAAATAATTGGATTTGTGAAATTAGATCTAGTTCTCTCAAAAATCATACTGAGCTATTGAACTTCTCTGTAAAAGCCCGAATTTAGTAAAAGCAACCCCCACTAAGGCATGCATTTTAAACTTAAATGTGATTTAGATGTTTAGCAGCAAGTCCTTGAATAAATGAACTAATTTTGGAGATTTTGATCTTTGATTTTTATTAATACCTTCAGTTTTGACTGGTCAAAAAAACTTTGACATGACAGTAATAGAATTTAGCTGTTTTGAATACCTTTCCTTTTTTTTGGGGGGGGGGAGGGGGTAAGCAAGAGATATAAATATATAAATAATAAATGATAATAAGCTATTATTATTATTTTTATTATTATTATTCCAGATGGGTGGAAAAAGCTCTCAGCTTTCTAGAGGCATTTTAAAGATCAGTGTCTTAAATCAATCACCTTTGAATCTTCATCAAGCAGAAAAAGAAACCCACACTTGTTTTCTCAGACAAATTCTGGACAAAAAAATGTCCATGATTTCATTGCCCTTCTTGGGAAGAAAGACTTAAGTTGATATGGGAGTATTACTTACCCAGATTGAGACTTCAGAGGATAGTACTGTATTTTAAAAGGAAATACACATAAGATTCAGCAAACACCTAAATGTGTTTAGGAACAGTATGATCCTATGCCATTTATTTGGGACAAAAAGCACTAGGTAACCCAAAATAAATACATCCTCAAAAAATTGCTTGTCCAATTCAAATGACTTAGTTCTTAAATTTTGCAGAGGAACAAACTGAGTCATCTGCTAAGTGGTAGACCACAGGGGAGTCTCTGTACTGTCTGGTCTGTGGCAACATGAAGGTAGAACTTGTCTTTCTGAACAATATTCTGTTTTTGCTTTGGCTTGCAGTGTCAGAGAATTCAAAAAACTCCAGGTAAATAGCTCCAAGGATTAATGACGATCTGTAAAGATAAAGAGAAAAGAATTTATAATGGTGCCTCCCAAGCTTTCTTCTGCTGTATCTCATAATGTCTTCATCTGCCACATGATGTGCTACTCTATTAAAGTAGTCTTGTGTAAATTTTGACTGGGATGAAGTCTTCACTAAAGTAAATAGATTTTTATTTGTTGTCTTACCAAAGGTTAGCTATTTCAAATCACTGGTACTTCTTACAGCTTGTCTCTAAAACCAGTACAGTTTTTTTGTTAACATCTTCCAAATACAGATCCAGAAATTATATGTACAGTAACTGATATAGCTAGACACCAACTTTTACTCGAGGTTCCTATTAAATGCAAATGCTACACTTTGCTTCTAAACTCTGTTCTGTTGAAAACTAATATTAAGTGAGTTACTTCTCAACACCCATGAGGTAATTCTGAATTAACTCCTTAAATAGGTGGAGTTGGAACGACCAGTTCCAACCGTGGTTGAGTTTTCTCACTGATATGTCCAAATTACATGATCACTGAGCTGTATACCCCTACTATTTCAATTGAATCTTTTTTTTTTTTTTTTAAGTCTGCAGTTTGACTTGTGTGGTGTTGATAAAGTACCCTTACTAGAAATTCCTAGTAAAAAGTAAGCTAAAGCTTGGAAAACACTGCTGTGATAATTTTCAACATGAGGCTCGTATCCTTCCTGAATGAGGATTTTACAGGTAAATTCCAATACATCACATAATTATTCATAGATTATTTACCAAAAAAAAAAAAAAACCAAGCCCAAAGCAAAAAGTCTTGGTGATTTAATTCCTATGCAGAAATTAATGACTGATGACACAATGTTATTTGCCAAGGAACTCATTCTCTTAAAAATGTAATATCCTTCCATCTATTATTGTAAGAGTTCATTAACATGACAGTACTCCAGATAGTCTGTCAAACAGTTGCAAACAAGATACAGTTTTGGAAATTACTCATCAGTGAAACTGTACTGTCTAATTATGTGAATGCTCATAGATTATCCACTTCAAGGCTGTAGTTCATACCTGTAGTTCCTGCTAGTGAATACATATTTACAGAAGAATTAGTGATTTTTATGTTTTGTATAGAAAATAACTACATGGTCATAACTTGATCCCTTACAGTTGTATTCTAGAAATAGTCTCTCAAATAAGTGAGAGCAGAAAAGTATTACCGAAAGAAGTTATTTCCCATCTGTGTGGGTTTGTTTGTTTAATTTCACTTGAATAAAAGACTATTCTAACACAAAATTTAGAGTTAGGTACTTGTCATCTTAAGGTGTTTTTTGTCTGACTTTATTTATGGGATTGTGTATCTTTCCCCTCTGCTCTTGCAACAGCCAAGGAACCATAAAACTATTGACAATAAAGCAAATTGAAAACCAATGGAAAACATATTCTCTTTTAGCTGGTAGTTCCCTCACTTGTGCCAGCTGTTTATCCTGCTATCACAGCTGCAGAAATAGGAAACTTGAGTTTCATTCAGCTGACCAGATAGTTTTGAAATGCCTCCAAGAATAAGTGTGCTCCCATAGAGGAATAAATTAAAAATATAGATTGGTGTGCTTTAATGGGAAAATGGCAAAACTCTACCCAGTGTGATTCTCAGAACTGTCTGTAGCAAAGTGAAATGATGAAAGGTGGCTTATTTGAAGTAAGAAAACAAAGAGGAAAAATAGAATCCTTTTTTGTAATTGTTACTTACAGGAGGTATGTCGCTGTGATAATTCACTCAATTCATGCTACTGCTGTGTGACTTCAAGACAGAGCCAGAGTGGTGAAGGTTTGAAAAGTATGGCAGGACCACAGTGATTTCACTTGCAAAAAAAAATCCACCTTGAAAACCACACACCCCAAACACCCAAATCCTCAATGTCAGTTAGATATTTTGGAGCAAAGCCAACTACAATGACATCTATAAATCACTGAGTACAATTGGATTTGAATCTGTTAAATTTTTATTTCAGTGGTACAGTTCAGGATAGTTAAAAGGATAAACTTTTTCCTGATTTCCAGCTCCATTTTTCTTTGTGTAGATTGGAATACGATGAGACTAGGAATGATTTATGTAGGATATCCTGGCCACAATTTGTTGTGGTATACAGGGTTGCATCTTAGTGTCATGCAATAGAACAGTACAAATGGGAGAAATTAGCATATCCTCAATAGGCATTTTGGTTGTTCTAAACGCAGAAACTATTCTTTGGCTACTTTTCTCTTCTTAAAATTTGTTTTATTAGCTTATCCTTTTAAGTTATGACTAGAGACCAAAAAAGCCGAATGGTGGATTTGTCAAATGCTTTGAGGTTTTTTTTGAGCCATATTTGAGCAAACATGTTGATCCCGTTCCCATCTCTGTTTTGGGATGCCTAACACTTGTCCATAATATTAGGGACCTTTCCAATTCATTCATTTGGATAGAGGGCATTTTAGAAAGCAGAGAGGGGGGTAAGTGACCTACCTACCTACTGGTCAGTAACGGAAGTTATGTTTTGTAGTAAACCAAGCAACCTGAGGGAAGGTGAGAAAATAAAAGATCTTGCTTCAGACCCAACTGATAGGGTCAAAGGAATTTGTGGCCGTGTAGAATTGGGCTTCTGAGATCCAGTTAAAAAAAAAAAAAAAAGTCTTTAGATGTTGTGATGAGCAGTTTTAAGAAATAAATCAAATAAGAGAGTTTTCATAATGAACTCAGGCATTAGAGTAGATGACCAGACCACTGAACTTACAGCAAGAAAAAGACAGGATAAAGTAGAAGTTGGAGGAAATCTCGTCCAAAGGTTGTGAATTTACTGGGGTTTTATACTTTATTTATATTATAATAGTATAATAATATATACTTTATATTATATTTATTTTATACTGTATTATTATTTTTCTAACTTAAATTGCTGCTGCTGTCTTTTGAAGTCACAAATGTGGAAATAATTACAAATGAGCAAAAAACACATTTAAGAGCTTCTATGTCTTTTGCCTGTCTATTGAAGTTCTGTATCAATACCTGAAGAATGCACTGAGGATCTTTCTATAAATATCTCACATTGTTGTATTTTAATGTATTGGACTTCTTTCATAAATATTAAACTCTGTAAGGAATCAGATCTACTGTGGGGGCAATTCTGTTAGTTCAGCCTTTTTACTCCACTGTCTTTAATGGTTCATCACAAAATGACATTTTTAAATATTTTTGCATTTAACAACTGTAATCGTCTTTTATATGTTCTATTAAAATTTGGTGACTTGGTCTACTTAAAATCAAGTTCAGGTGCTTTTTGTGAGGGAGACTTTATTAAAAGCCTTGTCTCACACCAGACAAAGTCAAAGAGAAAAATGGGGTCAGATGGAAAGCTGTGCAATAAAAAAAAAGTTTTTAAACACGTTCTTACAGATATATGGAAGTAAAAGTTCAGAGGGAGCTTGAGTGTGGCTGTCGGCACAGAAACACTGATACTTCTCCAATATGAGCTTTAGAGATGTTCAAAGTACTTCTGTCCTGTGTGCTCATTCAAAGCTCTTGCTGAAAATATTGGTGGTTTATATACACGTGAGACAAGAAGCAAAACTAATTGTGAAGGAATGTGGAAAGTCAGGAAATGGCTATCATAAGGTTTAAGGCTTTGATCAAGCAATTCAAGGTGATAAACTCTTTTTTCTTCCCCCTCTCACTTTATTGTTCACTATATATGTGTAGTAGGATAGGAGCTGCCAGGTGTTAAAGTCATAACTTAAATAAACTTACAGGGCATAGTGAGAATGCATATGAGTTTTCTCTGGTAGTGTTTCTACTTTGCCTTCTCTTCAGTTCATAATCCTTGGCATAGGCCATAGGGTTCAATAAATCCACTTTTACCCTTTCAGTTAATAATGGCCTGGTTCTAAGTCTCTCAGGATGAAGTGGTATCTGTTTAGTACCGGACTCCCCCTTTCAGTAAATTAAGTCAATAGCAGTTCTTTGCATAGTGTTATTTGTATTAGGAATTCTAAAGAAGTACATGTGAAGCTATCTGTCTCAATCCTGATGCTTGGTTGAATGGCTGTGGTGGAGCAGGGCTGTCTCTCAGCTACCCTTTTTGGAGGGATTGCTAGCTAATGAGGACATTGCTTTCGGATAGCAAGTATTCATGATGTACAAGAGAAAAGTGTTATCACTTTGTTGCATCTGAGATCTAGACTAGCTTGCAATGCAGTGGTCAACCCAAAATGTATATGTGGAGGATGGAGAATTCCCAATCCATCGAATTCCTTTAACTAAGGTTTTTGGCTGATGCTCTGTGTTGCTAGTTCAAGTATGCATATGTATATACATGAATTACAACTAGGTATTAATGTTCGGCTCTGTGCCTTTTCTTAAAGGTTGACATTGCTTTTCTTGCTTTGGGTAAGCTATATGTAGCTCAGCATAGAAATTGCTGCATATCTCTCCAGCAGTGGGTACCTGTACTGCCTGGGAGGTGTAAGGGGAAGGCCCACAGGTACTGTATTAATCTCCGGTCAGGTAACAAGAGCCCCCTTTTCAGTTGAGCTGATTCAGTTTCCTTGTTTCTAGTCATCCTGAATGAATGAATACTGGTTTTCTGCCTTGGTTGCCACTTTGTTTCCCTTTTATACCCCAAACAAACTCCAGCTCTCAAGGATGCATTCCTTTAATTGCCAGTAATTAGTCATTGGTAGGTTGCTTAAAGCACTGGTTCTCCATGCCTGTACTTTCAAAGCCCCTGCTGTCATCCAATCCTTTATGCTTTATTTTTATTTCTTAGGTAGTAGATAGCTCATTCTATGCAGAACTCATCACAATAGTGGATCACAATATACATTATATGCATTTTGCCTGGTAAACAAGTTGTTGCCTCCCAATTGTATTGCATCAAACATAAGAAAATAATTACTATATAATCCTAGTAGTATGCTCTTATTCTTTTTATTCTTTTAAGTGTCTAGCCAGGTTTTTCTTTCTTCTTTTTTTTTTTTTTGCTTTTGATAGTCAAAAACCTTACGCAAAGAATGAGCTAAAAGACAGGACAGAAGGTGAAAACAATCCCTTTCTATGTTTCTTTCCTCCATGCTGGGAACTCTGAACAGTATTGTGCATACAGGTCCAACAAAATGTTCCCCACCTTCTTTTTCAGTCATATTTCTATGGTTAGCAGAGAATTAAGAGTCAAACAAACAGGTGCCACCAGGGAGACAGCAGTGTAGTTTTGTAGGGAGCTGGGCTGAACCTGCCTTTGATGTCTTCCACCCCTGAGCCATCCAAAGGCAACCCCACAGCAGTAAGTCTGGAACAGCCCGACAGTGCCCTGAAGTATGCTGGTTGTTAATGGCTACAGTGAAAGCAAATTGAATTACTAATCAGTTAAAGTGCCAGGAAATTCTTTACTGTGAGGGTGGTGAGACACTGGAACAGGTTGCCCAGGGAAGTTGTGGATGCCCCATCCCTGGAAG
>JAOXNO010000013.1:79156258-79193562 GCA_028565335.1 Limnodromus scolopaceus | reverse complement strand
TGTCCCTGCCCATGGCAGGGGGGTTGGAACTAGATGATCTTTAAGGTCCCTTCCAACCCAAACCATTCTATGATTTATCCCTTAACCTTTCAGATCATTCGTCTCTCGATACTGAGAATTTTATTAACTATCCTGAAACTATTTTGGTGGAAATTTTGAAAATCCACATAGTAGGAAGGTTGCTTGTACAGATCTTGTCTGGGATAGGGTTAATTTTCTTTATAGCAGCTGCAGTTCTGCCATGTTTTGGATTGGTGACCAAGTTACTGTTGTAAACACAGGGATATAAACACCATGAATAGTCCAGGCCTTTTCTGTTGGTGTCCCACCAGGCCTAGGGTGCACTAGAAGTTGGGAGGGGACAGAGACAGCAGAGCTGACCCCAACTGATGAAGGGATATCCCACACCATATGATGTTGTTCTCAGCAATAAAAGGTGGTTGAAAGGAAGAAGGCTCAGAGTTATGGCATTTTTCTTCCCAAGTAACAATTACACGTGATGGAGCCCTGCTGTCTTGGCACCAGCTAACCATCTGCCTGCCAATAGGAAATTGTGACTGAATTCCTTATTTTGCTTTGCTTGTATATGCAGCTTTTGCTTTCCCTATGAAACTGTCTTTATCTCAACCTGCAAGTTTTCTCACTGTTACCCTTCCCCCTGTCTCCTCGGTCCCTGTCCTGGTTTGAGGTAAAACAGAACCAATTTTCTGTTCTGTAATTTTACTTTTTAGCTGGGCCTCTTCTAACTAACCAAACTGTAATTAACAGCATGTTGTTCAAAAACTGTTCACTCTCAGGGTGATAAGATCGTGTTATACCAAGGAATGGTATGCAGAGAGGCTCTTGCTTATAGTTATTGCTATAACAACCAAGGTCAGGTAAGTTTATTTGCCTTGTTGGAGGGTCGGAAGAAGAAAAGCCTAAAGGAGTCACACCTATGGGGAGGAGTGGACAGGACAGGTGACCCAAAACTGACCAACAGGGATTATTCCATCCCATCTGCATCACACTCAGTATAAATAGTGAGGGATCGAAGGGTCAAATCTTTTTATTCGATGTCGGACATATGAAGAGAACCGTGTCTCTTTGTCTGTCTTTGATCCTGATCTGAGCATTCCTGACTCCAGATCTGGAGTCCAGCTCCTGTTTGTCACCGAGTCCAGTCCACCAAGTGAGCGATTTCCACTGTGGGTCTGAGCTGCCTGCTGGGGTTAACCCACAACAGCACTACAGCATATAAATTAATAAAAACCAAAATCTCTCTATATAAGTATACATTAGACTGAAGTTGCCTTTTGCAATGTGCATAAGAAATAAGGTTAATTTCTTTTTCATCAGTATTAGCATGGCAGCAAAGTGTAAAGAGCTTAAATGTTCCACACTAATTAGTAAAGTATTACTACTTTTTCCTCTTCTCTACACCACGTTTAGGTTTCTTATGTATTTATTTGTTTTAAATGCGGAGAATGTATCCTGCAATTTGTGCATTACTTACTGCAAAGTAGTCAGGAATTTAATTATTTGAAGATTTACAGATTATTTTTTTGACTATTGTAATTTAGTTTCCTTTAGACTTGATTATAAGACAGGAGGCTTTGAAAACTTCAGCTGTGAGATTTGTCTACTACTGTTGAAACTAAACATCTTGTTAAAAAAATCATTGTAGAAAAAAAATATGCAAAATGTGCCTTATTAAAACATTCATGTTCCTCTGTATTTTTAAATCTCTAAGTGGAGACCTTCCTTTTTAAGGGTAGTTGTGGAGAGGAGGAGTAGGGAGGAGGGGAACCAAAGCAAAATCACAAACACAGGAAAGCAAAACAAAATGCATATGATGCTAAAATACACTTTTCTTGGTGTAATTTACTTGAGTTAAACCCTAAGAAAACTTATCTGAATATGTCTTTAGTGTTACTTTTTTACAGATTTCATTTCTTACTGGTCCCTATGCTGTGTTAGTATTACTTTATGCAAAAGTCTGGGTATAAAGGTTAATAGAATTGCTCAGTTGATGATAACAGGCAAATCTTTAACTGCCTCTGGATTCTGAATAGTACTGAGATTAAACTATTAACATCAGCTTTAATGCTTACTCCAATAGTGGTCACATTTTTCCTCTAGAGAAATAATCAGCAGAAGGACAAAGTGGAGATGTGCTTGCAGATTTAAAATGCTTACCCCTTGCAAATCTCATAGCCAGCTGAATTGAGGTCAGGTGGAAGAAACTGTGTTGCCCTCTGAGAAGCATCAGACTGTATTTTTTATTCTAGGTCTGAAATTTCGAAATACTATTTTTGTTTTTTTTTTTTCTTTTTACTGGGGAGTTCCTTCCCAGGAATACAGTCCTGCTTTATGGATGAGTGAAAAACAAGTCAGGTTCCTTGGGTACTGCCACGTTAGGGGTAGCTACATTTTTCTTTTGCATTTATTTGTGCAGGCTCTAAACAAAGCCTGTTCTTTGATAAATAGGGCAGTTAATACTGTATCTACAGTTTTTTTCTCCTCTGTTCTTTCAGTTTTCTCCTGAAAAAGTATATAGGAGTTCTGCAGTAAATCAGACTGCTCAACACACTCGTTTTCCCTGCCTCACTTGCACACTTTCCTGAGCATGTCTCCCAGCTGGATGCTCACAGTCATAGTTGAAGGAAGGGAAACATTAGTGATGTAAGAATGAGTGTGTGGGTTTTTTTTTTCCCATCAGGAATTATCAGATCCCATTAAAAAAAAAAATAAATCATAATCTCTGAATCCTAAAACATTTGGGAGAAAGTTTTATCAGTCATTGAAAATTTTAAATTTGAAGAATGGCTTCAACAATGCTCTGATATCAGGTATGTAACAAGGATATTCATTGTAATCACTGTGCTTGAAGTAAGACCTCATACATTTGGCTCTACTTCTGACAGTGAAATTCTGGTCCAGTTGAATACAGTGACAAAACTGCTGTTAACTTCACTAATGCAGAAGTTTGCCTAAGGAGTTTCTGTTACTATTAGTAATAGTGGTAGTAGCCTCTGTTAATTTTGTCACAGTCTATCAAAATCAGACTGTGTGATGTGCCCAACTAATAATACTCAGGAAGAGAGGGAGCTAGCACAGTCTTTAAAGCAGTGCAGTGTGCTAAGGCTTTTATTCAATTCACATCTCCATTAAATTATAACAATGAGAAGTTTTTTTCAGTACAGTGGTCCCATTCTTCAGTGGCAACATGCAACTGGTTATCCTTAAGTAAGCTCAGAATGACCACATAATCTTTTCAAAGACTCAGTATTACGGTGTGAAACCATGGCAGTGCTTTTCCTACATTCAGGATGAGTTCTCATTCCTAACTAGCTTAACTGTGTTCATCAAATAGCAATCTGTTTCTGCACCTGGGTGCTATGGGAGTAAAATCTGTCCTTCAAAATTGAGATTTAGACTCATTTCTCTATTAGCTACTGGAGTGCTTATAATAACTCTAAAAATGACTCACCCTTGACTGTATGCGCTAATGAAGACAATGCTATTCTAGGTGAGTAAGACTAATTTTAAAGCAGGTGTTCATATCTTTGAAATAAACCACAACAAAACAGTTGTTTGGTTTTTTTTTTTTTTTCTTTCAGTATTGGTGCTATAATAGGGATTACAGAATGTATTTAAAGATACAGTAATTAGCTTGAAGTAGTAAACCAGCTCAGAAAGAATCTAAACCTGGATTTGTGTTTTGGATTTACATCTTCATGGTTGCTTTGTTTAAATTTCTACCATGTGCATTGAAATATACTATCTCATTATAGCATCTCCCTTCATAGTATGTTAATACATATATTTTTCAAAAATTCTGTAAATAAATCTAAATATATAGATTGCATCAAACATATCTTCAGTCATCATCCCTTCAGATGACTTGTAAAAAGTATGAAGTATTTTAGCAGACTGTAATCTTTGGGGTTTGATATGCGTGTGAGGAACAAAGATTTTCATTTTTGGTCAGAATGATGTATCCACCTGACTTTGAAACTACCCTGTAATATTATTCTTGCTTTTAGGTGAAACTGTGAATATAATGAATATAGCATACATTTAAATTATAAGAGCATTACCATGTGGGACCTAAATGTGTGCAAAAAGCAAGTATTTTTTGCTCTCTACATTTCTCACTTCGTGGTTGACCTTTCTCTTAGATAAAATGGTAGATCTGTAGTGGTTACAGGTGACTGGAAATGTAAGCCTTCTACTCAACCTGATAATGCACCCAAATAACCGTATTGATCAGTTCCATTTAGATCAGTGAGACTAATAAAGTCAGCAGGGTGCTTCTTGGAGCAGGTTGTTGGTTACTTACATAATCTGAAGGATCACACCTCCAAAAATTTTGACTTTCCTGACAACTTCATAGTGATTCGATTTAATCTCTGTGAGAATAATGCCATCTACTGAGTTATTCTGCAGAAGTTTTTTGGCATAGACCAAGTAACCTCCTTTATGTGCTGTTATAGTTGGGTCCTAATTTGAGAAAACTAAATAGGCTTTTGAGATTGCTGTGGAATCTTATCTGCAATTTTGTACTCTTTCTCATAGTAACCTTGCTGGGTAAACTAAGATTTTCTTGACTGACAGAACATTATACAGCGGCTGTGAGTTTGTCATAGTCAAAGTAAAAACTTTACTATAGTCTCTGTATAAGACAAAAGAAATTATTTATTTGTATTTAATAAAAGTCCTAGTAACCCTATGACTCCTTATTTTATTTTTTTTTTTTTTGGTGCACTGTAGACTATTCCAGCTGGAATAAAACTACATATATATTAGGTAGTTATAGTAATACTGTATCCTGCGCTGCATCAAAAGAAGCCTGGGCAGCAAGTTGAGGGAGGTGATTCTCCTCCTCTATTCTCACTAGACCCCACCTAGAGTACTGCATCCAGCTCTGGGGCCCCCAAAATAAGAAAGATATGGACCTGTTGGAGTGAGTCAAAAGGAGGGCCATAAAGATGATCAGAGGGCTGGAGCGTCTCTCCTATGAGGACAAGCTGAGAGAGTTGTTCTCAGCCTGGAAAAGAGAAGGCTTCAGGGAGCCCTTTTAGCAACCTTCATTACCTAAAAGGGCCTTCAAAAAAAGCTGGAGAGGGACTTTTTACAAGGGCATGTAGTGATAGGATGAGGGGTAATGGCTTCAAACAGAAACAAGGGAGATGTAGGTTAGATACTAGGAAGAAATGCTTTACAGTGAGGGTGGTGAGACACTGGAACAGGTTGCCCAGGGAAGCTGTGGATGCCCCATCCCTGGAGGTGTTCAAGGCCAGGCTGGATGGTGCTTTGCGCAACCTGGTCTAGTGGGAGGTGTCCCTGCCCATGGCAGGGGATTTGCAACTCGAGGATCTTTAAGGACCCTTCCAACCAAAACCATTCTATGATTCTATACTTGCTATTGCAAGTAAAGCTCTCACTAATTAATTATTATACTTTTCTCACCTTCTTGTAAGAATAGTGTATGGTGTTGAGAATAATTGTTATCAAGTGTTCATGTGAGTACCATCATCTAAAATTAGTATCTGGTTTGCCAAATGCCAATCTGAAGAGAATTAGTGTTACTTTATAAATATGCATTATAGTAGTTAAGCTGCATTACATGAAATTCCATCTTGATAAATGGAAGAAAGAAAATGGAAAGTAAAAAAGAAAACTAATCATTTGAAGAAATTCATTGCAAACAAATGAATGAGAGGAATTAAGGCAAATACTTTCAATCAGACTGCTTAATCTTTTTTAACAAGATTGAACCACTGTCTTATATTCCTATCTTTTTTAAAAAAATCCCTCATTATGTGACTTCATTGAAATTATTAGTATAAAAATAGGGAGGTGCTGGCACAGAACTGTTAGATTGCAGTATTGAATCAGATTTATCTAAGGAAAAAGTGAATTAAAAACCCGGTACTAAGGAAAGCAGAAACATGAGACTGACAAGTACTGAAATGGTGACATGAAGTTCATAAAAACAGGGCCTCAGATAAGATGTCACAAATCTAATTCTGTAATTGCAAAGCATACTGCCGTAGTACCTCTAAAGCTGCGAAGTCAGCAGGGACAGTATATGGTAAATGAGTAAGCAGAAAACAAAAAACACTGAAAACTGAATATGACATGCTTGAATTTTATTTTTTTTTTTTGACAAGGGACCTACAAGCAAGATAATAAATGAAAAACACAGCATTATGCTAGAGTTTGAAATGACTGAAACGGACAGGAGTACTGTTCGCTGGGTAAAAACCTGGCTGGAGGGCTGGGCCCAGAGTTGTTGTAAGTAGAGTTAAATCCAGTTGGTGGCCGATCACGAGTGCTGGTCCCCAGGGCTCAGAGTTGGGGCCAGTTCTCTTATATATCTATCGCTGATCTCGACAAGAGTAAGTTTGCAGACAACACCAAGTTAGGTGGGAGTGTTGACCTGCTTGAGGGTAGAAAGTTGTTGCAGAGGGTCCTGGACAGGCTGCATCAATGGACTGAGGTTCAATAAGGCCAAGTGTAGGGTCGTGCACTTGGGTCACATCAACCCCATGCAGCGTTACAAGCTTGGGGAAGAGTGGGTACAAAGGTGCCTGGCAAAAAAGGACCTGGAGGTGTTGGTCAACAGCTGACTGAATATGAGCCAGCAGTGTGCCCAGGTGGCCAAGAAGGCCAATAGCATCCTGGCCTGTATCAGGCACAGTGTGGTGAGTAGGATTAGGGAAGTGATCAACCCCTGTACTTGGTACTGGTGAGGCCCCACCTTGAGTACTGTGTCCAGTTTTGGGCCCTTCACTACAGGAAAGACACTGAGATTCTGAAGTGTTTCCGGAGAAGCACAATGAGACTGGTGAGGGGCCTGGAGAACAAGTCTTATGAGGAGCAGCTGAGTGAGCTGGCATTGTTTAGCCTGGGGAAAAGGAGGCTAAGGGGAGGCCTTATCACTCTCTACAGCTACCTGAAAGGAGGTTGTATAGAGGTGGGAGGTCAGTCTCTTCTCCCAGGTAACAGGTGATGAGACAAGAGGAAATGACCTCAAGTTGTGCCAGGGTAGGTTTAGATTGGATATTAGGAAAAATTTTTTACCCTGAAAAGGTTATTATGCATTGGAATAGGCTGCCCAGGGAAGTCACTGAGTCACCATCCCTGGAGGTATTTAAAAGACAGATAGACATGGTGCTTAGCGATATGATTTAGTGATAGTTTTTGTCAGTGTTAGGTTGATGGCTGGACTAGATGATCTGAAATGTCCCTTCTAACTGAAGCAATTCTATGATTCTATGATTCTATGAAAGGTTGAAAATTGTATATTTTTATCAGCAGGAGAAACTCTAAGATAAGGTAAATCTAAGTGCAAGCTACCAACAGAATAATTGGTGTCAGACAGTGACAGATTTTTGTTTACATAATGGAAACTATGTGTTTGACCATCATAAGAAAGTCCATTTTTCACAAGAAGTGGTTTTCTGTGGAGTGAGATTTAGTGGAGATTTTGTTTGTTTAGCACACCTGCAACTTCTGGTTGAATGGTCTAAGCCCTGTGACTGCATTTCTTGTTGAGCAGAGAGCCTCTACAAGTTTTGGGTTTTATAGAAATGAGATCATAAAAGAAGATTGTACTTGTAGCTGACTGCCATATGGGCTTGACACAGTGTTCTATAGGTCTATGCCAGGATACGTACCTCTCCAGTTTTTGTGATGGATGGAGAGCAAAAGTATAAAGCAAAATAGGATGCTTCTCAAAGAATAGTCAGTGTCCATATCCTCTCCCATGGATTGTGCTACTGAATCAGTTTCTTTTTTCACTTTTTTTTTTCAAAAGGGAACAGAAGAGACAAACTCTGATACAAGACTGAATTGGTAACTCCAGTGCTTTTGTTTTTCACTTCAAATCATCTAATAAGGCTCAAAGAACAGCAAGAGGCTTTAACCCTAAAAGGCTACATTGGTAACAGACATTTTCTAGTAGCAGCTTCACTGGAATATTCTTATCATATCTTAGGAAAGAAAAGCAATTTTGATGTAGTGTCTATGTTGGCCCTTTCATTGCACCAGACAGATGCTTCCTGGTCCCTCTGTTCTTTGAAGAGAATTTTCATCTTCCTTTATTCATGTGTTCTGTCCTCTTTGTTAGCCAGAGGTGAAAAGCTAATATTTTAATCATTATTTTATCAATTCAAACTCTATTCCATAGTGCAATTCTGTTCATATTTTTATTTTCCATAATGTTTCATTCTCAGGAGGAAAGAATTAGTTTTGTGACCATCGGCCATCTAATACCCATTAGTCCCAGAGGGAAAGTAGAAAGAGTGCATGGGAAGGCATTGATGGTGCAAGCATCTATATAGGGAATATTTCCCATTGCAAACTCATCTGCGCTAATTAGCGCTGGGATCCAAGTGTTCCAGTTAGCCTAACCTGAGTACAAGTATTCCCATAACAAGGTCTCCTGTGTGTTGCTGTCCCCTAACAAGTGTATGTGTGTGCCCAAGGGAGCAAAGCCCTGCTGCTTTGTGCTGCAGCGCTCTGGGATTTGTTCCTATGCAGCTGAGTCAACTATAAGAAAATGTCTTGCCTTTGGAAAAGGCTGTTAGGACATTGCTAGGGCATTTACCACATTTCTTTTGTATCTAAAGCCAGGTTCTGGGCTAAGCTAAAGGACAGAGTAGACCTTAGCTCATACTTGTAGCTGGAAATGAGTGTGCCTGGGCTATAATAAGAATATAGTGAAGTTGTTAAGAGGTAAAAATAAGGGTCGAGTGAAAAACAAATGAAGATTAAAACCTAGATCTGAAGTGAATAAATATTCTTGCTTACCTACTTCACAACTTGATTTTGTTCAAAACTATTAAAAGAACAAGTGCAAGTCAGAAATACAAACAAATGAAAATGCCTCCTTGTAATTTAACTATCCACCTTTACAGTAAAGAAACACAAATATATAATTTAGAATCTATTTTATTGCCAGCTGCAACTGAAGTTTATGGAGAGCCTGATGAATGATTTTATTAATATTTAATTTTTTTATATTTACGGTAGTAGGGAAAGCTTAGGGTAGTGTCAAGTGGAAGCTGATAACTGTTTGGAGCAGAAACAAATACAATAATGCCACTAGGCCAATTTATTGACTGGCGAGGCTTTTTAATAAGCTGATAGTTTCTCATCTCTTGCAGTTGATAAGCATAAGTAATAAATCCTTTCAGAGTAACATATTTGCCTTCAAAACCTAGACAGAAGAATTCATTCATCTTGTATTTCCAAGTAAAAATGCAGAATCACAGAATTGTTGAAGTTGGAAGGGAAGCCTGAATTTCATCTGGTCCAACCCCTTCCTGCTAAAGCAGGGCTGCATAGACCTGGTTGCCTATGATCATGTCCAGATGTCTTTTGAAGGACAGTCCAGACTGTCTCGAAGGAGGGAGACTCCACAACCTCCCTGGGCAACCTGTGTTAGGCTCAGTCACCCTCACAATAACAAAGTGTCACTTGATGTTCAGAGGGAATCTCCTGTGTTTCAGTTCTTGCCCATCTGATCCTGGCACTGGGCGTCACTGAAAAGCACCTGGCTCTGTCCTCTTTGTGTACTCCATTCAATTATTTGCATAAGTTGATAAGATTCCTCCAGAGCTTTCTCTTCTCCAGACTGAACAGTTTTTTCTAATATGTGAGATGCTTCAGTCAATTGCCTTCATAGGCCTTTGTTGGACTCTCTCTAGTATGGCCATGTTCCTCTTGTATTGTGGAGCCCAGAACTTGAGACAGTATTCCAAGTGTGTCCTCACCAGTGCTCAGTAGAGGGGAAGGATCACCTCCCTTGACCTGCTGGCAACAATCTTATTCATGCAGCCCATTACCTTCAGCCTTCTTTGCCACAAGGACATATTACCTACTCGTGTTCAACTTGGATGTCCACCAGTAGCCCCAGTCCTTTTCTGCTAAGCTGCTGTTCAGCTGCGCATCCCTTAGCATATACTGGTGTATGGGGGTGTTTCTCCCCACGTGCAGGACTTTGTACTTCCCTTTGTTGAACTTCATGTGGTTCCTGTCAGCCCATTTCTTCAGCCTGTCCTGGTCTGTCTGGATGGCAGCCTCACCTTCTGGATTACCAGCCACTCATCCCAGTTTTATGCCATCAGCATAAATAAAATTAATGAAATTATATATCCTAACCAAAGAGAATGATATAAGTCTGAGCCAACATAGATCTAATGACTTGCTGAGAAGGATAAGATATAAGGGCTCTAATCTCATAATGATGAATGAGGTAAGTAATCATCCAAGTAAATGTTTTCACTTAAAGTAGAATAGGATATTATAACTAACAGAAAAATTCCTGTTTAACTGGAGCCTATATCAGGCATAACTTTTGTCAGAATCATGATTTGTCTGTCTGAGGAAATGTGAGCAGAAATGAAGAAATAATACATGTGTAATGGAAAAATGACATTAGTAAAAGTTGCCTGAAAGGCCTCCTGATAATAAAGAGAAAATGAGATTTGCTATCGTGAAAGAAAATACCAGATAGGAGCTGCTAGTTACTATCCTATGAGAAAATACCAGTGAAAGTAAAAGCTGGTGAGATGACAGAAACGTTGGCAGCACAGCGCTTTTAATGCCAAAGGCAGCAACTTCTAATTCTGTTTAGCACTTAAAAAAAATATCAGAGAAACAAATTGTTATGCTCCTACAGATTCCTTGCAAAGTGCTGTTTAGTACAGTACAGGTAACTTTCACAGTTCACAATGTAGGTATTAAACATTCTCAGAGATCTGCAGGTGACTGATGATCCAGTTTGAAATTGGCATGTTTGGTAACAGAAAGATTGCTGAGAGGCTTCTGTACTTGAAACAGGAGCCTGCTTCTGACAGGGATGTGAATGGCTCTAAGCAGAGGCTCGTATTGCTCAGCCCCCGTACTCTTGGGCAGGCTCTCAATGGGGGTATGATTCTCTTCTTTTTAAACAGCAATGGTGTTCAGCCAGAAGGTTTAATTATAAATATTATGTCTTTGGGTAATTTTAAAATTAATTAAAAATGGGACAGTTCCTTACAATATTACAACCAAATGTCCAACTAGTTTAGGATTCAACTTGAAGTTAGAAGGCAATACAATTAAAGTTTAAAATAGATTTGAAATTTTCTACTAACCCCTGACTGTATTATATTTAGTATTTAAAATAAAGTTTCATTCATGGTTCTGCAGTTATGTACAGTATAAACAAGAATTGAAGTTAGGTATATATTTTTACAAGTGTCATTTAATTGTGATTTATACAGTAACGAAAACTTTTGATGATTTACAGTAAAATGAAATTACTTATTAAAAATATTTTTTGTCTAACTAAAATTCTGACTAAAATTGTGTTTAAGAAAAACATGGCTTAAGGCAGGGTAGTTCAAACATACGTCTTCTGAGAACCATATATGGCGAATTTCTTTGGAGTCACTAGTCAATCACAGGTGTGGGAAATTTCACGTTCTTGGTTTTTGGACCAAAGCAAGGCTTGAAAAAAACATGTATTCACATATTTTCTGGATTTAAGAAAAAAAGAGAAAAAAGACACTTGTTTCTGCCCATCTGAGAACTTGACATCCTCAGACTGAAATGAGTGAAAAAGGTAAAAATAGTGAAAAGTAGGGGAAAAGAAAATGTTGCCTGGAAATAAGAGTGCGTGTCAATCGCTAATTCTAGGTTTTACCTTAGTCTGCGAAATTCACAATGTAATAAATGAAACATTACATTACACATTGCACATAGCTCACATAGAACATTGTGCACATTATTACATATAACATCATAATATTCATTATACAAACAAAATACAAAAGAGGTGAAAAACTGATGATGTGTTTTATAGCTATATAATAAACAAAACCACTAAACTAGTGTCTTCAAATGCAAATGGCTTATATTTCTTAAGTGGTTCTTCATTTCCTTTAACAGTTTATGGAATTTTATTTGCATACAATTTTTTTTTTTTTTCCATGAAGTTGGTTTTCTCATCCCGATTCTTGAAATTTAGCTAATTTTCAATCTGTAACACTTCCATTCCACAACCATAGTGGCTAAATGTGTTTCAAGACAGTGTGTCCTTGTTTTTAACCTAATCATTGCCAAATTCAGGAGTCCGCATTTTGTGTAGAAGTGATTGACAATAGAGAAAAATAGTAAAGGTTTAGGGAGGGAAGGATGTTCATATAATTGGTCTCTAAACGGGCCCATATTTTGAGATATTAAAATGAAAACCTACAGTCTTTAGAGTCAGTCTCTGAAACCTTTTAAGTTTTCAGATATCAATATAGATGATCATCTTTGTTTAAGCAGGAAACAACGTTTCTACTCCTCTAACTTGCTTCTGACTTCTAGGTAATATTGTGTAAAGAAAGGGTCAAAAAGAAATATTTCTAAGAATAAAATCTAGAAGGATGCTAACATGCCCGTTTCAGGCCCTAATAAGCAAGTACTTTCAGTGGCTTATTTTTATAAAATCCACACAGTGGAGCCCTAACTGGTATTTATTGCAGAAATCCCTTGATGAGATTTCTCCTCATGAGTCTTGGGTATGTGTTTACATGTAATTAATTTAATGCCGAAAAAGCAAACCCATGTTTTTTGGTTTTTTTTTTTTAATTGCTTCTCATGATGGTTCTTCACCATTAATTCAGCAAGCTACAAAGTCTTATAGAGACAGAACAAAGCTACCCAGCGCTTGCAGAAGTTGTGCATTTGATAAAGCTGAATAATGCAGTGGTTTCCAAAGGGGTAAAAGTCTCTGCCTTTAAATAAAGGCAGTCTGAAAGTCAGAAGATTTCATTGTGGGTTTTAGAGCTATTAAATAGCCCATAGCGAGTACTGTTATGTAATCCTTTAAAACAGCATTTGTGGCTAGCTGGTTTTCCCTAGGGGGGCATAGATAAATAGGTTTCTGTAATACTCTCATGCAGGAAAAACTTATAATCTCCAGATATAAAGCCTGGAAAACTCATTTTTTTTTTTTATCACTAGAGAGAGAATGGCTGGGAATGCTTCACACATCTGATGATACAGATTTTCTTCAGAAACCCCAGATATGTTCAGCAACTTTAAATGACCAGTCTGGATACAATGGTCTTTTTATAAAGTCCATATTTTGTTTCAAGCTACTAATGAAACAAATACTGTGCCAGTTGGTGTTCGTGGTGCCAATGAATATCAGTAGAAGCAAATCTGAGCTACTTGTTAAGCTTTCTTTTTTTTTTTTTTTTTTTTTTGAAGTAAGCTATGAGCAGTATTTCCATGAAGAGATACCCGATACCATTCTAATCCAGCATAAAACTCTTCCATAAAGGAAGAAAACACTTTTCTGTCTGTCAGATTCTCACACATCCATTATATCTCTCTGGGAAGTCTTGTAAGAGTACCCGTACAAATCATGTGCCACACTTCAGCCTTTTATGCATCAGCAGACCTGAAAGTGGCTGAAAATATTCGACCATAGGATATAAGGCATGAAAACTGGAACTTTGATGGCATGCCTTGCTGTTATTTCCAGAGAGAAATATATGGATTTCATATAAGAAAATTGCATGAACTTGAATTTTGGGAAATTTATTAATTGAAAACAAGTTATTTTCTGGAAAAAATATTCAATCCAAATAAAGGATTACTATATGAATATTTTTGATAAAATCATAAAACTCTAATTTTTCAGGAAGTGAGATAAAGAAACATGCTAACTGATGTCCAAGTGGGTTTGCCCTCTGTTTGTCTTACGGTTTTTAAATACGGTTCCCTACATTACACTTGTTGCACTCTAAAGTGTTAGGATGCCAACTCTTCTGCCGCCATTACTTGCTCATGTTGCTGAACACTGTCAATCCAGGCTACACTAGCAGAGGGAAAAAAGATATTCTTTTCATCTTTACAGCTGGATTGTCAGATTGTGTGTGTAACAGTCCACTATATAAATGTATCTTTATATTCCAGTAATATCTATCTGTTGATCTTTCAGTTTCGTTTTTTTTTTTTTTGGTGGTGGTGGTTTTCTTTTTTGTTTTTATAATTTCTAGATCATTATGGCTCTGTTGGTTTTATTTGTAGTTGTTTTCTTCTCCCTAAATACCAATTTCCCACCTTCCTTTGATTAGTGTATCACAGTTGTCTCCTTTTTATTGTGTTTTTCCTTTTCAATTTCAAAGAAGAAAACGATACTGAGGGATAATCAACTCTCTCCGGTTTTGCTAGTGCAGAGCATGATGGAGCAGAAATGGAATAAATCTTTTTCTCCTTCAGTGTATAGTAGAGGCTACCCTCAAGCTGAACAGAGCTCATCCTTGAAACCATACAGAAAAATGTTGTATTTTTGATGTTGGGAACCCAGGGGAAATATAGGTTCATACTGTGCCAAATCCTTCTTCCAGAAAATGCGTTTTTTTAATGAATTTCTGTCTGGTTTAGAAATAGTAGAAAATTGAGGTTTACCTGTATATTTATACTAATGGGCTTAAGTCCTTAATGTTACACTTGCAAGAATTATGTTTCTGAGGTTATAAGAAGATAAATTAATATTTGTAATTTTGGGATTAGGAGGGAACATAGCCTTTTCTGATCTTTTGTTCCACATCTATAACACAAATCTACTTGTTTTCATACTTTCCTGCTTCGTAAATAATTAGGCTATTCCTCTGACATTAGCTGTTCTTGTTTCAGATGTAATACAATTTGGCATTTGGAATATATGTAAATATTAAATGATGTGTGAAATAGCCATCAGGATATTACTTTATCTCACACTGTTACTACTAGTGTGCTTGTTAAGAATAGCAAAAAAATTTCTGACAACCAAAAATCCAAAATAGTCTTTCAGATCAGATTTCCACCTTCCTCAAAAAAAAGTTTTGTGAGTGAAAGCAATTATAAATAATTATGGGTCCAGTGTGTCAGTCTTCTCTAGGTTCCACATATGCCCCTAACAGAGTTTGGTTGTATAAAACCTGCTGGAACCATAGTGTAGAGCTGCAACATCTTCGTGGTATCCTGCTGGTGGCTGGGTCTCTCAACTGAACTATGCTCTATACCTCACCTAGATTTTGTCTTGGGGGATGAGGAGGAAAGAATGGACAGAAGTGAAGAGTAAACTAACATGCATGCAATATGTTGGATAATGCAACTAAGTTTTGGGAGAGAACAGAAAAAGCGGTTTGATCATGTACATGCAAACACAATATACCTTTCAGATGTCTAAAAATTTGTTCTCTGTATTTACCTGTTCTCTTAAGCAGCGTTCTGCTAAGAAGAAGATGACAGAATCTTGTTGGTTAAAATCCAAGAAGAGTTATTAGAACTGGATGTAGTTATTCTCCACAGAATTGAAGATTTTGTGCCTCTCAAGTACTCAAAACAGGGAGTTCGGTAGATAATGTTACCCCTTAACAGTATACTTTGGGCACATCGTGAAGTTGTACTTAAAAATTTTAGTCTGGTGAAAGCCATTAACTTAAATTTATTTGACGCTGGGAAGGTCTTAAAATATTTTCAGCAAACTTGTCTAAGTCTTTTTTCCCTCAGTGACTAATCAGATGTTTAAATATTTTCCATTAAAAGATTAAGATCTCTTATTTTATTCCTGTTTTTAATGACATAGCAAGTATCAGATGCCTTCATGAAATGACTAACTAATTAGGGTGGAATTTACTTTTGACATATTTAGTCCTATGTTATATGGGTATATGTTAAACTTTCATCCCGGTTACTGGCTTAAATGGCCTTCAAAGCCTATCTAAGTGTTGACTCATCTTTTACTTAAAAAGTAATCTTCTTGTCATAAACTGAAGTAGGAAAAAACTTCTACTAAATCTCGAAACTGCCTTTTTCCAAAACATTTGCTAAAGTTTCAGGGTTGATTGTTTTCATTTTCACTCTTACAAATTCAGTTTCAGAAGACTGAAGCTCTCTTTGGAGTTATTTAAAAGATTGTCAGAAGTTTTTGTGATAAACCTATGGCTTATTTTTCAGTTGTATGGTTGTTTTGCTTTCCAGATATTTATATTTTTTTGGTTATGTCTGTGTTGTAAATCAGCTTAGTTCAAGTTGACAGAATATTTTACTTCAGGCAACTGTTTTGGGTTTTTCTTTTTTTTTTTCCTGCTGATTGTTGTTAGGCTTTCTGAATATTTTTAATTTTTTTTTTAATAAGCAGCATGTAATATTTGGGGCTCATCTGTTCATCCTTTCAACTGTTACTCCCCCATATTGATTTCTGCCTTTCTGCAGACTTGAGACCCATTCTAATCCATTGTAACTCTCAGCATGTGTACTTGAATGAAATAGTTTTATTCTGTTGGTTTTGTAAACTATTCTCTTTCATAGTGATGAATTTCTCTTCCATACTTTACAAATATTAGTTGTTTATCAAAATTAATTAGCTCTTCTACTTTGAGCCCTGTAGTGTTTCAAAGCCTGCTAGAAAAACTTTTTGGGGCTGTATACTGCACAGCGGCAACACAGCTTCCTCTTCTTCAGTGATGCCTTGCTTGGTCACACACGTTTTTCTGCAAGTGTTGTTGGTTCTCTTACAAGAAAACGGATGATGCCAGCAATGGCTACTTCTCCCAGTGAAGTCACAGATGTCAGTAGGACTGGAAGAGTGAACTTAGTGAAAAAAAATTGAGGATTTTGAATCAAATGGTTACTTTGCGTTCTTGTGATGTTTTCCTGAAACAAGCTGTGCAAGAAGTTTGAAATGGTCATTAATCCCACGGCTTCTCTCAGCTGCAAGGACTAAATACATTGCAAAATTACTATCAGATGTTCTGGGTTTGAACTTGATTATCTGAAGGTGAGTGGATACAATTACTGTATATTTCTCTATAAAGCGTCATTGTGAAGAAACACCAAGGCATACAGCATCATATGTAAAAGAAAGAGAAAACAAAACTGCCTGAATTCAATGGCCCAAATAAAATGTTAATTATGAAAATATTAAATTTATCTTTCCTAAGAAAGGCATTTCAAGGAGTAGATGATAAGTTCTTCTGTGGGCTTTTCTTTTTGTTATATGGGATGTAATCTGAAAAGTGCAAGGAAGAGAATGTTTAGTCTGTTTAATGATTTCATTTAAATAGCCTAGGAAGTGGTGAAAGGCATTATAAAGGGTGACTATTTATATGTAGGTATGAATTTGTACTTGTGTATGGATCAGCCAGTTGTATTTCTCTGGAATCCCATCCAGAGTTTGTATCTTTCTACTTTTAAATACACCCATGGAATGGCTGGGATTCAAAGTCATGTGTTTATTAGCCATGGACTGTGGAGTCTGTGCTGGAGACAAGGAGCGATGTTTTGGTGGGGCCAGTTGGAGCTGAGCTGAGCCTGCCTTTGCTAGAAATGCCTCTGCTTACCTTTAGATACAGTATGTTCTCTGGCAGCTCATACTCTCCCCCTTCACTAACTGCACGTGAGGGCAATTGGCTAAGAACCATGTTTGTGTTTATGCTGAGCTCCCAAATCCATTGATTGCTTTAATTTTGCCCCACTGTTATTTAACAATATATTTTAGTACTTTGTTTCTCTAGGTTCTCTTTTACAATTCCTTTTCAGTAATTCCGACTGAATATCAACCTTGTCATTATTATGTCCAAGCACCTCTTGGACCATGTCAGGCAAACCTTGTAAGTATAGCAGCATGTCTGTCTCCTCAGCGTTGCAAAAACTTTATAGGCTTTTTGCTAGGTTATGTACCCCCAGCGTACAACAAGAGCTATTAGCTTCATAGAATAGGAAAATTAAGATATGTGTCAAAATCATCCCTTCCTTTAGTCTGGAAATGTAAGCCTACCATAGGGGTACCATAGAAGGCTCTGAATGTGATCAGGACTTTGCAGCTCAGGCTTGCTCTCTTGGTTGATAAATGTCCTTACATCCATTTTGTTGCCAGCACTGCTAACTGAAAGAAAACCAGCAATGAATGGTGAAGAATTCTTATTTCAGGGATAAGTTTGGTTATCTCACTTTCTCATACTGCATAGTACACTAGGAAGGACCTAGCCTTCAAGCCTTCATTTAGTGTATTACTACATGTTGCTTTAACTCTTTCTGTCCATAATTCCAGCCTGGGGCAAGGCATCTGGCTGTGGCTGAGGGGCTCAGCTGTGCCCTGCGGTGGGGCCGTTGGAGCCGGCTGGAACCGGCTGTGTTACCCCCTCACCACAGGGGCCACCGCTGCTGCCAGCACCTTGTCAGGTAAACCTAGTACAAATGAATAATTTTACTTAAAAATCTGAGTCCTATTTTATCCTTCGGTGAGACAGGGCAAAGGGCGGTGGTATCTTCTGCCTGTCAGTCCATGAAAAGCTGTTGTCAGAGGAGTTAAAGGCGTTGCTCGTCTGTGTCATTCTGCCAAAGGGAAGCCCGTGCCAGTGGGAGGGCACTAAGATGGCGTACCCTTGGATGTTGGGGGACTGAGGACAGTATTTAGAGTACGTGGAAGTGTAGTCACGCTGCCAACAAAGCTTTTGCTATGTCTTAACCTTTTACAGTAAAATGTTCGTTTTGAGCCATATAAATTGATTGCTTTTGTGATGTTAAGCTTGCGTTATAGTATTCCATTAGTGCAGCTAGTAATTCCAGGTATTCATTAGTAATGCAAAGGCTATTGCATTTCAAAAGTAATTAATTCAGTATGTGGAATTTGTGTTTCTCTCAACATCAAAGGATACTTTTGAGTAGTAGGTGAGCGCTCAGCTTTTTGGAAGCTGCCATTTCTCTGCATCCAGCTCCAAAAATTTGTGTCCTTCATTGGTGCAGGATGGGGTTACTTGTGCTATTTTAGGCACAAGTGTGAAACTGACTGATTATATATTTTATATAGACATAACTGTGCGTATGTGTATATGTATATCTACATATTTATATATGCATTGGTATATTCCATTAACTTTTCAGTTTTACTTAGTGGCTCATTTTTCTAATTGCTGAAAATTTTATTTATCTATTTAGTATGCGTAAAATAAAAAATAAATAAATAATATACTGTTGTAAAGGTAACTGGAATTATTATATTTACTTCTCCATGGAAGTAACACTCCTGGCTTGTGTAGCTATCCTTTAATTGACTGTGTCATTTATATAGTGCTATGTAGCCTGTTATTAACCAAATGCATTATGAGCGTAACAGCTATGCTATTCCCAAGTGTGCAGTGAGATGGTTCTCCATATGTCATTAATATGAAGTATAAAGCTAGAGAGTAATATAGCTATAGATCACAGCAACAGATGTACATTTAGCTTGGTTTACTCTTTTTGCATTTGAGGATTTACCAGAGAGAAGCCTCAGAAGTCTAATCATTACTAAAAATGATCTGCTGATCCTCCATGTGAGTAAAATTATGAGCTGATGTTCAAGTATACCTGATCCTCTTCAATATGAAAATATCTGCTTTGCATTTTTGATCAAATGGGCTTTTCTAGCTTCACTTTTCAGCTGTTGGGTCTTAATACAACTCTTTTGTACCAACTCTCTGCTGTCAAACTTCTGTTCCCTTAGAGGTATTTTACACTTGTAAACAAATTACCTTTTTATCTTTCTGACATGTTCAGTAGTTTGAGCTCCTGAAAGGCTGTAAAGTATATTCTTCAGCTATTCTTTTTACTGTGATCTTACTCTAGTTTATTAACTTTTTGAAAAATGTATCTGCTGTCATACCCCTAGATCACTTTGTTGTAACTTGAGTTTGATACTTCTTAATATTTAAGCTAAGGGCAGATAGTCAGACTTAAGATACTTTACAAGGCAAACATTTTTTGGTTTATTAGCAGTGTTACATAGTTCTAAATAACCATCTTTAAGATTGGTTGGTTGTGGATTTTTTTATCTGCTGCTGTGAAATGTGGTAGGCAGTGTTTAAAAAACAAACAAAAAAACCACCCCAAACTAAACTAACACCACCTGCCCCTCAAAAAAAAAAAAAAAAAAAAAAAAAAAAAAAAAAAAACCACCAAAAAGCCACAGACATCAACTGACTTGCCTGATGGCATCATCTGTTATAAACCCAAAGAGAACTTCCTTGGCCATGTGTACTCTCTCAGCTCTCAAGTATATCTTGAATAGTCTCCTAAAGACTTTATGGAATGGGACCACTCACTCCTGTCACTTTTGGTTTCAGTCTGTATTGTTGATTTGTTTCTTTCCACTACAAAAATAATGAGGTTGCTTCTGAAGTATGGGAGGCTCGTGTAAGAGGGAAGGGTAGAAGACAGAAACTGATGTGTTACAGAGTCCCTGACTGGGCTACAGTTTATACCAACTTAGTTGGCAACTTGCTGAGCTAAAGGAAATCTGTATCTTCTCTAGATTCAAAGCACCTATCTGTAGACCAAGAAAATCGAGGCAATGTAAGCTCATATCCAGAATATCTTACAAACTATTGTGCCAGAGTGGTTAGCAGATGTAATTATTTTTTTAAATAAAAGCTTACATTCAGAAAGCATTGGCAAGATCACAAAGGAAGTATTGACACAGTGTAACATGAAGTTATGTTTTGATCTGATTCCTACCATTAAAATATTCTTCAGCTGCAAAGTTCTTGTGTACTGGAGAGCAAATAGTTTCGTAAAGACTCTTTACAAACTCCTAAGCTGCTGTCTTGCATCTTTTTTCAAACTAAGTTATTGAGTAAATGCTGAATGGAAAAGTGCGTTTACTGCTTTTATGATAAATATTTTCTTTTGTTGCCCACCTCTACCTTAAGCTGGATCCTCTGTTGCTTGCTGAATGGCAAGAACATGATAAAGAAAATAACGTTGTTTCAGACAGTGATAACATTGATGTGCTGGACGAAAAACGCTTGCATGTTCAAAGCCCTGTGTTTGTGCAAGGATATCAGATGATTGTGCACATCATTACCAGTTTTCATAAATGGCTGCCAAATTTTTGTGGACATCTCTGGATTCTGGTGTCCATAGTGGGAGCACATACAATTCCTAGATTTACATGTTATCTCAAAGAGTCAAGGTGACCTGGAAGATGCTGTCAATGTATCTTTTACAGTGCTATCCACAATGCTGGAGCTGAGCAAAATGCATTATGTACAAAGCACTTCTTGCAAAACATGATCTTTAAGAAGAAATATCCTTTTCATAAATAATAATAATAATTAAAAACAAAACAAAACCACCAAGCAAAGGAAAACATTTTCCAAGACTTTTAAACAAATTGTGCTGAGCGTTACTTATGTAGCAGAAATTGTTAAAAAAATCATTTAAGCTTTATTTTATGTCTTTTCATCCACTGATTTCTAGTACATAAAATAAACTGCAAAGATTTACAAGTGGATAAATTGGATAATACCCTTGATTTTTAATAATTTTTGTTTGTTTATTTGTTGGATTTGGACATGGGGTTTTGGTTTTTTGTTGTTATTGGTGGAGGTGTTTATTTTAGGGATTAGGGGGAAAATGGGGCGAGAAAATCAGACTGAATGATGGCAGCGTCTCATTGTTCTGTGGCAGTGGATACTGGTTAGGCATCTTTTCAGTGATCGAGAAACTATGGACAGAAGAGTATCACTGCACAAATGTTCTATTTTTCAAAAGTGTTTTTTGTCCTTGCTGAGACACTGCTACAGTAATGATGACCATTTGTTGGGTTAATATATAGAGGAAAGAAAGAATGCTTTAGAGAAGAATTGCACAATGCAGCATGAGGAACAGATGAAATGACTGTATCAAGTCCATTATGTGACAAGGAACGTTGCACTGAATGTTTTTTTTCTTGTTTTTAAAATGCAGACTTCTTCCTTTTTTAGAATAGGCATCTTTAAAGCTCTGGGGTTCGCTGAAGAAAGAGAGATATGATACTAAGAACAATCAAACTCACCATCCAAAACATGCACCTACCTGTCAAAAGAAAACATACAAGATATGCAATACAAAAGATAAGGGCATTGACAAATGTCAATATGAATGCTGTTAAATTCGAGTATCTGAAGTAGATGTCTGCTATATAACTTCATGACTACATTAAATCTAAAATCCTTGACAATGATTACTCTTGTTGTAGAAAGAAAAATAAAAATTATTAAGGGTGATATTTTCAGAGATATTCAAGCCTGTCATGATTTAACTAATATCTAAACTTTTTGAAAATACCTCACAGCTTGGCTTTTATTGAAGTCAATGGCAGGTTAAACTTGTAGGCTTCTCTCAAAATCAGAACTAAAAATTTATTGCATCATTAAGTGCTTAAATGCTTTTAAAATCAGATCCCATTTTTCTCCTTTTTCTCCTTTTTAAACATATGTAGTAATGATATTCTTAAATACAGTCTGTACTGCTATAATAAAAATTCATAACAGAAGTACATTGTCACAGAAAGATATAAATAACAGCTTCTTCTGTGAAAGTTTCAGTTACTTTATGCTGAATAAATCAGATAACTTTCAGATTGGAAAAATGAGTGGTGAAGATGTTTTACCCAGCCAAATTGCTACTGGCATTTGGGGGTTTTCGTTTGTTTCTTCTTTTCTTTTTTTTTCTTTTATTAGTTACTTAAAGCTAAAAACACTTTAAAACTGGAGATAGGAAAACTGCATGAAACGTTACACACACTTCAGGGAATTATTCTCTGAACTGTTTTGGAGATTCCTCCCCTTGTGTACAACTTGGGAATGCTTGATAAGCATCTGAATGCATCTGAATGTTCACTGAATGCATTTCTGTAGGCCTTATCCTATATTTTCAAAATATCTAATATTTTCAAAATTATTGGGTTACTTTCAAGAGTAAGAATTTCGTGGATTGGACAACCAGTCATGTGCAATCCATTTTGAATTTCTAGTGATCTCCATTCTGCTTACTGTAAGCAGGACTGTGGGAGGCTTCTATGTGCAGTAATTAAGGAAAGCAAATATATCTCTGGCAGAAGAGCACTGCTTGCAATAAAATCCTCCTGTCCCTCCCAAAACAAACCAAGAAGGTAAATCATTCAACTGTCATAATCCAAAATCAATGATATAGTCAGAGACCATTTTATAAAATGTTTATGTAGGAGAATACCTTCTCTGAAATGTTTTGGCAATGTGCAGGACACATCTGAGTTGTTATTTCATTCTTTTTAAGACTGTTAATCACAGAATTGTCAAGATAAATCTTATGGGTTTTTTTAGAGGATTTATGTAGGCTTAATATAGTTAGTGCAATTGTCTGCATATCTTAGGCCAGCGAAATGCTTCAGCATATTCTAAGTATTCAGCAAGTCAGTAATTTCAAAGAAGTACTGCTACTACTTGTGGCATATGATCTGTCATGTTCTATGATGAAAAATGTTGTCCTTTGTCTTGGTAGGAACTTGGATACCACAGGCATAGATGCGAATATGGGGACTTGGAACTTCTAAAATTTTTGAATTTGAACAGCATCATTGAATTTAAATTACTTGCTGATGAGAAACATGATAAGCACATTTCTGCATGTAGGATTTTAAAATTATTTTTACAACAACTGCAAGTATTCCATGGTAAACAGTGGAAAGAAGCATAAAGCAACATTTAAGCAATCATAGAATCATAGAATCATTTCTGTTGGAAAAGACCCTTGGGATCATCGAGTCCAACCATCTACTCTACTCTACAAAGTTCTCCCCCAGCACCACATACCCCAGCACCACATCCCCATGACTCTTAAACATGTCCAGGGATGGTGACTCAACCACCTCCCTGGGCAGCCTATTCCAATGCCCGACCACTCTTTCTGTGGAAAATTCTTTCCTAGTGTTCAGTCTAAACCTACCCTGTTGGAGCTTGAAGCCATTCCCTCTTGTTCTGTCATTAATTACCTGCAAGAAGAGACCAGCACCAACCTCTCTACAGTGTCCTTTCAAGTAGTTGTAGAAAGAGATGAGGTCTCCCCTCAGCCTCCTCTTCCTCAAACTAAACAGTCCCAGCAATACTTTAGATGTCAAGCAATACTTTAGATCCTAGGAACCAGTTAATTTCTCTATCAGGAACTGCATTCAGTTATTTACTTCAACTAGAATAAGTAAGAACAAAATCTGTTTCTTTTTAGTAAGATTAAAAGGGAAAAAAAATCCAAAGCCTGATTTATGTAGTTTCTAATGCTGCTGATTTCTTATTAATTTTGGCTTTTCCTTATATAAAGGCCACTTAGTTTTTCATTTTTTTTTCACGCTAAACATGATATCTTGATACTTAGTATTAAAACTTAGTGATATTAGCAATCTGTATTTCACAGCCAAAAGTATTCCTTTTCTTAATGCACCAAACAATTCTCCTCACACACACTTGCATTTTATGAATTGTAACAATATGGTAAAATATTAATTCGTAGTGAGTACTTCATAGAACTTCCGATTTGAACTTTTGAACTCCTGCAGTGGGTGCTGCTTTCCATGCTGGAAAGGAAATATGTGATGCCATTTCCTAACGCTATCCAGCTGACGTTTTCCCATACACAAATTGCATTGACTTTTACTAAATCTCCTCCTAAATTGACTTTGTTGAATTGGTACAACCCTGATTCTCCTGAATTAGAGTGCCTTAATTTAGCTTGTTAAAGAATTAAGCTAAATCAATATAATTCACTTATACTGATTTCAGAGGGTTAAATTGATGCAATTCCCTGGTGTGGTGGGGTTGGCTTTTGGTTTTTTTTCAACTATTGCAAAGAAATAGGGAAACTAATGTCATTTTTATGCGTTCCTGTCTCAGAATTATTTCTTTCACACATTTTGCTGGAAGAAAACCAGCTGAAGTGAAGAGTTGCCTTAAAATAAACAAATACAGAAAAAAAAGACGACATGAGCTATATTCGTGTTTAAGTATGTGTAACTCTAGCCACTTTCCTAGGACTGGTGTCCAGTATTAGATCATGTCAGTCATGACTTATGCAGAGTTTCTCAGAGAAGCTGCAGCTTCCCCACACTCCCAAAAGAACCAAATAACCCACAGAATGTCAGAAATCTTGATCTATGTCCATCTTAGCAAACTAGAACTATATTAATTGATGATGATAAATTTCAATGTGGATTACAGATGGTAGGGGCACTTACTGGAATTATCTAGCATTCTGGCATGACATAGAAGGTATTCCATGCTTTATGACAGTATAATGGGTTTAGATGGTGTATGAAATTTTAAACTTAAATGGAGCCTTTTTAGTAAAACATAAACAATGATCATGCTAATTTCTTCACCATCTTTGTCATAGTTCTATTAAGGACTTGAAACACTGTCTGAATTTCGGCTCTTGATCTTAAATGTCTTTGCAAGATGGCAGAATTGTAATTAGCAAAACCAACTACCTTTAAATTCCTTTAAAATTGTGACAATTTTCTTTTTTCTTAGTTTTGATTAGGAAAAGTATTCTTGACCAGGAAAAATGCAACATTTAAAACAAAAGATGTGCCATCAATTTTATCTTGGAATTTTGTCAATAACAAGACTTCCAAAAAGAATTCAGTATTAAACAATCCACTTAATATCTCCATTCCTATTAATAGATATTAGAGCCTAAAATGAAGTAAAATCATCTTACTTGAACTATGTGGTCTTAGTAGAACATGGTGACATGCGTCACTTAGAGATCCTCTCAAAGAGGAAAGCATTCGGAACTTACTGTGAAAATCTGCTTTTTGGCAGCAACAAGTACATCTTCTTTTTTAAAAAAAAAAATCAATCAAAAAAAAATGTCTGAAACAAGAAAGGGAACCTGCTGAGCAAATAATACTGAATTTATAGAGCACTAAAACTTACTGTTTGGCTGAACCTATGCCTTCTTCATATCCCTTTCTAAATATTGCAGGTATAGACGTGGCTGTTTCAGGCATAATAGAAGAACATTCCTGGAGTTTCTTTGCTTTACAGTGACATTTAGACCATTAAAGCTGCTTTGATGGATGCTTCCCAGTGAGTGAATCTGTTGTACTTGAAAACTGTGATAGTAGTGGGTCTACAGCATGATCCTCTATTATTAACTTGTATCATGCTTAGATACTGCAGTGAAGCATGAATTGCAATGATGGTGAATCTTTTACCTAAGCACCAATATATTTGCTCTCTATTTATGTCCCAGGTCTCCTTTAAGTAACTTCCTCTCCCACCTTCTTCCCCACAGAGAAATTGCTTCCAGCTTATAAACAGAAATAATGTTCTTCCTCACTGACTTCTGGGAAGATGCACGCCCAAATTTCATTTTGTGACATCAATCTGAAAAAAATACATTCTGGAATCAAAGGAGAGGCATAGGACTTGTTCTTGAATTTCCAGAAAGATTCTTTAGAAGCTTAAATTCACTTCAGTTGTGATTGATCTTCTGTGTAAGTGCCATGAATAGAGTAAGCAAGGTGGAATGACTCTCTGGTTAATTATCTGTAGTTTCCAGAAGAAAAAGCATTCATTTTCTTTCAACTTGAGCACAGGGTGTTTTGCCAAGTCTAGTACTTTGCTATGTATAATCAGCCTATTCTGACAGTTCAGAATTTCTGATTTGTGTTTGCTGATTGAACAGTAAGCAGTCTTGGCTGTGAGCCCTCCATCTTGAAGTGACTGTGAGCTCCTTTCCCATCCTTAAAGGAATATCTAGTCTTTGCTATAACTAAATTAGGTTTTTTTTGGCTACAGCCTTTACATTCTCCCTACAGTCTAAAAGACACCTTAGGTTGCAGTGTTTCATTGCCGTCTCCTGTATTTATGCCATACCTCAGAGCTGATGCCTTCTGTAGTTCATTCCATGTTGTCGAGGACCATTCCTCGTCCTCTGCACCCCAAGGATATATAAGATAACCATTCACTTGCTTTCGCTGACATGATTCATGAGAAATAAATTGAGATTTTCTGTGACTTCTTGAAGCCAAGTAGAAATCTTAGCAACTGTTGATCCCAATACCAGGGGGAATGATTAACTCCGCTGCACCCCCAAGGTTAGCAGAACCATATCAATTGAGGATGGTAGATTTAAAAGAAAAGAAAGAAATGCACACTCTAGTCCTCAAAAAAACTAGTGATTTCAGTCATGCTTAGTGTGTTGAAAATCGTACTGCTTAAAATGCAAAACGATTAAACTGATAACCTTATCAGACATTATGTGGGATAATGCCACACGCAAGAAGGATGATGGTTATGAGATAGATACGCATGATGGTAATGGCTTTAAATTGAAAGATAGTAGGTTTAGAATAGATATTAGGAAGAAATTCTTTACTGTGGGGGTGGTGAGACTCTGGAACAGGTTGTCCAGAGAAGTTGTGGCTGCCCCATCCCTGGAGGTGTCCAAGACCAGGCTGAATGGGGCTTTGAGTAACCTGGTCTAGTGGAAGATGCCCCTACCTATGGCAGGGGGGTTGGAACTAGACAATCTTTAAGGGCCCTTGCAACCTAAACCGTTCTGTGATCTGCAAATTACGGTAAATTGTGCCCTTTGCAGACAAGATGAAAAGAAGTTTTATTTTTCACAATTCATAGTTGTGATACACTCTAAGATTCAGAGCAGTATCTGGGCATTCTGTTATCTTTCCTGAAATTCTAAAAGTTTGGTGACTGTTTCATCCTGCAAGCCTGGACCTAGTACAGTTTGTTCCTTTTTTTTATTCTGTTCTCTCTGTTTCTCAGAATGAGCCTGAAGGTTTCGTGTCATTCTGGCAGTTTCATCACCTACTGATATCAAGGGGAAGCTCCTCTGACCAGAGCGTAACTCTAGGGGTGATTTCTCAGAACATGTGGTGCTTTTATCAGTGGATAGATTTTTCTCTTCTAATCTGTTTCCTCCCTGTTTAGGAGGAGTAAGTTCGAGGCCTTGGAAGGGGAAAATTATACCCAGGTCCCAGGTTTGAGTCACGTATATTAGGCATTGATGCAGCAAATTAAAGCAGCTCCACTCATACCCAAGGATGACTTCTGGATAACCTAAGTCTTTTACAACTGTTAAGAGGATAAGCCTTGAATGCAGCTTAACATCTCATTTGGACAGCATGTTCCTGCAATATATGCTTGCAGTACCGCTTCTGCCAGTGTTCATAGATGTACCTGAATATTTCCACAGAACAAATCTATGAACACTCCCCCAAGAAGCAACCTAAAAAGAATTCATGAATTGCATTACAGTGGTGGGGGTTTTTAAGTCTGTAAATTAGTATTTGAAAATAATCTTCCTTATCAATACATTGGGTGCATTGTTCACCATTTGTCCAAATAGTGTCATGTATTTTCCTAGAATATCTTCCTGGTTTCCATCAGCTTCTTGGAGTCATGTTATAATTATTGCTGTGAAGTAATGAATATCAGTGGCGTTAACATGAGAAATAGAAGTCTGAATTATCTGTCATATGTGACTATAGAGTTCTGTAAAGAAAGGACTGTACTGAAGCAGTGAATTTTCCGTGATATATTTCTGATTGCAAAGCAAAAATTGGCAAGAAATTCCACTTTCTCTGTAGACATGAAATGAGAATGAAGACAAGAATGAAGCATATCAGGGCCCTGAGGGCTTTATTTAGCATAAAAATATGAAAAGGACTGACTTTGCAGTGACTGTGGCCCATGCAAAAAACTTGCTTCACCCTCTGCACTGAGTGAAGCAGCGAATCCTGGGCTCGGAGTGGGAAGGAAGAATAATTAGACTGTGTCTTAGTTGTGTCTTAGTGCATGTATGTACATGTGGAGCTGAATTACACAGGTGTGTTCTTGCTTTTAAGTCAGCACAGAGAATTGCAATACAAATTAAAAAGAAGAACAGCTATCTTGTATTTGTATTGAGTTCAGAGTATGGTTACAAGGAATTGTTGAGAAATAGCTGGTGTTCTAAGTTAATGTGCTGGCTAGATTGATTTCTGTGCCCATACTCTTAATTTAGTTGGGAGTTGTTTGTCTTCAGGACAGTTACATAAGGTGCTGGATAAATAGAACTCAGGTGGGGTTTTAATGCTTTAACATCTAATTCCTAAAGAACCTCACCGATTTGATTCACACCTCAGCAAATCTTTAGCACAACCTATAGCAAGTTCACCTGCTCTACTGCTGAGTTCTCCTGAGCTCCTGACAAGGCATTTCTTTTCTGAAGAGGCGATGATTTTTAGCAAGCTGGGTTGCTTAAGTGATGAGGTGATTGATGCAGACTGTGGTGGCTTCAGGCAGGAAAGTCCATTTCCTTTTGAGAAATGAGAACTTACACTGGTCATTATGCAAATAACAACATAAAAGCTTAAGCTCCCTGCAGCTCTCACTTCACAGAAGTTTGTTAGGGAGTACCTCTGTCTGACTTGATCTCCCAGGAAGAGCTACCAAGTTGTCTTCTGCTGGGTCTATATTTGCAGTCTCTGGAAACACTGCTGCCTGCTGGTACTTGCTGTTGCTAGAGCAGCAGTCGTTTGTGAGAGGGGATTTTGACAAGCTTAATTGCTCGAAATATTGGGGCTGCCTGCTGCGAAATATGGTCACAATATCCCTAGGCTTTTTACTTTTGCTTTTTTTTTTTCCCCCCCTTCCTCTTTGGAGGAAGAGCCTCCCTCATCTAAAAAAACTAGTTGGAACTGTAATTTATAGTTCAGCTGCTCATATATCAGTATACTTATACTATAACTTTAAAATAAAATTACCCAAAAGCGTTAATAGAAAATTGACAAGTTAGAGTCCAAAAATTTTTATGCCAGGTCTCTGACATCCTTCCTTTGTAACTGCTAAGATTAGTGGACTGAGAGTTGCTTGTAGGGAAGGAAGAGATGCTGAATTTTTTTATCTTTCATCACACCATCTGCAGATAGCAGTATGCAAGAAAAATGTCTTGTCAGATAAGCCTAGAACTTATTTAACAGATTAGAATCTTTTCCCAAATAGCATATGTTGAATGCCAAACGTGTCTGAATGGCTATGAGCAAAAAGTAATACTGGGCTAATGTGATAAGATAAAATAAACAGAACCATTTTTCAAGTTGTGCTAAGAAAAAATATGGACTAAAACACTGCAGGTAGGTAATGTAGGCTATTATTTTCTGTTTGAGGTTTGTAATATCAATGAAAAATTACATTTTTTCTTTCTGTTGGTCTCCTGAGTTAAAAACTGTTTTGTCATATGATGCAGACCACAAGTGATAGCCCAGGCAGAACAATAGGTAAAGGATGGAAGAAGAAAGCATAGGTGGGTTTTACCTGGGGCTCTAGGGAGATAGTCTTTTATTCAGTAAATAATGACAAAATAAATCCACACTGCTAAAATAGCTGCGATAGGAAAGAACACCTTGGTCTTTTCTGGTATTTTCCCTGCCAGGGTCTCCAAAGGGGGAGCTGGCGGATGCTGCTATTTATTAAGCTTATGGTACTCTTTGGAAGTTTCTCTTGAGCAATGAGGCTCTGCCGCTGGATTCCCTACAGCTTTTTGGTAGTTTTCTTGATGGTGTAAGTAGTCCGGGCATCATTCTACACAGCAAATAAGAGGAGATTTAACTAAGGGGAGCGAGAACCTGTGCAGTGGCAAGCCAGTCAGATGCTGTTGTAATACTAGATCTTAAAAATTGCTTTATGATGTTGGAAGCCTCCATTCCATTGGGGAATGGTTAGTGGGAGGCATACTTAACTGGTTTTTTGTTGGGTTTGGGTTTTTTTTCCCCTTTCCTTCCAAAGCCAGCCCTATAGTACAGTACTGAGGAATATGTAATAAAGATTTTGTTACTGACCAGATGTTCTGGGTTAACCCCAGCAGGCAGCCAAGCACTGCATAACCACTTGCTTACTCCTCCCCCAGTGGCATAGGGGAGAGAATTGGAAGAGTAGAGTTGGTTGATAAAGACACTTTAATAGGGAAAGCAAAAGCTGTGTGCGCAAACAGAGAAAAATAAGGAACTCATCCACTACTTTACATCAGCAGGCAGGTGTTCAGCCTTCTCCAGGGAAGCAAGGTTTCATCATGTGTAATGGTTACTTGGGAAGACAAATACCATAACTCCAAACATCCCTCCATTCTTCCTCCAGTTTTTATAGCTGAGCATGATGTCATTATGGTCTGGAGTATCCCTTTGGTCAGTTGGAGTCAGCTTTCCCAGCTGTGTCCCCTCCCAACTTCTTGTGCACCTCCAGCCTGCTCGCTGGCTGGGCAGCATGAGAAGCAGAAGGCGGCTTGATGCTCAGCAATGGCTAAAACATCCTGGTGTTATCAACACTGTTTTGGTCACAAATAAAAAATGTAGCACCATAGTAAGTACTATAAAGAAAATAGCACTATCCCAGCCAAAAGCAGTACACCAGTCAAGAAAAAAGCTGGACAATCTCAGAGAAAGATTTAATCCATCCTGTATAACAAGGGAACAAGATGGGCCTGACCTGTCAAGTGCACAAACATGTTGTATAGGGAGCCATGTCTTGTCATTCAATAAATGATTGGACTTGTCAGCACGACTTGGCCTGTGTCCCACTGCACCTATTGAGAAGTTCAGATCCGCATACCATCAATAACTGGGAGCATTCTTCTAATCACCAGCTTGATTTATTCAGAGCTTGCTCTTCTGCCAGCCTCTTCATTTAGCTGAATTATCGCTTTCCCGCCTATATTTGCATCCTGAATTATTTGCAGGGAATGGTTCTGTTCCCTTTTGGCCTTTGGTGTGGTTAATCAAGCCAAGTTTCTTTAATTCATTTATGTCAATATAAATTCAAGAAAGATTAACATGTGTGACAGAATTACTCTCAGCATTCTAAATAGGATTTTCCGTCTAGCAGTCATATGGTCTTGGCAGATGTAGGTCTGCTAGAAAAGCTTTGCTAGATATATCCAAAGATTTTTTTTGCCTTTTGCATAAGTGTATCACAGTTTCCAGGACTCACATAAGCAAAGTAGGCAATTGACTTGGGCACCAGATTGCTGGGGCAATTAAATAAGCATGGCCTTCTGTTAATTTCACCCCTTTTTCCCTATATTATGAACAAAACTTGAGTTGAATGACTTTGTGATCAAGTAATACACATAATGCTTTCTCTTTTTTGAGGAGCTTGAATAGAAAAATCCTTGTTAACTCTTAAGGATGTTATTAAATTCTGGCTGATGTCTGTTCTTCCTGGCCACAAAATTGATACTTTCGTCTTTTATGTTAAGGTGCATCTCAAGCTTGGATCAGAGTGAATGTTTTTTTGCCTGTTTGGTGTGACAGTAATTTCAGATAGCATGACCTTCTGTAGCCATCCAAATAAATAGATACATTGCATGAGATATTGGAATGTTACCAGACCAGCCCCCGGCCCCGCCCCAAGTTTGGGTGTCTTGCAACCCAAACCATTCTATGATTCTATAATTCTATGACTATTGCAACTTAGCAATATGACAGGGAAGCCGGGGAATGTTAATGTTCATAGAAAGGTAACTTTTGTAGAAAGATCACTTTCATGGTATATACCAGAATGGAAGAGGTTGGAGATCTGTCACAAAAAAACCCAGTCTCAAATTAGTAATTACTGTAGTATCTGGTCTTCATCATTAAAGAACTACATAAAACAATCTCTTTTAGGTGTGTGCCATGCATATTTTTAATACAGAGATACAGGATGTAAATCACAGTGAGAAATGCATTCTGCAGTGAATGTATCAAACAGCTATGAAATGTAAAACAAACAGCTAGCAAACACATTTTTGTTAAATGGAAAAAAAGAAAACTCAAGGTAAATAAACGTAGTATTTTTACTTAATTCTTAAAGCATAACTATACCAATAGTATTATACTGTGTTTTCTTCAGAGGAAGCAACTGCTAGGTCAGCTAATTGCTTTTTCTCTCCTGTAATAATTGGCACTTGCTGTTCAAGGTTTTTGAACTCTTGATGGGGTAGTAGGGCTACATTTAAGCTGAGTTGGTGTATTGATCTCATCTGGTTTTGATTTTTCTGGTTCTCATGCTGCCAGCCCCACTACTTGCTGTTCTGTGCTACTCAGCGCTCTGCTTCTCATCCCTTTAGCCATGCTTCACACAACTTTTCCTCCTCTCACTGCTCCCACTACCTGCCTCATATCTCTTCTCTTGCTAGCTGAGCTTCAGAGTGCTTTTCTCCCTATTTTCTCACTTCATATTCTCCACTGTGCTAGCCATTCTAGTGAACTTCAGCAGCTTTGCTGGTGTGGTGAGCTAACCTCAGCCAGCAACTAAGCATCCACCAGCCACTTGCTCACTCCCCCACCACAGGGTGGGGGAGAAAATTAGAAGAGTGACAAGAAAAACTTGTGAGTCAACATGAAGATACTTTAATAAGTAAAGGGGGGAGAAGGGAGTGTGGAAAACCCCACAAAAGAAAAAAAAAAAAAACAAAAAAAAACCCCAAAAGAACCCCAAGTGATGCAAAAGTTAATCGTTCATCACCAGCATATGGATGCCCAGCTAGTCTCTGAGCAATGTATGTTTTGGAAAAACTCCCTCCCAGTTACTGCTGAGTGTGATGTTACGTGGTGTGAAGCACATTTCTTTGTCCAATTCAATCATCTGTCCCAGCTGTGTCCCATCCCAACCTCTTGCCCACCCTCAGCCTATCTGGGGAGGGAAGTACAGTGAGAAACAGAAGGCCTAGATGCTGTGCAAGCACAGTTTGGTAATAACTGAAACAGTGATGTGATATCAACACTGTTTTGGTCACAAGTCTGAAGTGCAGCACCGTATGGGTTTCTACTATATCTCCTACTTGACAATGAATTCTTAAGTTAAAGCCAAGTTTTCGTTTTCCCAGGTTGTCTTCTTTTTCTTTCTCTAGCTTTTATATTCCAACACTGGAAACTATTAACAAAGATTGGTGTTGCCATTTGTCCCAGATATATTTAGACAGACATTAGAACTGTATATTACAGTAAACACCAAACTTTTTTACTCTCCTTCTAATAGAAATGCGAATCAAACATTACACAATACAAGCAAAGCAACTGTGCTTTATGGTCGTGTATTGATCCTTTCCATTTGCCTTCCCTTTGTTTGCCTAATTGCAATAAGTAAGGCCCCTTTGCTTCTCAGTATCCTCTGTTCCAGGGTTCTTTGAGGTGAGGGGAGCTGTGGTGGAATTTTCTTGCACTTGAGTCCTCAGCCAACAGCCTTTCCTAAGGAAGGGAAACAATCTTTGTTTTAACTAAAGGATTGGCCAGGCTCTCCCTGAATAAGCATGAGGTTGAAAAAACTGGAATGAAAGATGACGTCTGAAAGGACCATCTCAAAGGAAAAAACATCTCAAAGGATATATTTTTCATGAGAACTAACATTCTTTACCACGAGACAGTTGGATGATATGAGTAGTACTGGAGGTGTCCTCTAATGCTCCAGAAGACAATTTTTCCTGTGAGTAAGCTTTCTGGCAGGCTTCACAGTAGGTACAGCTGACACAAAGCTTGAAACATTTTAATGCTTCTTCGGAAGAAAGAGGGAGAAACAGGGGAGACAGTAAGGTAGCTAAACAAGGAACACAAAGGGGATTTTGAAATATCTCTGGCGTAAGCAGTTTAGGTATATTTCAGCTTTCATTTCTTCCACCGTATCCTTTATAAATGTTTGTAACTTTGATTTGATGTGGATTTTATAGATGAATGCTTGTTGCATTTTATATTAGCTGTTTTTAAGTAAACAAAGATTTAAGTAACTGGATAAATGCAAGGTATTTTCCATTGGACACACAGATGTGTCCAATTTCTGTAGGTACTGCCTGAAGGAATTTAACATTCGCTCCAGCAACATGGCTTGTGCTGTATGAGCCAGCTGGAGGCTCAGGGGCCAGAGGCAGCAGGAACGTCCTCTAGTGGCTGCTGGTGACAGCTCAGGCCTTTCTGGCATTTGGCAAGACATGGGGAAATATGTTTAAACCCTATGGGTTGTAGAAAGCTTAAAAGAGACACAAGGCATTGCTGGATGTACAAAATGGCTTTTTCTCTGTATGCCTAGAGTTTTTAAGATACAAATATCAAGAACTGTGAAGCGCACACATTTTATAGCAGGAAGCACAGTTAAGTACTGCAGAATATGCATTCCAGGTGAAGATCCACCAAGGATGTGCACTGTACCATGGTGTAAATATTCAAGATTATTTTTCATTTGGCTTTTTTATACATTATATGTACCTTGAAATAAATTTACTAATAGATTCTTACTCTAATGACTGCTACAGATTGTTGGCTTGCTGGTAATACATTATTACTTGAAAAGAAAATTGTTTTTCCCTCTTCCTAATGACATGCTATGCAGGTTATATAAATGAAAGAATAAATTTAAAACTTTGGATTTAGATTGCCTGTGTGTGTATTATGAACAAAATGTACTATCTGAATAAATAAAACATACAGATGTACAAAAAAAAAAAAATCCACAGTTTATGAAAAGGTCTTGGAGTAGTATTGTTTAGAGTCTAGATAGTAAGCACAAAAATTTGGGGATGAGATTCTTGATCCTTTGCAGACCATCAGTCAGGATTAATCTCAAAGCTCTTTTTGGTGTTAGGAGCTATAATTCCTGTGGTTAACAGGATAGGACTTTGTTACATACCTACATTATCCTAGACTTAGAGGATTTTCCATTATATGCTAGTCAAATTGTGCCCTGTTTTATGCACATCTACCATTTTTTATATTTTTATAATTACAAACAACTTTTAAAGAACATTCCAAACCTTCATTCCAGAAATATTCTTGGTACTGTTTCATGTAACTAATTTAAAACATGTAGTGTCTAAACTATTTTCTTGAGTTCTTCATTAATATTCTACCACGCCCCTCCACCTCAACTAGTTTTGGGGTTTTTGCATCTCAGAAGTCTAGAATACCTGTATAAAATTTCTTCTCTGTAATTAACAATATGTAACATGCTAAAAATATACTGAAAGCATATTCACTTGTAGGAAGTTATTGTACCTCCTGGTATGTTTCTCTGCAACTATAGGCTTCTTGGCATAATGTTCCACCTACATGTGGTGCTAATAAATATATATTCAGATAGAGGAACAAGTGCACTGTAATTTATGAGTCATTGGTAGGAGCAAAACCCAGCTGGTTTACAGTAATGTACATCTTGTCTTGCTTAAATGGAAATAAACTCTTTAAATATTAATTATTTTAATTTTAAAAATTAAAAACCAACCTTTTTGGTTGCATGTCAAGATGTAATATGCATACCCTAGAATACATTAAATAAACCATTTTCTTAAAGATGTCATCCAGTTGATGACTAGAGAGTAGTTACTCTAATTCTTTAGTATTCTGCAGGGTAATTAAGTGCAATGCAGTTGTCCCATGCCCTGGTTTATCAACCTCTTCATGCTCAATCCAGTGAAATGACAAGTATGTTTCAGAAGGTCTTGTATGACATGGTTTCTTTGATTCTGTAAAGGGATGGGAAAAAGTCCATAGTCAGAGAAATCCACCTAGAAATCACTGATTTCTGGTGTTTGAACATGATATGCGGACTCAATGACAAGTATTCAGTGGCAAGTAAAATATTTTAAAGTGCAAAGATTTAGAAGTCTTCATTTTTTGGTGGATATTTTTATATAGAACCCTTTGCAAACACAGAACACTAATGTAAGAAGCTGCATATAAAGCTGTGATTTACTTGAGGTCCAAATTTGGAGAGCTGTATATTCTGGGAATCTAGGAAAAATCAAGGTCCATTACTACGAAAAACATTTATTATCTTTATTGAAAAGGTAGCTCATCTTTTGAAAGGATAATTGATAAGCTTTACTGTAATTTTTTTTGGAACCTTCAATCAACCAGCTATATTTCTTCCACGGTGAGTGAACAGGAATCAACTGATCATCGCATACTTTTGCCACGTTCCAGAAGAAACACATGTATGTTGCTTGTTTCCTTTCTTGATTAGTGTATTAGATGTGCTGTTGTAATATGCTTTCTCTTTTTCCCATATCAGTGCCCAGGGATGGATTCAAAATGGCCTCTTTGCACCTGAGGTCCATAGCACTCTTCTCTTTGCCAGTCTACTGAACTCTCCACACCCATGAAAGCACCGCTGTGGGAATGGCCCCTTGCTGACCATATGTAACAAATGTCAGGTTTAGAAATTGAGATAGCTGAGAGATTGAACAACTTGGGAACTTTCTCTTTGTTGGCGTATGTGATTTCAGCTGGACACCTGAGCTTAATGTGCTGTGCAGTGCGATGAGGTTGGCCTTAGCTGTTCACACTTGAAAAAGGCTTAGCCTTCACAGAGTCAGCAGGTTCGCTGTGATCCTCAAGAAAACCTGCATTTGTGTGAATTTAACTCTTCGTTATCTATCTGGTGGTATCTAGTACAGAATATAACATTTAGCCTTCAAATTAAAATATTGGGGGGGGGGGGGGCGATGGGACTGAAGCAATAATAACAAATGAAGGACAGATG
>JAOXNO010000013.1:79079124-79153160 GCA_028565335.1 Limnodromus scolopaceus | reverse complement strand
TTTTTTTTTTTTTTTTGTTGGTTGGACTCGATGATCTCTGAGGTCCCTTCCAACCACTACGATTCTGTGATTCTATGATTCTGTAAATGGCCGACTGTGCCAAATCCCTGGTTCCAGGATCATTGGCTTCCAACCAGCTAATGGGATAGATGGGTTTGTTACCATGTAAGCAAGCTGAAAAAAACACCTTTCTATTTAGATTTGTTGCTGTTAAAAAAATTCGTAGAATTTTTTTACATCTTGCTTTCATGAAAAGTCAGATTTAAGTAGATGGAAGCACATGCAGGAGGCACTAACAAAGGTAGGATGCGGCAAATACTGAAAGCAAGGAAGATATACTGTGCAGACTTGTAAAAATTATTTAAGGAAGACGTTTAGTAGTCTCTAAGAAAGTCATGCTTCACACTTGCAGGTGCACTGGCAGTCAGATTTTACATCGATTGCCTGCTGTGAGCAGCACTGTCATTACCAGTAATTCGCTGTTTCTAGTATATAGCTCAGCCTCTTCAGTTTTGTCAGCCATTTTGAGCTGTGTTTAATAACAGTGTACATAACACTTTTTGTGTGTAGTTTTTGGCTTCCTCACTCTATCAAGAATCTGTTGGCACTGCTGTTATTGTTTAAGGGGGCATCTATATTATCATTTAAATGTACTTCTGTTTACATGGACATCACTGATTTTCAATTGAGGAGATCTACCTATCAGATGGTTCTTTATCTGCCTCTATTTCTGTTGCAAAAGCCCTTCTATATTAAGTAGCACAGTGTTGAAATAACAGCCTTATAGTTCTTTTGACAAGTTTTTATAATGCTTGGCTTTATACTTATTTTAAATGTATATTTTTAGGTGCTTAAACAATAGGTTATATAAGTAACATAAGTGGTATATATGTATTTTATGAACGTGTAGTTGGACTTACTGTTGTCCAACTGCAGTTCCCATGGACATTGTTAAAGGTTACTGTTGGTGTCAGGCATTTCTTTAAACCCATTTTATGAAGCTGTCAGTAAAGATAGCATTTTTCTTGTTCTTGCTTAAATGGCTTAAACCTGGCTACAGCATTTACAGTAAAGAAACTGAGGCTTGGTATTATGCTGCAACACTGATAATGTGTCTTCTGTATTTGCTTCCTTCTGCTGTCTTAAAACTTTTAAGATAGGGCTTTGATTACACATCTAAAATCATAAGTGCTAGACTCCTTCCTTTTCACATTTGTTCATGTTAGCCACCATTTTTTGTAATTTAGATTTCCCTGTTAATCCTGAGTACTCTTTTCATACCTCTTCTTCACTTACTACTCCTCCTAGTGCTCTCTGTGTAAATCACTGTGCTGTTCCATGCTGCTGTTCCCTGTCCGAGAATGACTCCTGACCCCAGGGAAATCAGTGGCAAAGTACATCAACTTCTCTAAGCACAGAATGTATTCCTGCCAGTTCTATATTTGTCCATCCTTTTATTTGACACACAACATCCTTATGTCAGGAATTTAGAGTGGAACATTTATTTTCTGCCTTTTGCTATCTAGTTCTATAAAAGCTTGCATAGAAGTTGGATGAAATTTTTTCACACAACTGAAGTCAAGGCAAATTAGAGTCCTTTCCAGAAAGAGAAGCCAGCACAGATGACTCATTTTTATGTTCACCAAGGCTTGAATGACACTGGGGAACATCAACACAAATGCCTGCAGAGTCCAGCTAGCAAAGTTGACTGGCTAATTATTTTTGTCTTGCTACAATATGAAGACTCAATTGTAAGTATATATCTTCTCAATTCCTGTGCTTGGTATTTTAGGCAGCTACTGAGGAAGATAAAGCTAGTGTTTTAGCATAGCTTGAAAAATAAAGCCTGTTTTATCACATTTTATCAATAAAAAGTGTTGTAGCCTTTTCTGTGTGCTTTGTAAGCTCCTGAGAGATATGCTATACTGTTAATGGTCTAGGCAAGAAGAGTTTCTTATTTTTATGGACAGATTTTTTTAATGGATGTTTTCACAGTAAGATGAAAGTAGGACATTGAGCTTCTTTAGAAAAGGATCAAGATATTGTTGATTACTAATTGACATCCTTAGTTTGATAAGATTTTTTTTGTCATAGAGAAGCTACTTGTTTCACTGAAGCTTAGCTTTTGGAACAAAACTCAACATAAGCAAGAATAAGACAAGTGTCAGAGTCTGGCCCATAATTGCTGTTTAGAGTGAAGACAAACAAGCATTTTCATTTGCAGTTTAAAAACAAAATTAGAATGATTAAAGGTATAAGAAGGTACAAAAAGGTGTATTTTTGTGAATTGTAACTAGTACTTCTGAGAGTTATTTTGTATATATTTTGTAGATTTCTCAGTCCTTATTTTTTCAACCTGAAGATATAAAGCATATATGTATTTTTTGTGTATATAAATGTGTGTGCTGTTATTTCTTTATCTGCCTATCCGTTAATCTGGCTGCTTTGTTTTCATTGTGCTTTCTGTAGTCCAGGACACCTGCACTAACCACCTGCACTTTGCAGGCATCTAATAACTTATAATGACACTCTGTTGAAGACTTAATTACCTGTATGTAGTTGCTGTTTCTCAAACTGCTTCGGGATGTAATGACTTGAAACTTAAATTGTGTTGCAGTGTTTGCATGTGTATGTGTGTTTGTGTGCTTGTGTGAGGGGATTCAACCTAGAGTGACATAATGATCAGCAACTAGGTATGATCTTTATCTTGCTCAGTAGCTGCTCAAAATAGCTACAGCAGAAGTGTGAGATGAATTACAATTCACTCTTTTCTCTGCAAGTATCTGCTTTATATTCAATATTCTGTTACTCAGCTGCATCCATAAAAATGTTGATTTTCTTAAATTTTCTCTAACAGAAGGAATTGTCTAATTTTCCACAGAAAATGGTCGTGATAGAATTGCTTAAAAATAGATATTCAAATATGTGTCCATTGTAATATCTTATTTATGACAAAATCCAAACACTGTGCTGGAATTGTGCCCCTTTTAGGTGGAAAAAAAGAATTAATCATCTGATGGCTTGCAGTGGGAGACTTGTCTCTCTGTGTTTATGGAATGGTTAGATGAATTCCATCAAGCAGTCACTGAGATCGTAGGGAACATCTAGAGATCATCTAGTTGCTACAGTTACTCAAGGCTTTTTCCTATCAGGGTTTTGAATATCTTAAAGGAAAGTCTGACTGGATGATGGTTCCCTGGACTGTTAAGGGTTTCTGCACTTCTTGGCGTTAGCAGTGACATTTGCTATCTCCTTCAGTTGTCATGACCTTTACAACATAACTGAGAGTTTTCTTACATTTTACTCAGTTCCTTAGGTGGTGCCCATCCTCTGGACTTTATAGAACAGATCAAGATCATTTTCCTTGCACTGCATGGAGAACTTCAGAATGCAACAAGGTCTGTGTGTGTAGATGCATTAGTATTGTAATCACAAGCAATATACTGGTTTTGTTGAGGTACAGTCTACAGTGCTTCCAGTTAGTCAGTCCATAAGTGGTTTATAGAAAGAATAAATACAAGATCTAACTGTGATAGTTACTTGCCTGGTGTCTTGTGATCAGCACAGTGCTGACACTGCAGTTGTGATTGATGTTGATTCTTGAATTTCAGCCTTGATTGTCAGGGATGTGGAGCTTTCATGATTACTATTAGAGCTCCTGGGACACATACACTGCCTGGAAAACTTTTTTCATTGCAACTTGCTGGACAAAAAGAGGTGGGTTAGGAGATGCTGCAATAGTTGTGCTTTTCTTCTTTTAATATTTCATACAAAGACAGCACCAGGATTTTACAAAATAGTTCAGAGTATGCCATCACAGAACTTGAGTTTTTGGAGCTGTTTCACTGGATACTGGGTAATATAATGTTTCCCCATTTCCTGATGGTGTTAATTAAGTATACCTATAAAAATGTGTCCCTTAAAACCACATACAGATTGATAATGATGATTACAATATTTCTTTCTAATTGGAACTATGGGTAATCCCGAAAGAAGAATTTGGCAATACTAAATAAGTAATGTAATGTTACATATCCCATTTCTTCATGGACAGATTTACCTGATGCTTGCTTACATCTAAACTGAAATGGAAATCCATTTTTGCAAATATTTTAGTGTATTCATTTACTGCAACTTAGTAAAACAAATTTATTGCCATGGAAACAAGGTTGATTTTTTAATAAGCCACAGCACAGGGCTAATTTAAAGTAATCTGATAAAAAATAATTAAGGAAGAGGAGAATTCAGGTAATATACTCAGCAGGAACACCTGTGTGCTTCTTAGTAGTTTGTAGACCCTTCAGCAGGAGGTGGCTAACTTGCTAGTCTGGGTATTGTGAACTGTGTTTGTCATCTTTGGGAACTGAACCATTCACCTGTGTCCCTGAACCAACAGAGATGGATTTTTCTCATTAACTGAACCCCAATAAGGTAATTATTATAAACTTTTGAAATGAATCTGTATGTTTGATGCGTATTATTCATTCCACTTTAAAAAAGCCTTTGGCTAATCATATTTTAATGACCTAGGAGACTTCAAGGGAACTATAATTACTATTCAGAAAATAGTCTATATTTTCTTCTGTGGTGTGCAGTTTAATTAAAGGGAATAGACAAAAAAACAAAACACTAAGTTTGATTAAACATAAAAATATTTTTATTTTAAATTAAAATTTCTTAGTGGAGGAAGAGTTATTTCAATAAAAAGAAAGTAGTTGCTTCTAGAAATTGAACTAAAGCCTAGTCATTAAAACACTTTAGCTTCTGAAAACCATTTTGGTGTTGACATGTCTTTTTCTTCACTATAAGTTTAAGGATCAAAAAAGTCATGTTAATTTTCTTTCAGTTTTAAGGAAACAATTTATGATAATTCTGTGTTTAAAAAAGAATTAGTTGTATTTCACAGTATTATTTCTTGGGGTTGTGAAAGATGTATTTTATATATAGTATATACTCTTCATATATATCTAAAGAGCAGCTGTTTCTTGTAGTTTTACTGTGGTTTTCTCCTGCTATATTGGAATACATCTGCGCTTGACCATACAATACAATAGAAAGACCCAACCTGTCATCTCTTGACATGAACTGTGTTTGTAATGGGAAATTAGCAGCAACATTATGCTGTGCCTTAATTAATTAGCCATGAGTGGCAGGTATAACTAGCCCAAGACTGGCGCCAAAACAATGGAGTTGCGTTGCTGTAGGATTCAGTGGTAGCATTTTTCCCAGTTCACTGTACTAATGTAGGCTTCACCAGCTTGAATTGGTTTTAGCACAGGTTTAATCTTTGTTCCACTGTGCAATGCAAAAATGACATAAAGGGTAGTTTAATGTTGAAAATACTGAATACTCAACTTAGTGGAGTTAGAATGAAGGTATGACTTTAACTGATGTATTTCTAAAATCTGACAGCTGTTAGCTACATGATAAACATTTATATAATTTTAAATTTGTCAGGCTATAGAAGGACTGCATAAAATTCCATCCAATATCTGGTCTCATTTCTGACCATGCATCCTTTTCACTTAAGGTTGAAATATCAGGAGGGAATGTATTTTAGTTAACCCTAGACTACTGAGGACTCTGATTCTAACAGTCCTTTCCTCAAAGGCAAGAAGTGTTCAATGAGGAAGAAGCATCATTAAGAGAAGATGGACACTTTAAAAAACAACAACAAACAGAAAACAACAACACAAAAAAAGGGTGAGTTTGTTTGGTTTTATTTTGTTTTTAATAGCACATGATACCTTGTGGCTCAGAGTTCATCATGGAGAATTTAGCCAAGGAAGGATAACTTCTAGTTATGCTGTTTCAGTTACCATTAGAATAATTAGAGTGATTTTTCCTTCTCCTAGAAAAATCTGTATAGAAAGCTCATTTAAAAGATTGCTCATCAGATATACTCAGGTGCTGGTGTAAATGGGGGTTATACAGAAATGCATGTTTTGTAGAAAAGTATGTTTTGTGTATGAAACAATAAACTTGTCATGTGTCTTTTTGAAAGCTCTAGATGAGGTGAATTATACATTAACAGTACCGTACAACAATTCAGAAGTATATGAAAGCATGTTCAACTTGCATCTTCTTCATATTTCAATAAAAATGGGAAAGAGAAAAGGTGATATTATTTTTTTTTCATAAGCATCACATCAGTTTAGCTCTTTTGCAGTAACAGATTGTGCAGTTGTAGACACACTCAAACTAGTGGCTTATCTAAGTTGGGTAAATATTACAAGATTGTAGTATTAAGCTGTTGGATTTCTAATTAAATCTTCATATCCCATATTAGGATAACTCTCTCACTTATAAAATGTCAGGTCTTACAGAAACTTGGAATCAGTTACAGGGTGATTGAATGCAGCAGAAATGGTATTTGTCAATTCAGGGAGGACTCAACTCAGTCATCAATAACTGTTTTGGGAGACTCAGTCCAAATCTGTAAAGGTATCTAAGAGCCTTAGAGATTTGTAAAAGGTACTGAAATAGTTTAAATCTGTGTAGCTGTACCTGAACTCTTCTCTTTGAGATCTGCTGTAGTAATGTCCTGTGTATATAAATTTCAATGTTTGCCTTTTTTCTTTGGTTTATAATCTGAATACACTTGTTTTCATATTACTTTCCTTTTTTTCTGTTTGACAAATCTTAACTTTGTAGCTGTTGTTATTTGGTAGGGGGTAATCTTTTTCATAACGTCTTAGATATTTTCTGATTTTACCTGTCTTGTACCTTACCAAGTAAATAGATCTAGAAAAATTCCCTTATTCTCAATTCCTCATCATAAGCAAAACCCTGAATATTTAAAGATATGTTTTTCCAAAAGATTCAAGGCCATTTTTCTTGAGAGTTTCAATTTAACTCATACACTTTCCTCACAATACCTTCAGGACGGTCCCAATGGGTGATTTTCTGGGTGATGTGAAAGACCTAAAAAACTGATTAGACAAATAATGTGCGAAACAAAACAAAACCAAAAAGTTTCTTGAGCTGTACTTGTGATAGCAGAAGCACTTTCATATATTCATATTGGCTAGAGATGCTTAAGACAACACATCTGTCTTGCAGGCATTCCTGTCAACTCTTCCTTACTTCTAAGTATATATGTACTCAAATGCATTTATCACAGAATCTTCATGGTTGGGAGGGACCTTTGAGATCATCGAGTCCAACCATATGAAAACAAACAAACAAACACACAACACAAAGAATACACAATACCAAACCAAAAAAAACCAGCACCCCATCACCTCAACAATCACCACACCCAACAGTCTCAGGCACTAGAGCATGCCCTGAACTTTTTGTTCATTACTTTTCATAACTTTTCTTACATTCTTTCCACTAAGTTTTCAAGGTGCATAGATAACTTAGCAGAAGTTGTAAAATAAATGGATTTTTTTTTTTTTTTTTTTTGGTGGGGGGGGTGTGTGTGAAATGGGCTTTGTACTCTGTCCCAAATCCATTTTAAGCTTCCCTGCAGACAAGGTCAGGGGGAAAGGAAAGGAGCAAAACAGAGGAAGGGAAGATTAAAGATTCCCTTGAGATGATTGCTTAGTTTCTTTGTGTGTAATTCTTGATTGCCTTACTTTGGAGAGAATGCAAAACCTAAATCCCTAAAATCTCAGAGCAAATAAATTTCACGTCACGCGTTTTTAGATAGTAACAGGGTATTTTGAAATAACCAGAAATTGACCAGTCCCAGGATGCCACTCCAGGCATCCCTCTTTCAGATTTACAAGTAAACTACATTATAGCTAAAATACATCTCCTGTGTCTTCATTGACATTATTCAAAATCCGGGAGTTATAAACATTTTGCTTTCAACTATCCCACAAGGTAATTAAGCTATTATTAGATATATTTAAAGGCTTCTAGTTGCCATTATGGTTGAAATATTTTATTAACTTAGTTATCTAACTAGTTTATATGCTTCCAAAATTACTCTTGGATATTATTTGAAAATTCAGTTTCTTGGGGGAATGCAGAACACAGAATACAGCATATTCCACTTCCTTATTTTTCAGTTTATTTTGTGCTGACTACAGCGTTATACATGGCATGAGTGTTATTACTGCTACAATTCCGTGGATTTCATTTCTTAAGAATATATAATAATGTCTCAAACAACCATTCATGCTTTTCAAATGAGCTATACTGATTATAGCTAGCTTTCAGTGTAGCATACTGTAGCTCAAGTAAATAGTTGCAAGTAGTACAGAATAGGTTTAAAGTGTTGTTTAGTTTGAGACCAAATATTGGAGGTCCATTAGTCCTTTGCAGAACTTCCAGAGAACTCATGGTGTTGTGTTACTGTACACTGTGGGAATCATATCTAGGAAATTATACATGTAACTAAGTTACCTGTTTTGAATTATCCTTTTTTTTGAGTGTGTGTAGTTTTCTTACAACTACCCTGATGTGAAACCATTTTTCAGCAAGAAAAATGGTACTGGATTTTTAATTGCTCGACCTGATTTTTTTCTCCATATGATTTTTTTTTTTAATTAATAGTCTTAATTACTGTAAATCATGTTCATATATGGCATAGAAGACTCAAGATTTTGAATGATGAAGTAAATTATCTTAGAATTAATTATACTATTGTATTTATCCCTTTATTTTGCACCTAAAGCCATTCTTTTAGCTTCTTTCTTTCAAATTACTTTTCATACACAGTAAGAATCAGATTATGCCATCTGAACAACACTAGAATACGTCACATTTAGAGGAAGTATGATACAGCATATTTTAAATTTTATGTCTGTGCTCCCTTGACATTCTTTGCAAATAACAATCAAAAAATTATGTGCATATATGTTTATTAGTGTAGGTGAAAAAATATGACAAATTTCAGGTTTACTAATAAAATCACAAAAATGTTTCAAACTAATCTTTTAATTTTAGAATCTATTTTATATGTGTATTATTTTACAGTCTTTCAAGGTATATAGTGTCAATATAATGATATGCTGACATACGTTTTTTAAAAATGTTGAAGTACATCTCTTGAAATGATAAGTCCAGTTTCCTACCAACTTAACAGAGTTGTTATGAAATAACTTTATTTCTTTCCCTTTTGTTCTGTGTAGCATTTAGACTGTGAATGGTTTATGTATTGTTTTGTTTCTCATTATTATTATTATTTAAACATTTGATCTTATTTTCCATCATTGTGATTTGTGAACTGTGAAAAAAGTCTGAATTGACTTGATTCCCAAGATTATGCAAATCCACTGCCCGTAAAAGAAAATCTTTTTCTCACAGATATTTTTGACTGTGTGCATAGGTGCCTTGATGAAAATAAAAATGGTTTTCTCACAAGTTATTTAAAAACAAGTTTCTAACTTCATATTCCCATCTGATGAGGTGAATAAAACATGGAGATGCACAATATATATGCATATATACATGCACTGTAATTTAAAAAAACCCAACCAAACAAAGAAAAAACCTAACACTTCAAAGTCCTTCCCAGCTGTCATATCTGACAGGATGCAAATGAAGATTGGAACAATGTTTATTTATTTGCTTTACCCTGGTGATAGATATATCCCTGAAGGGGAAGAATTGAGAAACTATATGCATAAGGCTCAGTAGTATTTTTGTGACTGCAGACCGTCAAACGTATCATAGGCATTTGAGCAGCCTTTCCTTCCAATTAAGTCTTTACCCCGATCACTGACCTGGAGATTTGCCTGAATATAGTAATTGGTCTATTACACCTTTACATCTTAAGGTTTATGCTATGAAAATGCTGCACTGAACTGTCAAACAGGGTAATATTTGGGAGAGCACTTCTCTGTTATGTAATGCTATAGGAGTTTGGCCTCTGCAATTATATGGAGAGTCTGACTTTGTGGAGGGGAGCATCTTTATATGCATGTGTACAGAAAAACAACCTAAGGGAATAGGTTTCAGGATTCAGCACTATTGCCTAGTGAAAGACAGCCCTAACTGCTGCTGTCACATAAGGTTAATTTTTGATTCACTTCCAGAAAGATAGACAGTTAGCTATACCAAGGCACATACTGTTCTTTTATTGCTAGAGTATGAGGAAAGATGTATTTCAGAACATTTATTCCTATTTACCTAGTTGACATATTAAATATGTGATTCTTAAAGCATGAATTCAGAAAAAGTGAAGACAGAATTAATTGGGAAAAAAACAAACAAAACAAACCCAGAAAGACACGTTAAATACATAATGCAGTGGAGCAAAGTGGGATTTTGTAGTTTCCTGACAAAAGTTGTTGGAAGATGATTTCAGGAGTTTTCAGGAATCGATACCTAATGTAAGATTGTTGTTGAAAATTAACCAAAAAATAAACAGTCATGAAATTTTAGATCCTTATATTTGTAGTTAAATAAACCACAAAGATACATGGTTTCTTTCATTTCTGAGCTGATATCACAAATGGTGTAAAAACAATGCTCAGTGTTTGAAAGAACCAAGAAATGAAGAATGGATTTGTGAATTCCTATAAACTTGTAAGAATATAACAAAATTAACAAGCACATAAATAAATAAACACAATTCTGTAAATGTTGAGGATTCAAGAGCTAACATTACCTTTTGGCACCTTTTTTTTTTTTTTTAAAGGCATTTCAAAAGAATTCTCTAAAATACCAGTGGCTTTATATTTAACATCATACTCAAGGAAGAAAAAAAGGTGGATAGGGTGGTAATCTGATTCCAGTTACAGTGGTCTTTAAATTACTTGGGATAGTTAAGTCAGGAACACAGACATTGCTCATTTCAAATAATGCTACCTTATAAAATTCAATTGGTTATTTCTAGTGGTAATTGAGAATGCAAATCATAAATGATCAGTTTAAATTGGGAAATCTGCTTGATATTTATTGAGATTGCCTGTTCTCTTGTGTATCTTTAGAATAATGTGAGACACTTTGTGAATTTTCAGGCAATTTGTTGACAAACATTAACCAGGGGATTTTCTTTTTTTCATAATCTGAATTAAGTCACAGATCAAAAAATCACAAAGAAGAGAAAGGGGAAAGGAAAATAAGAGGCTACAAGATCCTTCTGAGTTTTCCTCCATTCCACAGACCTTGACTCAAATGGGAATTTGGTATAATATTCTGTTTAGATCCCAAAGGAGAAAAATGAGACCTGCACTTTGACTTAGCTCTGATTTTTAAATTGTTGCAGAAGAAAGAGAGGTGTTACAAAAGTCCATTCAGAAAGAAGGATTTCTAGGCTAGATTTGACCTTAAAGTGTCAATCATAAATCATTATTAGTTGCAGGGAGTGGCTGGACTGAACTTTTCTGAGGTACTGCAATAGCAAAATGATGGTTTTGTGACACACATACGGTTTCAGAGAAGAATACCACATGAAAGGCGATTTGTGAGTTCCATGCTATCCAGTTTCTAAAGGCTGGCTGGTTTAAGCACAGTGCTTTTGTACAAAGCCTGTTGCAATGAAGTTGTACGTTGTGAAGGGTAAGAATTCATGCAGTCACATTGCCTTCATACAGGTGCACATTTTCTTTCTTTGGGATGCCACTTGTAGTTATCCTCTTTAAAAGGAACCATCACCAGACATGGTAATGGTTTTGCTGATCTTTTTTTTTTCCCTCTGACTTTTCTTTTTTTTCTTAAGTGCATAGCTCATCCTGTAGACTGTGTTAAGTGCCTGACAGTAACAGATGTGATCCAGAGGAATCTGGTAATACCAGTAACAAGGTATCAATCTTGTTGGGATCACAGAGATGTGGTGGGATGGCTCTTATGATTGGAGTGTTACAATAGAAGGATGCAGGATCTTTAGGAAGGTCAGAGCAGGAAAATGAATAGAGGAAGTTGCCTTTTATGGGACAGAACATCTGAAGTGCATTGAGCTCTGCCAGACAGAGCTAACAGAGTGTTTTATGTGTTAGGATTAGAGAGAACAGGCAAAGGTGACACTATACTGGGTGTCTGCTACAGGCCACCTGACCAGGAAGAGCAATTACCTGAGGCCTGTACAGACACATAGCAGTAGTCTCACATTTGCAGGCCTTAGTCCTTATGGGGGACTTTAGGAACCCTGATATGTCCTAGAGAGGTAAAAGAATCCAGGGGGTTCATGGAGTGCATTGATGACAACTTCTTGTTCCAAGTGGTAGAGGGAACCAACGAAGACAGGTGCTCTGCTGGATCTCCTGCTCACCAAAAAGGAGGAGCTCATTTGGAATGTAAAGGTTAAATGAGGGAGAAGGGTTAAAAGCAAGCTTACAACCCTGGACTTCAGGAAAGCAGTCTTTGGCTTTTTCAAAGATTTGCTTGGAAGAGACCTGTGAGATAAAGCCCTAGAGAGAAGATGAGGGGCACAAGAAAGCTTGTTAATATTCAAGGATCTACTCGATGCTCAAGACAGATGCATCCCAACAAATAGGAAGTCAGGCAAAAAAGCCAAGAAGCCTGCACAAATGTACAAGGCAATAATGGGTTGCACCCACAAGTGATGAGGGATCTGGCAGATGTCATTGCGAGTCCACTGTCATTCATCTTTGGTAAATCATGGTGATTAGGAGAAATGGACAAAGACTAGGGGGAAGCACGTCACCCCAATTCTTCAAGAAAGGCAAAAATGAAGACTAAGGAAACTACAGGTCAGTCAGCCTCACCTCGGTCCCTGGGAAGGTGGTGGAGTAGCTAGTCCTAGCACATGGAGGACAAGAAAATCATCAGGTGCAGTCAGCATGGCTTCACCAAAGGGAATTCATGTTTACCAACTCGATAAACTTCTGTGATTAGGTGATTGGCCTGGAAAACAAGGGGAGAGCAGTGGGTATTGTCTACCTGAACTCAGTAAGGCCTTTGACATTGTCTTCCATCAGATTCTCATAGACAAGCTGTGAAGTATGAGCTGGATGAACATACAGTGAAGTTCATTGAAAAGTAGCTGAACAGCCAGGCCAAGAGGCTGGTTATCAGTGACACAAAGGCTCGTTGGATGTGAGTCTCCCCCTGCAGTGCTGTGCCCAGTTCCGGGCTCTACAATACAAGAGGGACATAGACATACTGCAGAATTCAGCAGAGGGCCACTAAGATGATGAAGGGACTGGAGCATCTCTCCTTTGAGGAAAGGCTGAGAGACCTGGGACTGGAGAAGAAAAGGTTCAGCAGGGAGTGTCTTATCAATGTGTATAAATGCCTGAAATGAACGGAGTAAGAAAGACGGAGCCAGGCTTTCTTCAGAGGTGATCAGTGGCAGGACAAGAGACAATAAACACAAACTGAAACGCAGGAGGTTCCCTCTGAACATCAGGAACCATTTTAATACTGTGAAGGTGATCAAGCACTGGCACAGCTTGCCTAGAGAGGCTGTGGATTCTCTCTCCTTGGAGGTATTCAAAAGCTGTCTGGACATAGTCCTGGGCAGCCAGATGTAGGTATCCGTGCTTGAGCGGGAGGGGTTAGACAAGATGGCCTCCAGAAGTCCCTTCCAACCTTAGGCATTTTGTAATTCTGTGATTCCTATAGGCATTAGCCTTTTTCCTACAAATCAATGTGTCAAAAAGACACCCAAGCTTTTTTTTTTTGTTGTTCTGTTTTTGTGTTGGCTGTATCAATATCTTATCTTGGAAGATGTGGGATGTTTGGGGTTTTTATAGCTGTTTCAACTGTTGAGCAAAAGAGCAGAGAAGGTGTAAAACTAGCTAGATTACTCACTGTCAAAACACTTCAGCATTATGAAATTCACTGCTATATTTCTTTAGAGCAGCAGTATACGTCTTGATGAATGAAATATTTTAAAATAATTACACCGTTAAAATTACTTTGAGACTTTGTACTTTCTGTGTTTGCCAAGTGTAAAGTTGGAGCATAAGAGAAATAGAACTATACTTCAGCATAGCAAATTATTCCTGCATCCTGCATATAAAAATGCTTTTTATAATGCTGGTGGAATTTAAAGGCCAATGTACATTTAGCCACTAGTGGGCATATAGGTCATATGCAATTACGTGAGAAACTTATAAGTTTCTATAATTTGAGGGTTATTTGAGCTTCAAAGACATGATTCATATGTGTGCTGTAGTCTGTGGGGTTTTTGAAAAGTTGGTGTATACTACACTTTTCCCATATAAAAACCTTTGGATCACCATTTAGCAGTTACTGTAGACAAAGAGCTGGGGCAGAATTAAGGCTATGTGTTTCACTTTTATTTTTAAGATGACCAAAAAAATGTTTCTCTTTTTTTGTCCTATTTGGTTTTTGTCAACCTGAACTCTTGGGTAAGTGTCTTTGGAACTGTGTTAAGCATAAACTAAATAGCCTTCTATTATTTTGTCATAATTTTTCATCTTTTTATCTAGACCAGGTGAATATATTTTGCACGCTTGTACTGTTGGTGATGAGGTGAGCAACCAGCACCAGGTGTTAACTCATAGATGCTCAGATTCACAGTACAAAGTTAAGGAAATTTTATCCTTTGCATACACAGATTTTCTTCATCATGATTACTTCACAACTCCAGAGCCTGGGTTTCTGGGAAAACCATCAAGAGTCATCCTAAAATTATAGAGTTGACAATATTGTGCTAGTGTGAATCAGATTCTCAACCTTGTAGTGATACTAAGTGAAGAATTCAGATTTTTCTTCCTCTTTCTTTGGTAGTGACATGAACTGCATTATATATGTAAGTTTATTTTATTTAAATGAGAAGAAGTGCATGAGAGAAGAAATAGTGAAGGCATTGGTAGATTGTGATTCTATTTTATTAGCTGCTTTTTACAGATTAGGAAATTATCAATCAAGTGTCCTGTGTTTGATATGGATTTTCTGCCTTGTATCAAATGATTGATACTATTACATTGATACGGGATTTACAAATTTCCTCCACGTCTTTCAGACGCACATACATCATTAATTCTGCTGGATATTTTTCTGTGTGTACGTAGGAAGCTCTGTACAGACACAGACTCCTTTCTCTATCCTATGCAACATTCAGATGCGGGTCAGCTCTCCTGAAAGCTGAACAGCCACATACATGTGCATTTTTTTGCCCACCTTGCAGTGCTGTTACTGATCTGAAATGGGAGATAAGGGTTTGGGATGCTTCCTGGGTTTCATCTCTGCACAACTTCTTCTGTATACATGTGTTTGTCACTTAAAGAATTCCTCAGTAAAACTCAGTGACCACAGAAGCATAGAGACTATTAAATGCAAAACCACAATGCCCAGCAATCCACTGCCAGCCTCTTAAATATGCCAACAATTTATTTTCTCAAATTTTCATGTCAGAAGATTGCTTATTTAGCCTTATATTCTCCCTCAATCTTACTTTACTGTTCATGAACTTGTAAAATTCAGTCTCACAATGCTTTGCCTCTGAGTGGATGAACTTTTCAAGATGGAATTTTCAGCCTCTAATGGTTAGAAAACTGCTAATAACCTATCTAAGCACACTAACCATAGTATGTTTCAGTATCACTCAAAATTCTCAGTACAACTCAATTGAATCATAAAATAATTACAGTTGCAATGAACAATGGAAGCTGGCTCTTACTGAATTAAAAAAAAAGATGAATATCACGAAGTTACATAAATATCCCTAAGTAACATAAATTGATCTCGTATCATGGTGAGTAACTATACATTATTTCAGTTTTCATTTTACTAGCATGAAAAAGCTAGACTGTTTCAAAGTCTTTTTTTTCCTCTAATAAGCCCAGAAACTCTTCTACATACCAATTCGGTTTAGATAAATCTTGTACTTTTAAATGTGTATCAAATGTCAATAAATAATTATCCATGAGGCATTTTCAGCACTTTGTGGATAAGCACACCTAGTGCCCCATCTCTGAAGACTTATCAGTTCTTACATGTTAGAAACTCATTTGTTTTTCTTCAATCCACTCATAATGATCACCTGTAATAATAGGATCAACCAATATAGCATCTCTCATTTAAGGACAAATCTAAGTGCCTGAAATTACAGCTTGCACATTTACGTTTCCTCTCTTTTCTGTAATCTAATTCCTTCTGAAGGACAACAATACGCTATTCAGTATTGATACTGCCTCTGAAATTTGTCATTGCCATAATCCCTTGTACTAAGTCACCAGTGAAAATAATTAATGAGATCAGTCCCAAGATCAGTTATTAAAGAACATCTTTGATATCTCTCTCCTGATAACCTACCTTTCAACACAACTTTTTTTTTTTTTTTTTTTTTTTTTGTTGGTGGCATTTTCTTTTTATGTGGAGGGGGTTTTGCTGCTAGTCAATTCTTTATTTGTTTTACAGCCCATGTGTAAAACCTGATCTTTTCTACATTAAATAATAATTTCTTATGAGGCATTTATATCAGAGGTTCAGCTTAAATTTAGATGAATTGGCATGAATGTATTGCATTTATCTGAGAAGTGTGATAAGGCAACAAAGGCACAGTCTCATGTTTGATGAAACCATGTTGATTTTAGTCTACTTCCCTCCATGTACATTTTCTTTGTGATTTCATTTCTGAGTTACTTCTGAACAGCAATCAAACTAAAGAGCTTGTTGCTGAGGCATTTTGCTTTCCTTTTTTTCCTCTATAAATACTTCTGAAAGTAAGAATAATAGTAGGCTTTCCATTTGTTACTCGTAGGTTACAATCGTTACAAGGAATGATTAACTGACAATTTGCTACCAGAACTCTATAAATATCCCAGTTTATGGATTTTCTTGTCCTTCAGTTTTATCAAAGTAAACTTGTTTCTCCATTTGATGCAGTAATTTTCCATTGCCCTATCTCTAGATAACTAATTTTCTGCTATTTTAAATTCCTTAGAAAAGTGCAGTTCAAATACTTTTATGGCCATTTGTATTTCTGACTTTGATTTATGTAACTCAATGATCTTTTATCCATATCTTTAGAGATATTTTCACTTAGTCTTAAAATTCTGCCTTTCCTGATTACTTATCCAAGCAGACTGTCAGTCTTCTGTTTTTCTCTTATCTTCCTGAGGACTCCAGATACTGCACTTTTATTTAAATTCAGTGCCTCCACCTCCACATTCAAATCTTTGGATTCTTCTGTCAACCTTATTAGCCATCTACCTAATTTTTCTCTTTGCCATACTAAAACCCAGTTCCTTAGGTTTTTATCTGTTTCTCTCTTGGCTGCCAATTTGAAATTAAATTAATTATCTTGGCATGCCTCAACCAAATAATATATTTTTTTTTTTCACAGCATCTTCAGTCATTACCAGAACTGCATGAGTGACTGATTGATTTAAGAATTGACTGAATATTCATATCCAAGTAAACCTGAGACTTACCATTGTGGATTGATACAGATCAGAAGATAAAAGCTAAGAGGTCAGTAGGAATTATAAAAGTAACAGTACTTTATATATCTCATGCAAACTTGCAAAAAAATTTAACCATTTTCCAGCCCTGATGTAGGAGAAGTATTAACATATTCTCATGAAGTGGTTTTTTTTTTTTACACAAGGGGAAAGTTATCTTTATTTAATCAGTTTTTTTTTTTAATGAGTACACAGAACTATACTACCATCTTTAATCTTAATTTCATACTTTCTAAACAGTAAATTATTTCAGACAGCTGTATCCCAATTGAAAATGTTTTTTCATTTCTATTATTCCTTTAATGAATGGTTTCATACCTTTAACAACAATTTCTGAAAGCAGTTGTTTACCAATGCTGAACTCATTGTATTAGCAAACCCATTTGAGTTGTTTGGCCTCTTCTTTACTTTCATCTGAGGGTACAGTTAATATACTAGCTGAAATTTCTTCCAGAGTTGTGCTCATAAAAACAGTAGAGCTCTTCTTTGTCTTAGCATTTCTTTCTCCATTGCCACAGTCTTTTTCAGGTGATTTCTCTTCTGCTGTCCAGCTTAGAAATTTTAGTAGATTTTCAAAGCCTTCTTTGGCCCCCAGTTGTGACCCTACAAACCTATAGTTTCTTTTGAATTAATTTTGTGTTCAGACTGCATTTGGCATCTCTTTCTCAGTCCATCCCCAAAATTTTACCTGAGAAGCGGCATAGTCTTCAGCTGCAACTTCAGTTCTTCTGTGATACCTTTTGTGAAGTAGTAGTAGTTCCTGCAGCTTATGTTACCCACTTCTAGATAATGTATTTATGGTTTTATGATCTCTGATTAACATATGATCTTACTACTACTTACTCTTGCCAGCGTTCCTTACCTATATCAAACTATGAGATTAAACAAAAGTGGGGTGAGCGGAAATAAAAAATGAAGAACCCACCCAGTCACACATTTTCAGATAAATACATCTTCCTTGGAAATACAAAAATAGTTGTGTAAATAAGAAACATGAGAAACAGTTCAAGATTTAAATTTCATTTATAATTCTTGTATTTTTTCTGAACATTGCCTTACTAGTTAAAAGTCTGTCTTATTAAGTTATCAGTGCTGAAATTTTATCTGAAGATATAAATGTACCAAGCTTAAGAGTTTCACAAGATAGTATACATATTTATAATAAACACTTTTTTAAAAAAGCAGGTTGTTGTTAATATGTGACATCTGCTATGTAGCTGCTTGAGTTTCTTACTTGGCTTCAAAATAATAGAGTGGTTTTTTAAGATTTGAAAATCTGTTAAACACTAAACCTTTTCCTACAGTGACCATAGTTACTCTACCGTATTAAACTACTGCTGTCATGTTTCAGCATAGCAGAGAATATTGTTGCTACTGCAATAAGTGATTTATTAGTTATCATTTCTAAGGCACGTGAATAGTTGCCAGTACATTTTACACCTGCAATGGGAATATCAGATCTTTTCAAGACACTTCCAGCACAATTGTAAAAAGCCTGTAACAAGGAATTGATTTTTGAATAAGTTGCTGTGGGTGTAACTTTATCAATTTGTCAGTGCACACAGTGTAAAATCCATCCTTATAGTGTGCCACTAATATACCCACTCTCTGCATTGTGTCTTTTCATAGACATATAGAAAGGATTTTTCTACTAGGAAGAAAAAAATGTAATCCGAAGTTAAGCAGCCTTGTTCTCCTACTTGTTAATTTGTATCAAGGCAACTAGTATTAACTTCCTCCTAATATAAGGACTTGACCTTCTAGGTACTTGTGATGCAGAATCACATCAATAGTCTCTCTGTGGAAATCTCCGCATGTGCAAAAAAAAACCAGTAGAATTTGCTTTTTGCAGTATGCTACTTATTTTGCACAACAGTTGGTATTTCTGTAAGACCGAAATGCTACCTGTCATTTAGCTAGAAATTTTAACTGTGATGGTTTTTCAGTTTCAAGTGAGTTTTCTGGTTGCACTGTTTAACTTGGCCTTCAGATAGTCTTCATAGGCCCTACCACTGTGATTCATGCGTCCAATCATGCTGGGAAGCTTGATCTTGTACTTTGAGGTAGCATGCAATTCAAATTGTACTGGAAATATCTACTTGTGCATAAAAGTGTGTAGTGAAGGGTTGAACATGCTGTGCAAATTATAGGCTGTGTCTTTGAGAAGACTACAAAATAAACTAAACAAAAACAATTAGTCGTACAGTGAAGAGCAGGCTGTGTCCAAGCAATCATTGAAATTCAGCATTAATGACCCTGTATTAGATAAGGAGAAAGATTTTACACTGTTTTATCTACTTTTAAAGATTTTTCTAAATATACCCAGATACTTGATTCCATCTAATAAGTAATGTTACATTTAATAAATCAAAGTGTGATCTAATTTTATATATATTGTAATGAGAGCTTAGTATCTGCCTTTTTACTTAGTGTTTAAGGAAGTATTAACTTCTACCTTTCCCTACTTTATTAAAACCCTGTTAATTTGGCTATATTCAGTTGCACAGAAAAATTACCAAGTGGTTTTGCATGTTATTGCAGGTTGAGGCATCTTAAGTATGAAAAGCATATTAAAAAACAGACTGCTTACCAAATTTAGCAAACTACAAGCTTTTTATTCAAAAGTTCATGACAGTTCACTGGTTTAGATAGAAAGACTCCTAAAATGAGTAAACAAAGTGCAGTGAACATCATCACTGTCTTTGGGGAACATATTATAATTTATGCAGGAATGGGATGATACTGGGTAGAAGATACTGTTACTCTAAAGCATAATTTACTTCCAAAGGGTATCTGAGATAAATCATCATCTGCAAACTCCTAATCAGAGTGTACAGCCTTTTGTTCAGGCTACCCCAAACTTAGACTAGCATTTTAATTGTGTTTTGCAGAGTGGATCATGTTCAGTGCAAGCTGCGTGCTGAATGGAAAGAGATGACTTTCTAGAAAAGCTTGTGGCTGAAGATCTAGGTAAGTGACAACTCATATATAAAAATAATTATTCCAAATGGAAATTTTATTTTTTAAGTTGTATTTACATGTTTCTTTCTCTAAAATGAATGTTTCCTGTTTTGAACTGGTGATATAGATTACTGGTGTTCTTGTCTGAAATTCAGTAAAATAAAATAATCTGTAATTCAGAGCAAGTATCTCAAATAAGTGATTTTAGAATAGCTCCATTCTTTCCTGGTCGTGGTAGCCTGTCTGGCTAAAATTAGGGCTGCCAAAGGATTATGTCGCTAAACAATGTGGGTCTGATACAGTGAAGCATCCCTTTTACTCAGAAAAGACAGAGTTCACAGTGCACTTCTCTGTTACTCTCTTGATTCAATATATGTTAAGCTTTCATAATACTGTCTCACAGTTTTCTGTCACCTACTTCGAAGTTAGGCATGTTTATACTGATTTATATTATTTGCTCTTCATAAAGAAAAAATTGGACTCAGAAAAATGCTTTGAATTCTTTAGCTGCGTAGCTATGTGTGGTTTGCCCTCACTGAGCTATTAAATGTTGACTTCTGCAAGCCTCAGAGGATGTGTTTTTTGACCTGCTGTGTCCAAGGCTGTCTGATTCTCAAAAGTTTCCTTTTGCTCTACTAGACTGAGTTGTTCTAAAGATTCTGGCAATTTCACTATTCAGATATATGATAATTTAGGCCTATATGTGGTTTCATCTTGTCTATCATTTCATTATATTTCTGGTGTCACTGTAGCCAGTACTAGTACAAAAAAAGAACTGAGACTGGGGGTCAGAATTGCTACAGATAATATTTGTGTTCTGTAAAGAAGAGTGTTAAATAAAAATTATGGGACTTTGGAAAGGAATGTTGTCTTTAGGATGCCAAGATGTGGATTTTAACTTCAGTTCTCTTTGAGCTGAAGTATGGCTGTAACTGGCAATGAGAGATAAGACAAAGGAGAAACCAGGGGTAAATAAGACTTGACTTTCCTCCTTCACTCTGTCTCCTTTGCATCCCAGGACAGTTGTAGTGCTTGAGCATGAAGAATCACTTACTGCTCCTTTGCTTGTTGTGTCATGGGACATATTTCATAAACTGGCAGGGAAGATATAAGAAGGAAATAGCCCCATCATTATTTTACACCAGTACATGAAACAAACCAGAGTTTTTCTGACAATCTGTCTTTGAAACAGTTAAGTATGTGCTCAGACAATCATGGGTTTGTTTTTTTTTCCTTCCTTTCCTTTGAATCAGACAATAAATTTTGCTAAATTGTTCTCTTTTTATTTTCATTCACTCTAAGCAAGAACTTGTGCTATGGACAGTAATGTCTTAAGGCATGTAATTTGTGTGCAATGCAGAGGTAACTCTGCTTTCCCCGTTTCCCTTTCCTTTCTACAAGCAATTGCTAAAACACAGTTACATTGTCAGTGGAAAGTAAGTTGCCAAGATGGGGTCCTGAGATGACACAGACTATATGAGGAAAAATATGATCTCAAGATCACGAATGGGATTGATCTTGCCATTTTTAACAAGTAACTTTATCCCTGAATTTTATTTTTTTTTCTTAACCAATACATTAGAAAAATGAACCAGTGTAGTGAGTTTTCACAGATGCTACTGCATCTCTATGGCAATGAAAAGGTGTTTCCAGAAAGTTTATTTTGCATAGTTCTTTCTTATGAGAACTTAAAATAGTTACCTTCAAAATTCTTTGATTATTTTCATTGGATAGAAAAAAAAACCCAAACAACCTAAGTAGTGGAAGAATATTTTTTTCAAACTATTTTTTCACACAGAGTAGACCATATGAGTATCTTGGAAAATAAACATGGAGTTGTTCATCTTGAGGACTTATATTGCCATTCAATTTTTGATGCTAGGTCTAAATTCCAATAAATATAAAAATGTCTGGGTAAAGCAGCAATATCTAAAAGCAGAGACTAAAAAAATACGTCTGCTGCAAATGTGCCCTTACCACTTTCCCAGTTATCTGTACTGCGGGAATGAGAGAGGAGAAATAACACGTTGGCTTCAGGGTATAATCATTAGCTACTCTCTTCTGTTGAACAGGACATATAATTTAAAAATCCAAATTCCTCATGAGTGTTTTGGGAAGATCTTGAATAGAGGTTTTGAATGATACATTTTATCGCTATTCCCTCCTAAACTTGCCTTATCTGCTTCAGCAGCATAAAAGATCTCATAACTGCCATTGTGAATGAAAAATAGAGCTAATTATATTTTGAGTCCCAGCCAGCCAAATTAGAAATGAAGACTGGATAAAATCCTTCTTTTGGATTATGGGAATTTGTTTGAGTGAGGATGTGAGTTTTGAGTGTACCTAGCAGCAACCTGAAGTGTGTAGGGATGTGCTAGAGTGGGTGCAGGAGCTTTGACTCACACCACAAGCTCCTAACCAGCACATGGATCTGTGCAGCTCCACTGCCATGGATCCTCTAGACATACTGCTAAATTATAAATATCTCTTAATTTCTTTTGCACAGAACCAGTGCCTCAATTAGGACTTCAGTATTTAATTAGTGATAGAGAAGGTAGGTCTTTAATTATATGCATTAGACATGATATGCTTCAACGTTGGCCATACAACATGTGCAAATAAAGGGTTGTAATGGTCTACAAGGAGCTCTTGTGCAGGCAAGGAGCATAGTACTAGCCTTCCATGATCTGTTCCTGAGTCTTAGAATTATTTCTAACTTTTGTTTGCTTGCCTACCTTTTAAAGTAAGCAGTGGTCTTGGAAGGATTCAATTCCGAAGCAGAGTAAAGACATGGAAATAATCCACCATGTATTCTTACAAATTTCTCAGCACTGCTTAGAGCTTGAGCTGAAAAATGAGGCCCACTCTTCTGTGCATAACTGTAAACATGAAAGTGCTTCATATATTTACAGTTAAAAAGTTCAAAAATACAGAGGCAAACTCTAGAGCAGTGGGAAGTTTTTGGAAAAAGAAGTAATTCCGTGACAAATTGTCTACCTCTCCAAATCAGTGAATAAAACCACTAGTCTAGCCCAGATTGGCTTAGCTATGGGAATAAGAATGCATCACCATCACTGAGGGGGTGATCTTATCAATGCTTATAAATACATAAAGGATGGCTGTCAAGAGGATGGGGCCAGTCTTTTTTCAGTGGTGCCCAGTGACAGGATAAGACGTAACAGGCACAAAATTGAACATAGGTAGGAAGTTCCATCTAAACATGAGGAGGAACTTCTTTACTTTGAGGGTGGCAGAGCACTGGAACAGGCTGCCCGGAGAGCTGGTAGAGTCTCCATCTCTGGAGACATTCAAAACCCGCCTGGACACCATCCTGTTCTAGGAGGACCTGCTTTGGCAGGGGGGTTGCACTAGATGATCTCCAGAAGTCCCTTCCAACCCCTATCATTCTGTGATTCTGTGATCAGATTACGCAGCTGGTTCCCACAGAGAGGTGAGACCGGCTGAGCCCTAAAATTAAGTCTTCTCTTTGAAAATACTGCTACGACTGTAGACAGATTACCTAAAGAGATTTCTGTAAAATGGGCAATCAGCCAAATGATAAGGTAATTATCTTGCTCTGATATATATAACCAGTCTTTCCTTTTACTGCATACAATTTGGATTCTATTTTCAATCCTGCAGGTGCAAGGCCCAAGCGTTGCTCCCTTTATTTTAGAGCAGTCTTGGTAAATCTGTATTCTTATAATCACTGGTGCTATAGTCAATTCGGTCTGTTGGGATTGGCAAATTCCTCTGGGAATGGCCATTATTTGGCAAAGAATATGTGCCCAGCAATTGCAGTGGCATTATGCTGTGTAGCACTGGAAAAAGAAAGGAAAGGGGTAGTGTCTGAATAATTTGAGGATCTTTTCTGAGGGCAAAAAGAATGGAGAAAAGTTATTAGCAGAAAAGGAAAAGTAATTGCAAGTGAGAGACAAAGAACAGGAAATTGAGTTTCTGGGAGAGATGGAAGGAGAACTTAGCCTTATGAAAGAAAAAAAAGGATAAAATGACATCTTAAGGACAATCAGGTGTTTAACATGTTGTTTAAAATATGTTGTTGTCTGTAAAACACTCATGAACAGAAAAAAGGAATGAAAATGGAGTGAGACGATGTTGAAAATGCAAAGAAAACAGGCTGGAAAAATCCAGACAGCCTTCACTAAGCTGTAAGGCTGACCAAGCTGAAGGCAGAGGCTGTTGTCTTGGTGATTTCAGGAAAACTAATATTTTAGTTCTATTAGTTTAGAAAACTAATATTTGTTAACAGGTCATCCAAGGACCAAATTCAGCCAGCTCTGCTCAGATTCTTTCTTATGAGCAGTCCCATTGGTTTTGGTGAAAATACATCCAGAGTAAGATAATGTGTGTGTACTACAGCATGATCCTAAGGTATTAAAAAGTACATTTTCGAAGTAAAAATGCCTGCAGTAAATTTTTATGGCAAATACTTGAGTATATGTTAAGTATATTAGACAAACTTTAATTGTGTTCTTGCACAAGCATATAGACTTCAAATGCTATACAAAAATGATTGTATAATAATAAGCAGAGATAAGAGGTAATTGTTGAAGGGACCAATTATTACCCTGGAAATAAATACATCAAGCTATATATTCGGTGTATTGAGTCCACTGCTCCCTGAAGCATAGCATTGGTGATGCAGCAAAATCCCTCAGCTCCCTGGAGTCAGATCGAATTTAAATTTTTTAAATTAGCTTATTTTAATTTTGTTGTAAGCCTGAACCACCTGACTAGGTGACTTTGGTCAGGAGTTTAGTAAAAGTAGATAAAAATTTTAATTTCCCTGGTTTAAATAACCAGGCATGAACCAGGAGATTCAGGTGTAGGCTTCTTTCTACTTCCATCCTGTATTGACTACGATTCACATAAGACTCTTTCTGGTGTAATTATTAATAGAATGTGTATCATCACTAATTTTTTTTTTTTCCTGCTCTTTTGGAGCATAATGTAAGAGAGAAAATTTAGAGTGCAAGCATTAAGTTTCTCTATCCAGTGTCTATGAAATAAGTTGTTTCTCTTAGTTGAGCTCCTAGCAGACTCAGCTGTCCATCATTCTGATGATCAGTCACTGTTATCCATTATTAAATCTCTGGACATATCTACATTAATAGCTGTTCTGCCTAGAAATGAGAGAGGAATTAGGTCTACCGCAGGGCAGGATCTATCCAATTTCTGTTGTCTGTGCTTATAGAAATAGAAACGATTATTTGATCCTATAAAATCTTCTGTTAGAATTTGATATTTTGTAGAGTCATAGGTTGGAAGGGACCTTAAAGATCCTCTAGTTCTGACACCTCTGCCATGGGTAAGGGCACCTCCCACTAGACCAGGTTGCTCAAAGCCCCATCCAGCCTGGCTTTGAACACTTCTAGGGATGGGGCACCCACTACTTCTCTGGGCAACCTGTTCCAAAGTCTCACCATTTGTTGGTCTTTGTGAGCTCTTAGATTTAACCGATTCTGGAGAATCAAATGAGAAACAACATGGTTGTGGTTTTTTTTTAAGTTTTTTTTTAAGTAATTTATCAGGCACTATAAGGAGTTGCACATTGCAAGGCAGTAAGTAGCCTTTCTGTTTTGGATACCAGTGTTCAGTCTAGCAGTACAGCACAGGGGTCTCAGGCCAGTTACTTGTAGACAGAAAGTAATCTAACCAAACTGCAACACCAGCCATTTCTGTTGTGTAGTTTATTGCATGTCTCAGATGAGAACTAGAATTCAAAGTTCATTATGTTCAAATGAATTAACACACGCAGAAATGTTGGAATTATTTCACATTTTGTAATGTTTTCTGGGACCCTTAACTTTAAGGAAGTTTACTTTATAAGAACACTAGATTTTTTTTTTATTTTTTAAAAATTGTGGATTAAAGGACGTACAGAGAGTTGTGGAGCTTGTTTAGCTGTTATTTGCAGTTTTTCAGTTGATTTCAGTTAGGAGCAGGATCAGACCTTTCATATCACCAAATGTTGGTGACTGGAAAAGCTCAGAGAAATATTGTTCTTAGGATGAAAGGAGTAGGGAGAGTTCATGATATTTTGTACTGGAATTTCTATTACACAAGAATGTCAGAAGACATGAAGTATTTGAAGGAGGAAAGGCAAGAAATATAATGCCAGGTAAAATGGATCTAAAAGGCCAGATACAAAACCAAATACAAAGTGTACATGATATAAGGACACTTTAAATCCTAAATTATTCTAGAGTTTTAATGAATAGTCCTGTTAACATTCTTTATAAGCTAAATAAATCTTCTTTGAATTCTTCACAGATCTCAGCTAATTTTAAAAAATTACTTTCTTTTGACAGCTATATTAACATATGGCTCTTCATAAAGGAATCATGTTGAATACATGCAATGTAATATTGGGATATACATTTTTTAAAAAGAGATGAGAGGATCCAGAAACATAATCTTCTTCTTGTAATCCTGCATTAATCCATTCTGTATTGCTAAGGTTTTTATTTGAGCGTGGAGCTCACAAAGATTCTGGCAGAAGCAAAAAAAAGAGAAAGAAAATGAAAAGTCTTCTCTGTATAAATCCCCAGAGCTACACCTATAAAGAATTTTTGCAATCTGCAAAGAAAGAAACAGCCCCGGGAACTAATCTCTTATTGCATGGATTTCTCTCCTTTTTTGTCCTGACCTTGGCTCTTCCACAGTCCCAGTAAATGTGCCTCTGCCTCGTGATGAGCTTGCTGCTACTACCGGCTCTCAGGGCATGCCTTTTCAGCATCATCTTGCTGTTTAGCTAATCCCGCACTGAGATCATTCAGACACTGAAAGGGTGTTCAGTTTCACTAGACCTGCAGAGATGACAAATCAATTGATTTTGTGGTATGTGATGAAAATGCTAATGTTTAATTATCAATGCTGTTAGTGAACTTCGGAGTAGGGTCTGATCTAAGGGAAGAACGGATCACATAGCATTTGCTTGGAGCTGCAGCCCGCTTTAAAAGCTAAGAATGCCATAAGTATGTTTGCCTCTAGGCATTTATATAAAAACTGGCTTAAAGAAGGTTAACAAAGGAGAAAAATCTTTTTTTTTCATCTGAAATTTGAAACAACAATGATTTAAATATTAGAAATGGTCTGAGAAATCTCATAATGTGGAAAGTCTGAGAAGCTGTTCCTAAGGGTAGGTAATACTCTAATTTTTACAGTCTGGATCTCTTACCATAAGAGAGACTCTAATACTAAGCACTACTAGTGGTATTGTTTCTACAAGTTTTATAAGCAAAATATCTATTTATTTGAAACTGAAACACATGATTGGACAGCTTTGGTTAAAGCTGGCATTACAGCAGTCCTAAATCTAGAGTACTGAGCATTTTTTTGCTTGTCTTATATTGCTCAATCACATTTCTGATTTTCAGCAATTTTAGATTTCCTTAAAGATATTTTTTTAATTATTTTCTCAGACAGGGAAATAGTTCTTTCATTTGTGGGAAAACAGGCCTGTTACAGGTCTTGGGACACTCCTCCATCTTGTGAGGGCGGCCTGCCATATTATATTTCGTAAAGGAGCTGTGTTCACAAACCCCGCATTTCCTGTGTGCCTCTCTAAACAATTTCTCTCCATCCTCCCTTCTATTGCTATTCTATACCCCTTCAAGGGACAGAAGACTACAGAGGGATTCTACTCGTACCGGGCAGCAACCTGTTTTATTTCTGCCTTCATAAATGGCTTTTCTTCCAATCTGCTAGCTACTTTTGATCAGCTCACAAACTGTCTTCATTTTGCTATACCATGAACCACTGGTGGTGGTTGCCACAGTACCACACTGTAAGTGCCGTCAATTAAAAAAGAAATTTTACATCCAAAACATTTGCTAAATGTACAGACTTATGTTACATTTTTGTGCCTTTCTTTGCTGTTGCTGGAAAGATTTTATTCAAACAATCTATGTATTTATTGATAATATTCTTTTATTAACACTATGCTTCTCTTAGTCTCTTTTAGCATCAGGTTTTGATGTTTGCTCGAGAGCACTTCTTTGTATTATTCCCCAGACTTCACGGGTGAAGACTGTGGAAGGTTTCTCAGCTAATACTTTTGTCCCACAGTCCTATTTTTCAGGTTTCTAAGAGTGACCGTTATGCTTTCAAGGTATGGATATTTTTATGGTAATTTTGCGTGCCGTACATTTTTAGAGTTTGGCAAACAGTGCTGCATTTCTAAAATTATCCTTATGCTGCCTGCTGTTCACTGGCAAATTTTTTTGTTAGTTTTTTGAATACCCTTCTGTCTTTGATATTTGCTCTTCATTCTCCTTTCTTCAAGTGTTTTGTATTGTATACTTTTCTTAGTTTCTAGGATTTAGCTGACCCTATGAATTTACAACTTTAATGAATAATTTATTCTTACTGTGAACTTTATATATATTAATAAGAGTAAATAAATGCATCATTTTCCAGAATTGAGTTATTAGTGGTGCATGGAGTAGAGGTGGGGTGCGCAGCTTGAATCACAAAACTCATTCTAGTCCTTGCTGCACCTTATTCATGTAGGCCCCACTGTATTTTTCTTTGCTTGTTGACTTGAAAATTCTGAATAAGAAAATAGAGTTTGGTCCTATAGCTGCAACACATTTTATGGTCATGAACAGTGGGAGAATTTTCTCATTTGTCTAATTTTAGGAGGTCAGAAATTTCCACCTGTATTGATGGAGCATATGTGATTCTTAGTTCATTAATATTACCTCATTTTGATAACTGTTTTTATAACTGTCTTATTTCCAAGACTACATGAAATATGTTAATTGGATTAGAAGTTAACAAAAAAGAAAAAAATATGAATAAATCTTTTAATATATTTCCTTATGCAGCCTGTTACTGAAGATTACTAGCTTACATATCTCATTTGTACACACCTCATTTTGGTTTTAAAATAATTATTCTTCGTAAATCTTAACAGAATAAGGCAGTATTGTTGGGGGGGAAAAATTGTGGGTATTTATAAAAACTTGCTTTCGTTTAGTTTCTGTTCATCTTCATCTCTACAATGACTTTATTAAAACAGTGACTTCTCATAAAAGGGGAGAGAAAACAGGCATTTGAACAGATGGGCTTAATAAAGATTCTGAAGTGTATCTGCCACAAATGGTTGAGCACTGCTACTAAAGCAGGACTAAGATATGACTGAGAATAAAGAACTTCTAAATGGTTTGTGCTCTCAGTGAAGAAGTTTTAGATTAAAAGACAAAGGTTGTGATGTAAATGTGCATAGATCAAAGAGGACACATAATGGAACCTTGCTATATAAAAGGAAAAATCCACTTTCTTCCGGAGTAATAAAATTGCAGTATGCTGCAGTGGGGGAACAGAAAATCCTGTGCTGTTTTGTTGGTTTTTTTTTTTTTAATTTATTGCCACTCCTAGTTGAAATATGGTTTCTGTCCTTTGTCTCAAAATATTCTTAAAAAAACCAAATGGTTTACAGTGTCAACAAAAAATAATTTTATTAAAGCTTTAAATTTTCATAGGTATTCCTCTTATGGCTCTTTGTTCAAGAAGTTGCTTTTATCATTCATTCTCTGCTATAAACCTTTTTCTTCCCAATAGAGCATGGAAAAATTAAAATAAGTTTTTATACCACCATGTTTGGAAGGACAAATCACTTCAAATATGTAGTTACTGAAAAAAAAAAGCCACAAGTACAATATTTATTTTTTTTTAATTAAGAGAACTTGCTAGACTAGAAACATCGTGTACTTTTAGTCTCTATATTTTGATGAAGAGTTCTTCACTGCCCAGGAGAATTCAATTTAGTGCTTCAGTTTCATTTCCAGGTAAAATTATGTAAAGGTGTGGGTTTCTTAGTGTTTAATTTTGAGATGTAACTTGAAGTGTTGCCTCATTCCACAAAAACACTGATTCCTTTTGTTTGCAAAATTTCCATAATGGTCACATCTCCTTGAAAACTTGTAACACGTCTTTATATAAAGAAATATATTGTTAGTGAAAGTATGAATACTTTGGCTGCGAATAATTTTGGGGCAGATCTTCCTTGTAGCTATTCCAGTGCTTTTGTTTAGAAGCCTCCTATCTAGTTTGAAAATTTTAGCTATTTTTTTAATACATTCAGTATGAAACCTGATATTTCCTCAAGTGCAGATTTTTCTTTAAATAATTATTTTAAATCTCCTGGTGATATAAGTAGCTGCCTGGTCTCAGTTACCAAGATTAGTTTATTTCAAGAAGAATCTTTATTGAAGTATTGTCACTGTTTATTTTGTGTAGCTATGAATTTAAATCCAACAGCTTTACGGTAGAGACAAATGCTGCTGCCTTATTCAAAACAGATAAATATGAAGACGCTGCCTAGTGCATGATGTTTTTAAGTCTGGTGCATTGCACAAAAACTGTCAAGAGCTACAATAAGGCTCCACTTGCAGAAAAGTCTGTTTGGTCTTTATTTTTTCATGAAGGTACTTGCTTCCTATGAAACCTGAAAAGAGATCTGTAAATGGCTCTTTCTAAAAGAAAGTTGAACAAACAAAGTCTCACAATGTTGTATTTTATGCAGTTCTGTGAATCTTGTGTGTCTCAGGGGTATGTTCTCCTTCTGCCTTGTACAAGTTCAGCTGGTTTTTGGAGGCCATCTTGCTGAAAAGGGCTGTTGTGAAGAAGCTAGGAGAAGACTCAGCAGCAGCTCCTTTCCCCTTTGCTTGGAGCAGTGACTAAGATCTGAGGCTCTGGTGCTTGGCCCCCTATCTGAGCTAAGCTACAGCCACAATGATGCTGTGTCTGTACCCCATCTTGTAACTCCCTGATCCTGATCTGCATCCCAACTTGCTGACATGGCTTTCTGATTTGGCCTTGGGCCTGCCGAGTGTTTGCTGGGCTCTTGGCTGATCCTTGTTACCATCACCAGACTGGTCCTGACCCTGACTTACTGCGTTGGTTTCCTGGCTCCTTGTCAGGGAGGCTGTTGACTCTGCCTGCCTTGTGACACTAAGCTCCCAGGTCTCCTTCCCTTACAAGGCAACTTACCCTTGCTGCTGCCTGATAGTGCTAACAGAAAAGAATCATAATGCTCTCTAAACCTGCTTATATGAATTATTTTGGCTAAGTTTCTGCTCTTTGCTACTGTCACCCAATTACTGAATCTGTCCGCTTGTGACCTTGAAGCTACATAAGCAAATACCTATGGGTGCTTACATTCTCACAGTTCCCTGCTTCCCAGGTTTAAATCACTGCATCCATCATGAAATTGTGTGTTACTTCACACTAATGGTTATTTGATTAGCAGCAAATTGAAATTATCTGGATGAATTGTCAGTGGCAATGATTTAGTTATACCTCAGTGTTAACACCAGGGTGAAACATAAAGGGAATGGAGCATAGGGGCTGCAGTGTTAGCTCTTGAAGAACGATGAGAAGGGTATGATCGCTACTCTCAACTTCACAGTACCTTTATTGGAATGAGGCAAAGATACAGTTTAACCGTTTCAAAGACTGCCACCATTTTGGGATGCTGCATGCTTAATTTGAGAGTGGTCATTAAGAATTAAGCAGCTAGGCCATTTGCTGTGATTCTCCTTGGAGGTTTTATTATCTGAATTATTGTGCAAGAAAACGTGCAATTAAAAATGCAAATGTTCTCATGCTCTTGATTCATTTGAAATGAAGACACAAAGCTATCTAAAAAGAAGTTAACAAGAAAAAACAAAATATATTTATAAATAAAGCATAGAGGAAGACACAGCTTTGTTCCCTACAAGTTCAAATAGTCCATTTTATCAGGCATTTAAAATAAGCATCTTTGAGACAGGAAACATTTTAAGAAAAGGATGCGTATCTCCATTCTCGAGACATTAGATTGTCAATATTTTTTCTTTGCCACACTCAAGCGTATAATAATTCCTCTTCCGTAAAATGTCTATATGTACTTTGGTCCTGTATTCACCCATTATTGTTGTAAACAGTTTTTAAGAAAACATGTCTTCATAAAAACTGTTTATAACATTTATTGGATTCAAGGACAGGGAAATAATTTGTATTCAGTCTACAAACTAGAGGGACTATACATGTTTATTTGCATAATATGGAAGCATAAAAAACAAAGACCTTATTCTGTTATAAACAAAATAAGATTGTATAGCTATTAGTAACAGGTGAATACAGGACCAAAGTACTTATAGGCACTTTATGGAGGAGGAATTATTATATGCCTGAGTGTAGCTGAGTGGAATAATAAAAGGGAGTTCCTGGTAGAATTATACCTACAAATGGTTCTTCTTCAGCTGTCAGCTTATACTTAAAGAAATAAAGAAAGGGGAAAAAAAATCAAAGAGGTGCATCCAGTGCGATATAAAGCACAGCCAGATAGAGGTCAGAATTGTAAGTTCTGAGTAGTAGCAGACTGAGGCGAAAGCAGTGTACCCTTGAAACTTCACATGATCTTTGTGAAGGCTGCACACAAGTATACCCAAGTCGTACCAGCTCTTGCTGCCAAAGGCAGGTGGGTGAGCAAGCCATAGAGCAGGGCAACAAAGGACCCCCAAGAGAATTTTAGGAGGAAAGCAGAGGCCTTATAAAATCTTGCTGCGGCATTGATCAGCAGAGAGAAGATGCTTTGAAAATCAATTACATTGAACACGGCAAAGAATAACTTATAATGACTTATGGCTTTTGTTGCTTACTGTTGAGGTCATTTGATAATCCAGCATTTCCAGAATGAATTGCAGCTAAACTACAAAGAATCTCTGGTTTTGCCAGGAGTGCAGAGCACATTTGTGACAATGCATGCAGAAAGACAACAGTACTGAAATCGAGATAGAAAGATTAAAGTGTTAGTTAACATTTCAGGTTACGACAGAAAGAAATTTACATGTGACTAAAAGATAAATGAAATTTACTTAAATAAGAATGGTGATCAACAGACCAAAATGCCTATTTGAACCTAGGAGAAAGCAAGGAAGAAAGGGAATACAGCATTCAGACCTGTACGAATTTGCCTGGGAATCCACAGAAATGTAAATCAGACTCCATCTAGCTATTTGTGGTAACTACACCCTGTCTGTTCAAACACTGACTCATTAACTCTGCTGCAAGAGCTATGTTCCATGGTAAGTTCACGTGTTCTAATACATGTGATGCAAGTTAAGTCATTCACAAAACTTGCTTAACAATATCTCCCATTCGAAAGGTTGAGAGGAACACATTTCTGTGTTTTAAAGGTAGCACAGAAAAAAAATCTAAGTGTGATTTCTTTTGAAATCTAAAGACCAGTTAATACAGCCTGAAGACAGGTGTTAACATATCAATATGTCAACTATGTGATGAGAACAGAGTCAAATAAATCAAAAAAAGTTTCTGAAATTCAGAAAAGTTGATACTGAAAAAAACATCTGAAGGAGCTTACTGTCTTTTCCACTTTCTTCTTACATGTTTGACTTTATAAGACTAGGGACAAAGCATCACTTTCTTGTTCGTTTTCCAAGGTCTTGTATTTGTTGATTATCTGAAAGTGAACTAATGAGCATTAAGCTAGTGAAGTATCTGTTGATCACAAACTATTTAACTATACCCCATTGTGTATAAGGACTAAACATAAGTGAGTGCAAAGCAACTAACTAGATGTTTATTATATACTGATTGCTTTATTGTTTATTGACTACACCAGACTGTGAAGCTATTTAGGTTTTGAGAAAATTGTGAAGATACAGTTTTAGGAAAGGATTGCATAAATGAATGCTATATTATGTGAAAAAAAAAAAAAGTTCTTTTTCATGTTAAAAATGCTTTCATTGTACATATGGCTCTTCAAACAAAGCCTAAGTTTTTCAGGCAACGGGCAGGTGATCTCAAGCATTAAACATTGCTTTCTTCTTCCTTTGATTCCTCAGATCTGTGCACAGGTTTTATTTGTATGCGACTGTTAATGAAAAGAAAAAAGATACATACAAATAAGAATACACATACAGGGGTTATTTTTTGGTGAGAAGATATTGGTAATTGCTTTTACTAACCCTGGTTTTATGCTGAGAGCTGTATATAGTATCATCTCATCAAAGCAAAGAAACTGAGAAGGAAATCTAACTTCTAAAGCTTGAGTGAGCAGTTATTTTCCTTTGAAGATTATTTAAACCATAAAGTTTAGGTGCCAGTTGTGGAGGAAGTGACTTAATTATAAACGAAGGGGGCAAATAGAATACTTCTTAGTAAAAATGTCAATGAGATTTGTTGTGGTGTTATACATTACATGCTTTTTATATATGGCTCAACCCTTTTAGGGAGATCACATCTGAAGAAATCACACAGCTCATACAAAGACAGTAACAACAGATTAGCTAAAAGCAAAGACATTAGTTTTTCTTAGAAGCTCAGAAGCATTTCCTTCTATACTTAAATTTTCTTTGGAGAAACTTGAAAGTTCTTTATTGGACATAGGGAGAGTTCTCTTCGATTTCAGCTTCTGACATTGGTCTAGACTGAGTGGGCAAAGGGTAGTTGCGTTTTCATGATACTTAGAGAGTATACATAGACATCATATGATAAAGATATCCAAAAATGGTTGTTTTAAGTTAACTAGATACAGATACTTGGAAGAAGTTTTTTTTTTGCAAAATTTTAAGAGATTACTTTAATAAACATAAATTTTGAAGAGTAGCTTAAACAAGACAGAGATGCTCGTAGGTTTTTTTGCATCAATACCAGAGTAAGAAGTTATTTTTAACGCAAACTGGTTCTCAAATTACCTTGTTCATTCAGAGTTAAGTAATTATAACTGCTGTAATGTACTATATATTTATGGTAGTATTTACAGAATGGTGGGTGAATTTTATGTAAAAAGTACTTCAGCCCACACACTGACTTTCAAAATCACTGGTCACCAAAATCACTGTTAGAACTAAGGATAGCATTTTCAAATATGTCAGTATGAGCTAAGCCTCCAAAGATGAGAGAAGGGGGTGGGTTGATTAAATATAGGCTTTAAGAAGAGATAAGTATTTAATTTTTAAGTTAAATTTTCAGTTTCCAATTTTTTTAGTAAAATCACTTCTTTGTAGGGGGCAAGTTATGATAATACATGTGGATTTAAAACAGTTAATTTGGATTTAAATTCTTTGAGCATGTTTTTGACTATTTAGGAAATCTGAACATAAGCTATAGTAAAGCAGATGATTTAAGCTCCTTGCTGAAGGAAATGGAGTTTCCTTTGTTGCTCAGTTCAACTTCCTGTGACACTGCTGCTGAAGAATTTGGGTAACAGTGAGATGATAATGGGGCGGAGGGTTGTAGAGATACAGAATAAATTTTAGTATTCCCAACTGGATTGATCCATCCTTGTGACAAAGTCAAATGACTGTACTACCAAATGGATTAATTCTGCAGTTAAGAATTGTTTCTTTCAACTGAAAAAAAAAAAAAAAAAAAGAGGTCATTATTGCTCTATGTCTAAACTTAGCTCAACCCAACTATCACTTTTAGGGTGGTCACTCAAACACAAGGAAAATAAATAGATAAATAAATAAACCCTACTTTCTTGGTGTCTCCTTCAAAATACTTGCCAGGTTATCACAAGAGGGTTTTTTCACCATTACAAATTGTATCTGTAGCAAATACTAACAAAGGTATCTCATAATATCCCAACAAACACAGAGTTCATTAAAGCTTTTTTTTTCCCCCTCCCAATTCTACTTACTTTCTACATTACAGTGAGGTATTCAATCAGACTTTTTGACTTTCTGATTCACAGACAAGATAGCTACCACATTCTCATTGATTTTTTTTCAGTGTTGTTGGGATTTGATTGACAGCCTTACCTATTAGTTCCTTTTATTCTGAGACCTTGAAGCCACAATGTTTAACATAGTTTAAACAGGATCTTAAGCCTTAGTATTTGTGGTTAAATCAAAGTCTGTTCTTGATTTCAAGTATAATATATACATTCATGTAGCAGATTGCAGGAAGATTTGGTTTTTGTTTATTGTTGGCAGAATAAAATTTATTTCACTATACGATCATTTTATTATTGTATTATATACATTATCTGTAAACTTGCAAAAATAATGATTTGTTGCTAGAAAGAATGAATTATACGTCTCCCAGATTGCTTTACTTTTCTAACTAAATAAGGTATGAGAAACATCATTTTACTGATAAAATAAAATTTTACCCTTTGGCTGTGCAATAATAAAGATTAAGATACGTATGTTTAAAGACTATGTTTTACTAGCCATAATTTGGCAGCTTTCTCTTGAAGTAATTTAAGTTACAGATGCTTATACAGTCTCTTAAAGGAATTTAGTTACTGAATGTTGTATGGAGATATCTGAACTAAAGTAATCATGGTCATTAGTAGCTGGATTTTGATTTTTTTGTTGCTGACCTTGCTATATGAGAAGATAAACATACTGTATAACCGCATTTATGCATGCTTGTGTGTATTCAAACATGAAATCTTTTCCTTTTTCAGCAGTCTTCAGTAGTGGGGATGATCTATGTGTATGTATCTGTCTGTCTGTGTGTCTATGTAAAAGCAAATCTGTATGGACCAAAAATTTAAATTCTAAATACATGTTAAGAAATATTCCTACTTAAACATCCTTGACCTCAAAAAGACTTCATAATAGTTCTCTAATACAGATCTTCTGTTGACATAAGATTTCTAAAAAAATTATTTTTCCCAGAACACCATTGCTCAGTGTATTTTCCAGCAGGTTTTCTTTGTTAAATCATACTACACAACCCAAAGAAAAGAGAAAACCTGGTGACTGTAACAGGAACATAGGAAATAAAATAGATGGGGAAAACTGATAATTGGGGGGAGGGAGGTAGAATATGAGTAACCAAAAAACCAATTGCTGGAATTAGGAACTTGTGGGAAGAGATCTGAAGGAAGAATGAGGGAAAGAATAGGCACTGTGGTTAATTTAAATTAAAAGAAAAAAAACTCCAGTTTACAAGCATATAAATGCTTACTTAGTGATAATTCCATAAGATGAATGCATTTTTGTGGGAAAGGATATTGTTTGTATAATTTGGATTTAGATGAGGTATCCAGGAGGCAGCCAAAGGCTCTGGGAACATGGAAAACGTCTTGTCTCATGTGAAATAGTCATACTTTGTGCCTCCCTGAGGTGGCTAATGTCCCTACAAACGGTGAGGAGGGAGGCTTCTTCCAGACAATGATGCAGAATGAGGATTGCCCTCTGCAAGTTCTTGCCTCTTCAGCAGCCAGAAATTGTCACTCATCTTTCATATGTAGGGTAACTAAAGGCTAATGATTTGAGTAAATCCAAGCTGTATCATACTGGAGGTGCTCAAGATTCATTGCCATCTAGTGGATTTGGATTATCACATACTTTCTTTCTTATAAATGTTTCTTAGTAACCGAAACAAGTTTATAAGCAAAACAATTTGGAAAATTTACATCCCTTGCAGGTATTTTAGCTGTATCGTCATGCATTTTTTGCACCAGTAAATATTTCACTGGTGATCAAGAATTACCTTTCAATTTGTCAATTCAAGTGGCTTAGAACCACAGTAGATCATCCATGTCCCCTTTTCTTACAAGCGATTTATGGAGATTTGAGCAATGATAAATTCATGGGGCTCTAGTAAATGTGTACATCTTCAAGTTTTCCAGTTGTGCATGATAATGGTGAAGTAGGGTACTGTGTTAAGTGTTCCTGTTGGAGACCGGTAAGCTGCAGAGCCTTCCAGGGTGAGGGCTGTGGGAGCTGTGACTGCAAGGTTGGGCACACTGGTCAAGATGAGAGAAGGTTGTGAGAGCGAGTGGTGGCAGGTGTATGGGGTAAGCCTCCTTTGGCTAGGAGGACAGCAGAAGAGGACTAGGACTAAAAACCATGCAAGGGCCATACCATGTGCATAGTCCCGCCTTGTACTTAGTCTGTCCTAGCACTTTACTCATTTGCTAGATGCTGAAGTTTGGTGTCTCTTTGGGATTAAGGGAAGAAAGGTAGGGGGAAAGAAAGGGCAAGCTTGTAAATGACTCCCAAGGCAATGTACCTAGACACATCTGGTCAGGAAGAGCCCAAACAATATGAAATGGCAACCAAAAATAAATATTGATTTGTTAATAGCAATAATATATCAATATTACTTGCTTTTAGAAGCTATGTTACAACAATATGTGCAAATTAATCCTTGTTCTGCTATATGACAATATAGGTTATGCGTGTAAATGTTCAAAGGATACTTTAAAAATATGGTTAAATCTGTCTAAGACTGCAGTGCCTTTATTGAAGCTCCCAAGATATGATCAGGGTTATAGTGATAAATCAGTGTAAAAACTCCATGTTTACTCTGCCATCTCCAACTATCATTTTACATTGTGGACAACCCAGACTTCCCTGTGTAAAAAGGAGTCTTTTGGATCTTCAACTTCATACATCCCACTTTACTGTAATATAAGAGCTTCCTGTATTTACTCATGGAATGCTATTCTGATTTACACTCTGAACTTTGCATTTAAATTTTTAAATTAAATTTTCCTTACTGAGAGATATTTATTTCTTTGCTCAAGCTTCTTGAGCTCTGTTCCTGTGTCACAACCAGAGATCAACACAGTGTAAAGTCAGGGCTTTGTACTTTCATCCCTGTGAAGGGACTCACCTCATATTTCTATTACTAGAAATTTCTCTTATTTGCAGTATTGATGTACACATTGGCCCAGAGATGGAGACTTCAGAATTATCTACCATTTACCCTTTGTCCCAATACAATGGCAAACAACAGCCATTTTGACAATCTTAAAACTTTAGAAGAGATACTAATTTAAGCATTAAAACTTAAAAGCTTTTTAAATTCTTTTTTGTAACTTCCCTCTTTGTTTTTCCTTTCCCTGGTGACAATATTTGTAGGAAAAATATTATCAGTGACTTTTTGTTAGTATTAAACTTAATTTTAAATTAAATTTAATATATAATGTAATATAAGCTAGGGAGACCTTATTGTGGCTTTTCAGTACTTAAAGGGGGTTTATAAGGAAGATAGGTACAGACTTTTAAGCAGGGTATGTTGCGATAGGACAAAAGGTGACACTGGAACAGGTTGCCCAGAGAGGTGATAGATGCCCCATCCCTGGAAACAATCAAGGTCAGCTTGGACAGGGCTCTGACAACCTGCTCTAGTTGAAGATGTCCCTGCTTATTGCAGGGGAGGTTAGACTACATGACCTTTAAGGGTCCCTCCCAACCCAAACTATTCTATATTTCTCTGATTAGGCCTTGCAGTTTCCTTTTGGAGCAGGGAAGATGGTGCAGTGCATTGAAGATCTTATTTGTGCCTGCTGCAGTATCCTGAGAGTGGACAACAGCAGATGTAAACTGCAGCCTCCCTTTCTTTAGTGAACTATGAACCTTTGCCTGTTGCTAGAAAAAGGACAGTATATTTTGTTTCCAGTATATCAGTCATTTGGAAATCTAGGAAACTAGTATGAACGAGTTGTTAAAAGCATTACTTGCTTTACTTTAAAGTTGCCTTGAGCTCAGGCGGATGGTTTTGTTTGGGTCTTATCTGGTTAAGGCAGGCCATCACCGAACAAAAGGAAAGAGCTGGAGGGATTCCAAGTGGATGGCAGCAGCAAGTGATGACAAAACCTAGCTCTTCCACACATCCAAGTTAAATTAAGGACTCTAAAAATGAATGATGGGCAGAACAATTAATTTTCTCTTTAATTTTATTCACCAAATTTCCCTTACACTGAGTTTTCTTTCTGCGTTTCAGTGTAACACTGTAATCTCCAACAACCCTTATTATGGTGTTGTTTCATCTTTTTGTTCTATTTAACTTAGTCCCTCTAACTTTTGATAACAGCCAGTGATGGTTTCTTGTCACAAAGAAATTTTAAGCCTCTGCAAGGGTCTTAGATTTCCTAATGCCTTTTCTTTATGATTTCTACATTTTTATATGTTATTTCCTACACTCATCATCATTTGTTTTAGCACACCTAAAAATCCTCTCATCTTCACAAAGTAATTCTGATCCGTTGTACTACAGCCTATTCTCTGAGTTGCCCAAGGTCTGAACTGAATGCTGCGAAGTTTCTCTGCATGTAAGCAGAGGTTTCTGTGTCTTTGGAGGAGCAAAGGACACCTCACTTCTGAACCTGACTGATAAGGTCATATCAATTAGTTGACTTATTTATACCTGTTTCTGGTTAGATAAGGAATTCTAAGCTGAGGTGATGAAGGCTCTTAGACTCTGCATGTGAAATAATTGATTGCTTTGCCTTCTGTAAAGTTCACAGCTCAGGCAGGGAACTAACCTTTTTCAGTAGCTCAGACTGAATAAGATGGAGTCTTCATAGATCCAGTCTGAGAGAAAACAGCTTGCTTTTGGTTTTCTTTTCTTTTTTATTTTATTTCTCTTCTTTTTCCCTCACTAACTAAAATAGATGTCCAAATTAAAATAACTAGCCAGCATCTAGTTGGCTCTCAGAACCAATTTCCTTTATAGCAATAACAGAAGGCCCCTCCCTGGAGTTCCTTTTTAGTTCATAAAGTATATTACATGCAATTATAAAGAACAAGATCTAGAATTTATGTAAACTTTGCTTTGCTCTAATGAAGCGGGAAAGCAGATACTCAGAGGTAAGGTAATGTGATTGTTGATTAGTTTAGTTGGGATTTTCCAGTTGATTGCCTCTGTGAAAAGTATTCATGTACATTTTGGACTAGATTCTAATGTGAAGAATCAGGTTGGTTGTGTCATCACAGATGCCCATCTAAGGCTACAACTATCATAACATTTTAAGTACCTTAGGAAAGTTTTCTAGATAAACCATGTTTAAAATATGTTGCTCTAAAGATTTTTCATATGGCCTGAAAAGATGCATACGTATTTTCAGCCCAACAGTATGATTTTTAGTGAGAGGATGAAAAAACAACTAGATAATAGAGTTTCTTTGTCAGTGGAATGTATTAGAACTAAGCTGAGAGGGACAGCTTTCTTCAAAAGAATATTGATTTTCTGAAACTTAAAAGGTATTTAGGTATTTATTACTACTTATACCATCCTTGATTCAAAGTTCATATGTATTGTGATGACCAGTTTACCAGTAGTTTGCCTCTTGGATTTTTAAGATGAGTAAAGATGTGTTCCTTTATTAATACCAATATCTGAAGAAAAACCTGAAGAAACAATATCTTTGAATTTTCTAAATGAAAAAACATGCACTTCTGATGACCTTTCTTACGTGAAGGCAAATGGGCACAAGTCATTATACAATTTCAGTGAGATTTGTCAATTCCTGGTCCTGTCAGTGTTACATTTAGAGTTTTAGACTTGTGGAGAAGCTTAGTGTGGAAGAGCTCTCTGGAGGTCACCTACTCCAGTGCCCTGCACAAAGCAGAGCTGTCCTCCAAGTTAGGATGGTTAGTGTAGGCTGCCACAGCAGCAATGTCCTCTTGTCTGGTTGCACTGGGAAATCCCTGGGAGGGGGGAACAAGGGCCTATCCACGTTCCCTGCTCCCCACAAGGAGGCACTGCTGACTCCTCTGCAGAAGTTTGAAGGAAATTTTTCTTTTTGAGAGCAAATCTGAAGAAACATGACTTTAGATGTTTGAAATGTGTGTATTTTATTAAACATGCCTATACCAGTGATTTGAGTTAACAAGAGGTCAAAAAACCCCTGCTGTTTATAAAAATATTGTACTGATACTTTTCACCAGCAAACACCAACTGAAATAGGTACAACGTGTGATATTTTAAGACTCATTTATTACTACCATTACTTAAGGACTTACTTTGTAGAGCTTTTTAAGAAAAAGACTTAAAAATTAACGTTGCTGCTACATTAAAAATTTACATGTTACCATCTTTCACCTAGGATTTGTTGGCTATTGTTTTAAGCTTGTTGAAATTCTGATTTATAATTCAGACTCATATAAATTTAGTCCAACACAAGACCTGTTTTTTTAGTTCTGCATGATAATCATGTATGTTGGGAAAGAAATTTAGTAAATAAAATTCTCTACCAGACACATTTTTTTAAATTAAAATTTAATTAAACTTGTCTTACCTAGAATTTTACTTCTGTTTGTATACTCGTTTTTTTTCCTAAGAAATGCCTGGATGTGCTGTTCTTTATTATAAACTATTAGGGTGGGAAAGAAAAAATCTCTTGGCTGGTTTTGGTGAAAGATCTTTTGGTATAAACACACAAAAAAGGTTTCGACACTTCTGTATATATGATGTAACAGAAGGAAACAAGGGTCATGCTGGTTCATTTATTAAATGTTTTGTATTGCAAAATATTTTTTTTTTATGAACAATTTATTGTGTTTTGTTTAAATGAAAAGCTAGCTTTTTTAAATCACATGGTATGATTAGTAAGTATAAGAGCAGAAGGAAAAACAGATTGGAAGAGAACGTAGGACATAATTCACTTTGCAATGGTGTTTGTTTCCCATATTAGCTAATAATTTCCCTCGTTTTAAAGCACTACTCTATTCATTTGAACAAAACAAAGTACACAGTGTTTTTAAGTCATCAGAAGTTTCCTCTGTCCAGTAATCAAAATAGAGCAGACATTTTTAAAGTCTAAATGTACATGAATTGTGCCTCTCTCTGTGTTCCACTTTGTATGTTTCTAGATAAAAGAGCTGATTAAGAAGCCAAAATTCCGTGTTTAGTCTGCAAACTCAGCCTCCAATTTATGTCTAGATAAGGTGTACAACAGTTCACTTCCTTGGTATGTCTTACTTGTTTTTACTTTAATCTCTTGAACAGGAATGACCTACTCTTTTATTTTACACTTTCTTAATGATCTCTGAATTTCAGTATACTAATTGTTAAAAATACTAAAGTCACTCTCGACAGTGTCTACAAGGGTCTAGTAGTGTTAAATGGTTGTATAAAAATAATCCTTTTCTCAAAGATCAAGAGATGTACTTCAGAAGTTCATGAAAGTGAACAACTTTCACAAAGTTTCCAAAGAAAATAAAAAGGTGGCTAAAATGAGAGCCAAAAATCAGCTGTTCAGGGCAAAACTTAATGTGATTTAATTTGTGGTAAAGCCAAGTGAGTGAACTGGGTGAGTTTCAGAAAAGGTTTCATCTTGTTACTATTATAAGCAATATTTACACATCTCATTTTATGGAGAACAGTACAGCTTTTGCTTTATTGTCCTGCCCTCTTGAAGGGTGGTAGCGACAGATTTTTATCTTTTGTGGAAAACTGTTTCCATTTGCCTTGAAGAAATGTGTCTAGCAGACAGAATCTCTCAATGTAAAAGATCCCAGTTTCAGTTTTATTAATTAGTTATTGGTCAATACAAAGTGAAAAAATTGTGAATTTTTATGTTTATTGGTCACTTGTTAAAAAATAACATGAAATCCTAGTTATTATATGATTAAATGAGTTTTGGAGACTGAAGAAGGATCTTCCTACGAAGCATACTTATGAATCTAAACAGAATAATTTTACTTGTAAGATTACACAACTTTCTGAGCCTCCCAGAGAATGAAGTAGATAAAAACTCCAGGGAGAATTCAAAGCTTAAGGGAAACCCAGCTTTTTGGGGGGGATTGTGTTTTGTTTTTTTTTTTAAGTGTCTGAATGCAGATTTAAGAAGTCTTATATATATTAGAAAAATAATCAGATAGTTTTATGGGAAAACTGTGTATAGTTTTTATAGTATATGGAAATTGGACTAGATGATCTCTAGAGGTCCCTTCCAACTCTGACAATTCCATGATTCCGTAATATGATAGAAGTCTATTTTAACATTGGTTATAATATGAAAGAAGTGAAAGAAGACTCTGATCTCAGTCTCAGAATGACATCTGCATTCAACCTTCTCCTGTTATACTCTTCTGGGTTTTTTTCACCCAGAACAATGTTTTTTAACATTGCAACTGGCAACTGGCATAAAGAGGGGAGGAAACATATGTCCCAGTATAAATAATCAGTTTTCACTGAAATTGTACAGAATTTGGTTACACAAATTAGGGTTGACTTAATGTGACAAATGCTTCCACTGACAATAAGCCAAATTGACAACGACCTTGATGTTTTCATAACATAACATCTAGTATAAGAATACAGTGTTCTTGAAGGTGATAGGCATAGTAGCATAAACAGGATTTTGTCAACGTCACTTATGCATGATTTTTCCAGTAATCCTTTCTCAAGCATTTGAAAAGGTCTCTGTCTGCCTATATTTGATTTCTCTCCAATTCACCAGCTGCTAATGTGAATTTGCAGAGCAGTGCATCAGTTACTTTTTTATAAAACAGATTTGGAGAGTACTTGCGATGTTTTTTGGTCATTTGCACACAGATTTTATCCTGTGACTTTGGGGATCCCTTGAATTCCAGCAGAGTCAAGGGAAAGAAGTTAATGTGTATAGAAAGGAATTTCAGATTCCCATTGTCTTCTATAGGAATTTGTTCATTTGTTATCCCTTTTGTGATGTTAGACGATGATTTCAACAATGATTTAGACAGTGATCAATCTAGTACTTACTGCACTTTTAATAATTAAGCTATAGCTGGATATATATAAATGTCACTAGCATGCAATGTACTTTTAGGCCTAATGTAAAATGTCGCGTACCTCATTATTGATATCAGATGCCAGGAAAGGGATGTCTTAAACTTGAGGATTAACCTTGAGAGACATCACTGCTCACGGAGGTGATCACCACCATGTAGCCTGCTGCTGTACAAGAGAGCTCAATGGATTTGGAGGGGCTATAAATTTTATAGCGTAAGGTGATTGACTCATAGTGAAACTCTCCCAATTTGGCATATGTACCAATTTTAGTTTTGTCTAGTCCCAGCTTGGGCTGTTAGCTCCTGATAAGGCGTGGCCTAGATTCCTGAGTTTCTGAGAAGATGCAGCCTAACGCAGTTCTCATGGTCTGCACAGCAGGGCTGATTTCAGTCTGGCCTACCTGTCGGCGATGCCTGAACTGCAGCACTGTTCGCTCACTCACAGTGGGTGCATCCGTGACAGTGGTCACGTAATTAGAGACCCCATAAAAGGACTGAATCAAGGTTGAAGAGAAAACCTGATTTGTGAAATTTCCTAGCTCTTAACTAGGTAACCTTAGGGTTAAAGTAACAAGAGTAGACTGTGCTTCTGAAATAACTATTTTTGTTTATTACCACTGGTGAAATGATACGCAAACACTTTTGGTGCATCATAACTATAACAGTACAGTGTTTGCTTCATAATTCATTATAACTGTAGTAGAAATACAGAGATGAATTCAGCCTCAGTGCATGTGAATGTGACATTGTTGACATGTATAGAGCTGCCCTATTGACTTGTATAGAGCTGCACTGTCTTACTACTGCATCTTACTATTGTTATATCTATAGTATATGTATGAGATAACGTTATAGTAGTATCATTTCATTTAGAAATTTAATACTTTACTCATCTTCCCCTATAAAGTGGTCACCACAGAACAATTCTCCAATTAAACATTGCTTTAGACAATGTTAATCCAATATTCAGAAACTTTCTAGAGTGGCATTTGTATTAGAATTTTGATAACGGGATTGCATATATAATATGTACCCTATTATATATATGTATAATGTGTTTCTATATCTATGTGATACATAAGGTGCATGACTATTAGAGGGGCATATTCTTAACTTTTGAATAAATACTATGCAAATGCTTGATGTGGTGAAAAATCAATTTGGTTACTAATTATACACATTGCTTGAGATACCACAATTAAAGGTGTTGTTCTTAGAAGACCTTAAAATATCCTACTTATAAAGAGTATAAGCTTTTCAATGAAGCTCGTAAAGTTCACTTTTTCAAGGCTCGTAGAGTGTAACCTCTCTTAATTCAGAATTTATTGCTTATATTCACTTCGTCCTTTTTAAAATAAAAAGACAGGATATTTTGATTTCCCCAGGGAAAAAAAATACTTGCTGTCAAAAAACATTACATGGGACAGCTCATCCATAGTTTCTGGTGGGGTTTATTTTCTTGTCCTTTGTGCACTGACTTCCAAGTAAATTCTCTGTTTGCTTTCAGCTAGTTTTCACTTGAAACTCTGAGGTGCAAAGTTCTGGTCAGAACCTGGATTTATATCTACTTTTGGGCTCTGTAAGTTATTGGAGCAGTTGTATTATATGAGCAAGATGATCAAAAAGGTGGCCAAATACACTCTAAAACAGGGTTGTGTTGTTTTAGGAGTCTCTCTTAGCAAGCAGCTTTCCAAGAGAAAATAAGCTAAAATGAAATTGCAAAGTACAATGTGTGTAGGTTTTCTTCCTAGCAATTTCTTCACTGTAGGCAATAATAATGGCAAAAATAAAGAAGTAACATGATTTTTTTAAATAAGAAATGCACAAGGGATTGTTACCCTTTGGCTTTTTACTCTGTTACATTTGTCCTCTGCATATATATTTTTGAAACAAACAACAAACAAACAACATTTCCTGTAATCATAACCCCAGGAGAGTTTCAAGTAGTGATACAGTAAATGTTGTCTTGTATGATTGTTTCTACACTAAGAAAAAAGATTTCCTCAACTGGAACACTGAATAGTATTCCATTGCTGGAAAATTGCGTTTAGATGCCTAGTGAAGTAAAAAGCTGTCTAGTAAATATGGGGACTGAAAGAAAATTTTTCAGAAGTCTCTTTTATGATACTTAAGGTGATATTTATTTTGTAATCATTATCTATTAGTGATCTAATCCAATCTATTTCTGCTTTAGCCAATAATGTTTTGTTTAGCAGTATACTCAAAGATTTGCTGAAGACTAGAAAAAATAGATGCATAGTTTTATTCTTGCCTACAAAATCTATTACCATATCAACATGAAGTAATGTAAAAGCATTAAATTGGTTTGGCATGTTCTGTCTTTAGAAAAATCTTTTTGAGTTTATTCTTAATCTCATCCGTGTATTTAACTATTCTTCATTTCAAATGTTTAGGTGAAACCCAGTGTGGTTTGAGGCTTCTGGTTGCCTAGATTTCCTTTTTTCTTCTGGTGTTATATTATTTTCTGTATTTGCTACTAGGATATCATTCCAAATTGAACAGATTTGCTTAAAATATTTGCTGGAGGATTTGTCATTTCTTGTGTCATTTCAGTTTTCCTAGGGCTCTGAATAGTGATTGTCTTTTCTTAGACTTATTTTCATTGTCTTCCTTTTATTTTCCAAGGCTAAGCTCTTCCAGTTTGTATTCCAATTTGGGTATGGAAACTTACATACCTGGGTTTATGTTAGTTACTCTGCCTTTGCTCCAGCTTTGAATGCTGTCATTCTGAGACAAATTATTGATTTTGGGGCCATACATAGAGATCTCTCATCTCTAGTTCATCACTCTTACAAAACAATTTAATTTAGCTCTGGGTCTTATATTTGTTTATATTAAAGAAAAAGAGAAAAATTCATTCTGAGGAGTTCAACCTCCATTTTGATAGATACAGTTCTCATTTTAATCAAATCTTTATTAATTTCTAAAATGTATTTTTCTCCATTTCCTATAAGCTCTCTGTTTATTCTGAGTTTGTGATTAATACATCTTAGGTGTTCTTCAAATCCTTTCCTTCCCGTTTTCTTCTTTACATGCATTTTAGTTAGATTTCCTGATTTTAACACACACCAATCATGCATAATACTGACTGAAATGCACCTTCTACAAAAAAAAAAAAAAAAAAAAAAAAAAAAAAGTTACCTATTACAAAGCAACATAGACATCTTTACCAAGCACTGTGAAAACACATATCAGACAGAAGTCCTATGCACTATCCAAATGGGGTAGAACAAACTTAGGAAAAAAAATTTAATTAAAAAGCAGTGTACTTTCTAGTCTGGTAACCTTTTTCCACCACTGACAAAGACTGAGTTTTTCTGTTGGCACTACATATGAATAGAACTCAAATAATTCCACTTTAATGTTACGTTAAAATTCCAGATTATACAATTTCATTTGTGTTTCTGAGGATTTTTGAAAATAAAAAGGTGACATCATAAAATATGCAGTAAGCAGGGATCTCCTAAATGAATTATAAAAGTTTAGAACTTCTAAAAAATGTAAAGAAAGTAAAAAAGAAGTATGCATTCCTAATGTAATGTGCAGACTTCTGTTTATTTTTATCAAGTCAGACACTCTGAGCAACACATGACTTGTCAGAGCATAGAAAGAACATTACCATGGGGTTATTGTGAATACAATATAGCAATTGAGATCAGTTTATACATTCCTCCTAATATACTCCATTTGCAAGCAGAAGATTTCTTGATTTGTATTAAAGGAAGAAGCCTGTTTGTTTGGTGGTGTGAGCTTTTTTTTAGTATGGCTCACTTTTCGTGTCTAATATTTTCATAGTTAAAAGCAACATTGAAGACGTGGTCCCTTATACACCAACATCAGAACCTATAACCAACTGACCAAACTAACAATCAGTACTGTCTCTTTGTCCTGTCCCGGTTAGCACTGCAGTTCCCATCAGCCCAGAACAGTTGATTACACTAAGTGTTGTGTGGTACATAACAGAAGGATGAAAAAAAGTTGTTTTACTTTACATTCACTAAAAAAGCAGTATGAAATACTGAAATGGCCTCTGCATAACACAGCAGCTTCTGCTGCTGAGTAGGCAGGCTGTGCTTCTGAACTAACTAGGATTTTATTGTCATTGATAGCTTCATTCCTAGGTATAATTAATGGTCGTAATGAACACAGAGGACATGAATGCAGAGAAGATCATTGTGGCTAACATTTACCCTAGGGAGCAGTTCATCTCCTGTATTATTTCTTATGGAAAAGTTGCCTAGGAAATAGAAATACAAACTTTTGCCTGAGGTAAGCATTGTGATCTGCAGAAATGCTGTGGCTAGCTTACCAGAAGTGAATTTAGATGTCATGGACCTATGTCTACTAGGTTATAACTCCTTTATGCAGTCTGGTGGTAAAATGAAGCAGGTAATAAATGAAAGTAAAATTGGGATCAATGTGAATTGGGGTATCCACACTGAAGCCTCAAGTTCCAACCCAATAATAAGATACAAACTTTTTGTTAAAAGATGGGCTAAAAGGGGCAACATTGTTGTTATTGTTGTTTCTCTATTGTCTTGGCATTACAAAACTTTCTCTTACCCTCTCTAGTCTTACGTGGTGTTCCCTTCTCATTCAGTTCATATCAGAGTCACCTATCCCAGTGTAGCTCCGTGCCATTATTTCTAGGTCTTCCCTTTTAACAGCATCTACACTCAACTTTGAATAAGCATTGGCTTGGTTTCTGATTCCCCAAATTCCCTCCCACTCACACACAGAGTTATACTAATTCTTTCAATGTTCTCCTGCTCTGTGGAAAGGTTCTGATTCATACACTTCTGTCTTCCCTCTCCCTCCAAGCCCCTCTGTAACACCACCAATACTTTGTCATGTGTGAGAACCAAGAAGATGGGTCCTGACTCTGAGCTGTCACACTAGTGTGGCTCGAAAGGGGACCCTGATCTCACTGAGAGAGAGATTTCAGGGAAAAAAAGATAATGATAGAATGAATTATGTGCTTGTATTTTTAAAGTGTGCATCAGTAAGATACTTTTTCAAGCACTGGCTATAACAGAAAAAAAGGTAGATCACAAACCCAAATTTTAAAATTAATTGATCTGAACTACCATTTTTTTAAACAACCTACAATTTAAGGCTTTTATCAGGAGGAAAAGAAAAAACTCTGCTGAATGGTGCCCTGTGTGGGAGGACTGCATAACACCCACTTAAGTAAATTGGACATTAGGTGCTTTATTCTTTCTGTCATTTAGACCCATTGACTTAGAGTAGCATGGTAGTTTCATGTGGGAATATGTATGTCTTTATGCATAACGGACTGAATTACAAGCCATACTACACTGCAATCTTTTGGGGTGATATGCTGAAGTCTAACACACTGAAGGAGTAAATGGAACACAGCTCATAATAAAAAGAAAAGCTAATGTAGCCAGAAAGGTGGAATTCCTCCTTTCTAACTTTAGGTTTCCAGCAGTTATCTAAAAATATTTTTGTCAGTGCAGAAAAATAGGCATTTTAGTGCTAGATTCATCTGACCTATTTCGTCTGACTACTTTATTATGAGATGAATCATGTCCAAAGTGTTTTGGGTTGGTTTTTTTGCATTGTCTTATTGAAGAACTTCATCAGACAGTTGAGATGTATGCATATTTATTTTGTCAGATCAAATTGTAATGAGAAGGGACAGAGAAACCTGAATTGGTTGAGATTGTGTTGAAGTTATTCTTACCAGTGAAGGAATACTAGGGGGAAGAGTGGGAAGTGGTGGACAGCAGTGACACAACCCATAAGTGGAATTTTAGCGTTACGGAGAAGGATTTAACAAAAATAGCCCTCAAAAACCAACATGAAAAGAAAATCTGGCAACCTTCCAAAACCAGCATTCAGGGGACACTGATTGACCCTCCAAAGGCAATGAATGTAGATGCCCTGTGTATCAGAGCCCTAAAGGCCTGAGGGGAATAAAGACATCATCATGTGTAGTAAAAGTTAATGCTATATTCAATTAGAGCTGCTAAATAGAATGCACATATCTTTTTCTATTACTTGGAGGAGTAGGTAGTTTTTATACCGATGGACTAACTAGGGGGTGAACTCTTGCTTTGCCTTGGCAATGGTAGGTGCTGTACCCCACAAGGAATCTTTGGCAGCTGGGTTTACTTAACATTTGAAGGAAAACTACCTGCTGCTACTTTCCTATGATGTAGCCACTCACCAGAGCTTTCACTGAAATATTTCTTTACTTTGTTAACAGAAGCTGTGTTGCTGAGGTGAGATAAGTTTTAGGAGAACATGATTGACTGAGGAACAACTTAAAATAGTGTTAATGCCACTGCAGCTGAATTTGTTGTCATATTCCATTTTTTCCTGCTATTATTTCCCATATACGCATAGGAGAAAACGTTTGCAGAGTCTCTGATAGTGGTTATATAAGTAACTCCTATTGGAGATTCACAGGAGCTGGCAGGAAATGTTTAAAGCAGAGAAATACAGTGAAACATCTGAATCTGCAAGATCAAAAATTACACCGTGTTCTAGTGGCTGAGTGGTAACAAGCACATTGCAGAAGGCAGAGAGTCTTTTACATAACAGATTTCAAAATTTCTCTTAGTTCCAGGTGAGAGTGAAAATGGAATGTTTTCAGTTCATCACAAAAGAATATCCTCCTTTTAAAAATGTTCTATATGCTTTCAACATTGGAGTTAATGATTGCTTTATATTACAACACAATATAAGTTTAAAAATTGAATCATTCACAAGCAGAAAATATTAACTTCCAAGTGTCAAAGTTGAACAGTGGAACTAAATAGGAACTTTTTGTCCATTGTTTTAAATTACATTTTTGAAAAAAATGATGCAGCACCAGGCAGTTTGCTTATTTTTAAGTCAGACATCTATACCGACAGTACAATCTCACACATACTGTAACTTTCTGTGCTCCAGAGATCTATTAGGGAGGGTTAGAAATTATGTCAGCCAAGAACAGGACAAAGTGGACTCTGTATTTACTGTTCTAGTTCAAGTGAGAAGCTCCTGCTAATCTTCTGTTTGTAATTCCTACTTTCCTCAATGATGTGTAGAATTGAATAAATCTGGCAAGACTTCGCATTCTCTTTAGTACTATTTACTGTCATTGCCTCACTCTCTCTAAAATGGCAGGATATTATTTTACCTGAAGGTCAATGTGTTGTTTTGGCTAATTATAGAGATTCACAGGAATATAGCAAGGAATACTTAGTCTTTTTTTCATACTGCCTGGGCTCAGTCAGCAGATCAGATTCCTGAGAAGAAATTTTCTGATAGATTTACTGATTCTGGGATTGACATTCTGGCTCTGGGAAATAATGGTCTTGTGGCAAATTTTCTAAGTTAATTTCAGATGCAAAACCTAGAAAATAAGGGTCCAATAAGGGAAAAAGAAGTGGCTAAAAAATATGCAGGTTTTCTTATTTACACAACCTATTGTGGGAAGAGCACAAGAAAAGAAGGCAGATAATGGTTTCTGAGCCGATAGCTCTTAATAATCTCAGGAGTTTTTATCCCAATAGCATTATTCCAGGATGTCTGTTTACATGGTATAACATGCTAGTGCTCTTTTTAAGGGATATTCTTAACAGGAAAATATAAAACCAAAAATAAACAAACAAACAAAAAAACAAAAACAGAGAAAAAAAAAGCCAAAATTCTTGGGCATAACCCAATTAATTTTTAAAGTTTCTATTTCTGCCAGGTAAATGATCTGTGGTTTTCTTTCTTGGAACTATATCCATTTTTTTTTCATGTTACTGTGTTCTTCCTTAATATAAATAAGATAAACCTTTTTTTTTTGCTGTTTTCATTATATAGTGCTACTTACTAGTCAAGAAAATAACCGATCTTTTGATTTAAGATAGGTATTATTATTCTGCTCCTTAAACATTAAGATGACTACAAAGCCAACTTTTAACCAGCATAGTCTCTTAAATCTGTTCATTGATTGAGTGACATGAGAGAAATTCAGTAGATTTCCCTCAGTTTCTTTAACCACAGAAATCTTAGTAGTGGCCGAGTCCCATGGAATGACAATTTTTAGTCAACTTCAGCATGGGTATGTATGGGCTAGGTGGAATCTCGCTCTGCTTTTTGAAGTGCTAAACCTATCATTCTTCCATAGAGGAAAGAGTACATTTTAATGGGTAATACCAATAAAAATAGAATTTTAGCTCTTCTCACTGGAGACAGAGATGGGCAGAAGAATGACATTGCGTATCTTTGGCATCTAAGCACTGTTTCATTACCTTTTATTTTATGCAATGAATACTTAAAATATCCATTCAAATGACAGTGTAATACATTTTAATGAATGTCAAATGCATCTTTTTCCAATATAGTTAATATTTTAGACAGTAGCACTGGAGTAGTATAGTCCATTAAAATGTGATCTTATTCAAGATGAAATTGAGAAATTTGCATTTAAATGTACTGTAATAGAATAACTTACCAGTTTGATTTTGCATTCAGTTGCATGCGTGTGAAACCTTTCTGGAACTTCAGCGAACTCATGCAAGTCTGGCAGTGGAAATATCAATGCCCACGGACTGTTAGTGTTCAGACTTTTCTTTAATTGCAGTTTTTGGAGATGAAATAATGTAATTAACCAAACACTTTCTAGTGCCTAGGGATTCTAAAATATGATATCAGATTAAATCTCTGTCACTTTTTAGATTTAGTGTTTATATTCTGAAGTCATGTCATTGCCAACCACTTCATAAGTTCTTTACCAAACTTAAACATTTTCAAAATGTCAAAAGCTCTTTTTATTAGCAGTAATGAAGTTGCAAAAGAAGTGAGATTCAGAGATGCAATCAACTGTTTTCAAAATCATTGCTAACTGAAAGGATTTTCCTCTCATTTATGTCAGAGGAATTATTAATATGAGATCTATTAGAAAGAGTATTTAGAAATCCTTCAAACCATCCCTGACATTTTGCATTTTTATATCTTTAAAAGTGTTAATCATCAAACTAAACTTTGAAAAAAGGATAGATTTAATTCTAATGTTAAGTCCAGGAGAAATGAACTCAGAAATCAATATTCAAAGAACTGCCATAGCTTTCACTCAATGGACCAAAAAATGTAAATGTTATTTAGTGGATAATATCAAGGTAGCTTTCATCTTTGAAGAGCTATTTTTTGCCTACATCAAGTAGTTAGCAGGACACAGATAAATCAAATAGCATATGTACCCTACTGCTTTATCTTTATACTTAAAGAAACACTGCTATTTCTTTCTTCCTTCTTCATTGTAACTCTGAAAAACTCTTAAACTCTAATGAGTTTAAGAAAAATATATTAGAGGATCATACAGGATACCACTCTGCCTCAAGAGCTGCTGTTCAGCGTACATGAATATACTTTATTAAAAAAAAACCTTGAGAATCATCAGGAATGCTGACCATGTAAATGGTAAATATGGAGCATGTAAAACTGGTTTTGAACATATATTTTTAAAACATCTTTGTGCAAACAGTTTCCTTTGCCTTTACACTTTTCACAGTTGTATGTGCTTAGTAATTTGGAGAAGAAAAATAAAAGTGAGCTAATTAACTTTCAGTGTCCTCGGTCTAAAAACTTCAGCCAGAAAATCTATAAAGCATCTGGTATAGAAAACCTGACTTCATAGGAACTTCCTTACATTTTAAATGACATATTTGGTGTATGTTCCTGAAATTAAACTGATTCTTTGAAGGTTGAAATTAATTTGTGGGTTTGAATATTTTATGTAGGAATAACAAACTGACTTCTGGATTTGGTTTCCTTAAGTAAACCAAAGGTCATCTATAGAACAGGCTTGTCTTTAACAAGCCCTCCTCCATATAGGAATTCATGTCTAATATTTATATTCCTCTTAATTGCTATCCTCTTTTTTCATTACCAGAGAAAAACAATGCTCAACACCCTTTATCAAATTACATCTTGCTGACTTTTTTTTTCCACATATTTTGACATATTACACCACCCATCCACCTTTTCTTCCTCTTTCTACATAATTACTTCTCTCTTACTGACACTTCAATTACGAGACTCTTCCATTAAGATTATACACATAATTCAAAATGTGAATTCTTTCTTGAAACCAAAAATCATAAATGTGGACCATTATGCTATCAGAGAACTCCATGAACTTTTGCTTGTGCTGTTTCAGTGATTACAATATCAAATTTTTTTCCTGCTTGCTATATTGGGCTGATAAACAGTTACTTCAGTAGGATTTTCACAAGACGTTGTAAGACATGAATAACTTCACAGAAGAGAAAAGAAGGGTAATACTAAGAAGCAACAGGGCTTGGTAATAAGTAAAAGAATAGCTGTAGTTTGGAGAATTTGTGGGAGAGCTTCTCATGCATATAGAATCTACAAAATAACTAGTATTCAATTTGAATATGTAGCTGTATGGTTTGTTAGACTGTGATACTGCATGCTGTATATGTTAGCTTCACTGTCTGTGAATTAAACTGAGAATAAAAGGATTAGGTGAATATTCAAAAATTAATGTTGTGAATCTGAAGCAGGCTTCGCTTTCCAATTATGCTACATTTCTAATTGGGTTTTTACATTTCATACAGCTTGTTTCTTAAAAAAAATGGATCTCTCTATATGTGTATATATATATTTAATGCAAAAGCGCTGTTTTTCCAGTATAAATCAGGATAATTTATACTTTTTTTTTTTTCTGCTGGATAAAGCCATATCTTCCAAAAGAAAAGAAAATATGTATCGTAATGAATAAATGTAATAACAACAGTCATTAATTGTGTTACTGATACCATACAGTTGTCTTCTCAGCCCCTTTATCAGGGATTTTAAGTTTATTATGCTGTTGATATGACCCTGGAATACAGTATGTAATTGGACTTCTACTTGTAACTACAAAATTGTATATACGATTAAGATAGCAGTAAATAATAGCTCTAACATTTTTGGCAAGGATATGATAGATTGCTGCTGGCTCAATTTTGTGAAGAGCATTTTTTCTGATGGAAATGTTGATAGTCAGCATTACCTGCCCACCCTTCCCGACTTTATGATATTATACCAGATTTTCTAAACATGAAGTCTAATTTGATATGTGACTTTTCACATCAAAATTTTATGCCTGCTACTGAATCTTGTTCTTACAGCCTACTTTGTCTTGTAAATAGTTTAATATTTCATAGTTGTCTCTTAAAGGATGCTGAAGTTACAGAAATTAGGGTCTCAACATGTGAAATATGTGCATCACATTCAAACACAAAGTACACTGTGGAAATATGCTTCTAACAGTAGTTACACTGTAGCGTCCTGAAGTTCACTAGAAGGAATTGCATTTCCTTCAGTCTCCTTCCTGTAGTTTTTACTCAGACTTTACTTGTATAGAACTCCCATTGTTAACTGTAATGAGAGGCTTTGAACTAATGTAGGTGCTGCAATATCATTACTCCTTTTCATCAATACCTCTTCAGTACTTGCACCTTCAAAATGTAACTCAAAGCACATTTTTGCTGCTTTGAATGCTGAACCACTTAAAAAACATTGAGCTTAAACCTGGTGTTCAAAGTAAAGCTGAAAGAATGATAGTATTCTTTCAATTTAGTGGGTTGAAAAACTAGGAAGAACTTAGTTTGAATGGAACTGAACACTTTTTAGGGTTATTTTTAGCAGAATGGAAAAATATAACAATGCTTATTTTTTAACCAACTTGAATTTTTTTATTGCCATATTAAGTATGAAAAATCTAATAACAAATGAATAAAAAATTAAATGGGAAAAATTGTTTTGATATTTCCAAATATATATTTATTCTATTTTAAAACCTTTTTTAAAGGTTTTCTGTGGCTAACACTACTTGAATATCTGTAATGGTTAATGTCTTCTCAAACCTCCATTTTTGTGACAAACAACTCCTAGTTTGCCCAGGGCTGGCAAAGCTTTGAAATGTTTATGTAATATGAATGGCTTCTACTTCTGCAGAAGTTTGATCTTTCTACACACTGAATAGGAATTTACATGAGATTTCAATGTTCTTGTATGCCCGAAAAAATTTACAAGGATTTTCGTTTTTCTAAGGTTTAGTATATGCTAACTCTCTAGGCTTTCAGTTGATGAAAGATAATAGAGAAAAATACTGAGAAATCGAGTTAGCTACAGTCTATGCACAGAATTCTAAAAACACCTATAAAGTAATCAAAGACTCCATGTAAATTTAGCTGTAGGCACAGTCGCATTAGACAGGCAGATAGGAATTTTCTCCTGGGACTCTGAACAACCACACTGTAAGAATTTAATGTAGGATTCAAACTAAATTACAAACATTCCACAAAAAGTTCCCATTTCCACAAAAAAACTTCCCTGAGCAAAATCTTTGGTTCCTCTTCAGTGCTCAGGAACACAAGCGTCATCATTTTTGTGGAGGCAGAGGACAGTGCACTGGACTTACAGACTGGGAGAGGCAGGTCCCACAAACTGATGATATTTTAGAAGAAGTGACCTATAAAAAACCAAAATCACTAACTCTGATGCCCTGTTTATATTCAATTTCTGACAGTTTTCAGTAATTGTGCTTTTGAACAGGAAGTCTAAGAGATATTTTTCCCCATGTGAGACTGTTCTCTGCTAATCCCAAAGGCTCAATGTTGCAAAGTATAAGTAGATTAATATTTTGAATAATTAATGCAGTCTCCAAAACTTTCTCTAAATTTCCTTTTTTACTGATTCAATTTGTGATTTAACTTTTTAAATCTAAAGTTCTTAAAGTTTTATCTTAGCTTTCCAAACTTTTTTTTTTCCTTTCTCTGTGTGTGTGGGCGCACAGGTGTGTTTGTATGTGTGTACGTGTGCAGATATTAACATGCTCAAACCAAATGTCTTGTTCTTGTGAGGAAGTCTAGATCTCTGCAGTAAGAAGTCCATACAGTGATTTGACTCATCATGCCACATAGCTCCCTGTAACCTTCCTCAAAGCTTAGATGTCATACAGACTGTGCCGTGATTTCCTGATTTTTGCCTTTTGACTCATATGCTGTCTTATTTCATTAACAGTCTCAACTGAAGTGGTTTTCCTCTAGGGACCAAATTCTAGTCTTTTCCAAATTCTGGTCTGTGTAAATCCCATGGGAATCCTCTGTACTAGGTACTTTTTATTGCTACCTGCGCTGATGCTAGATAATCTAATCCTAAAATTTTGATAAAACATTTTGAATTATTACGTTGTGTGATATAATTTAAAATTCACCTGGAAGTAAATAGATTGCAAATAATTGTTTGTTACAACTTAAACCCCAGTGTATCTGGAGGATCAGAATATGTGAACAGAATGCTTTGTTCTTTTTTAGACACTTCAGCATTTGTTAAGGACAAAGAAAGAAAAATTCTACTGATCCCCCAAAAATACTGTCTTTATGCCTAGGAATGAAAGAACCCATTACTGAACAGATGTCCTGGGTTTATCAAGTTGCTGTCTTGTCAGTGTAGACAACCACATGGTTGTCATCAAAGAGGAGCAATGCATAGAAGTATCCAGTTTCTCTGGTGCACAGATGCTTTGATCCATATGAAAGCAAGGTATCAAAGTCTGGCACTGACTCAGTCACTGAAAGGGTGAATAGTGAACACTTTCAGCCCTTTCTCTGTTTCAGGTTTAGAAATCTGGATTTCTTTTGTTGTTTCAAATGCCTGGAATTTTGATGCTCTATGATTGTTCTGTAGTTCTTATTTGGCAGAAAATACTAATTCAGCGTGGCTCAAATTCAGAGAGTTTTAGAAAAACCCAAACTGCTATGTCAGTAAGAGATTATTCAATCATTCCACCACTTCTTGTCTCTTCCAATTCCAAGGATGATTTGTGCCTGGAGGTGCTGGTTTGTTGTGATCCCATTAAGAAAGGCACTCAGACTTTGTAAGGTATCATTCACAATGCTATTCTTCAGAGCTAACACTATAAGAGGAGAATAGCATCGGTAATCTTGCATCTCTTTAGATGCTGAGAGCCCCGGGGAGTGTGGCATTGAAGAGGACTCTGACCCGCATGCACACCATAGCAGAGATTCTCCTCTTTCAGTCATTCAAGAGATTATAGGATTTTCTTGCAAGGAAACAGCTCTATTAATCATTTCTACAGTGATACTCTCCGTAGAACTTCTTAATGCTCAGTTAGATAAAGGCAGGGCCAGGTTGGTAGTGTACTTGCAGGGAGCTGCCTGCAGGCTCCTCTGTTACGATAACCTGGCTGAGTTTGTCCTGCAGCCAAGGGATTGTGCAGCACAGACCTGGCTGTGCTCAGGCCAACTGTTACATGGTTCACTAGCTCCTCCTTGTGCAATGGTCTTCTGGTAAGGATCATTACAAATGGTCAGGCAGCTCAGCCTTAATGCTGTACCTACTTTGTTGACAAGACATCATGGTTACAGCTTGTGGGTGCAGCTGCCCACTGCCATACAAGAATCTTGACTTGCAACACTAGTAATTCTCTATGATATTTAGCTGCAGGTGAGCTCTTTGCAGTTTTTGTGGCGCTACTTTCCTTTTCTGTGTGCCATTGGCTGGTGGCTGAGGGCAATAAGCAGAGTCTGAAGTGATGTGGGAACAGAAATTATTTAATTCTCTCTCCCCAGGACATAGGGAAAAGAGATTGTGTCATATCCTTGATTTTTTTACAGACACATTCTTTTAAGCAAGAAAATTTCTGTGGATAATGTTAAGATAATATATGTGTCCATACGTATGCCATTGCTTGGTAGATGCAATGCAGTACCAAGTCACTTAATCATTTTCCTACTCTGTAAAGCTTTTTACGATGGCCACATTTTCCTAGCATAAATCTGTACATTCATGTATTTTCTTCATCTTAGCTAATGATGAATTATTTGCTTTGAATAACACAGGGAGCTTATCTCTTCCCTGGGGAGAATAACACGTAGATTCTACTGTGATGTGATTAATAAAATAATATTAGTACACGTTTCTAACACTTCTGTCTTCCTCTTACATTTTGAAAATTAAAATGCCTTTTCTGGAACACTAATGGAAAAAGAACAAAAGAAAAGTAAACATGAGCAAACTGTAAAATAGTTTTAAAGTTTACCAGAAATATTTGCAGAAAGCTGTTTGCGGCAGTCATCTAGCTCAGAGCATTAGTCATGTCAATAACGTCAGTCAGTGAGGAATGTTTCCCAGTAGTGTTCTAGGAACTTGGAAAAGACTGCTTATTTTTATTGCCTCTTAGGCCGGAGTTTCCTATAAAAATTTCTTTTTCCTTGTCCGACTCACGTTTTTAACTTTACTCCAGGCTTTGATCATTTAGATATATTTACTTGATTTTTTTTTCTGAAGTCACAGTACCCAGGTTTTCTTCACATATTTCTTTTATATTTCTACAGCAAACCATCCTGAGATACTGGATTTTTTTTTTGTTGTCTAAATTCTAAAGACTTTGTTTTAGCTCTATATGTTTTTTTAATCATCTTGCTCAAATTACATAAACCTAAAAATTTATCTATCTTTCTGCTATCTTTCACAGTTTTTAACTGAAGCTATATGCATCGCCTGAGAAGTACAACTGATAAAATGATTTGGCCATACTCACCCAGGAAAAGTAGATAAATCTGAATTAAGTAAAGTCTCTTGAATCCCAGTGCAGTGAGGCTGGCTTAGTCCTGATCGTGGGTAGAACAATTTAATCAAGTCATCCTTCCAACAGCCTGTGTTTGGTGGTTTGTTTACCCGTACTTTAAAGATTTCTAAAACAGGACTGTAAAATGTATCTTTTAACAAAGCAAACCTTTCATAAGGACTGTACCCTCATATATAGAATGTTATTATACTTGGATCGTTTTCATTAAAGCATTTCATGGATCATTGCAAACATGGTAACAAAACTGCTTTCTTCCCATTGTATGAATTCACAGCTGCAGATAATAAACCCAAGTCAGTCCCTGCTATGAACTTTCACTAAAAACGAGCAAGGTATACTGCGTAAGGAAAAACTCCTTACACTGAGAAACTTGCATGAAAAACTGTCAAAAAATCACAGTGCTTACGTTACCTCTGTTGCTCATTTCCAAAGTCATGATACACTTAGTTTTCCCCGGAAATAACACATGTATGTGTACAAATACAACCTGTCTAGACAGTGCAGCTCATTTTTGGGGAAATAGATTTTTAAATGTGTACCTGTCAATGTAGTGCTGTAAGATAAAATCTTGGGGATCCCTGGAGGCTTCTCTTGTGGATGCTTCACTGTTCCAGTGAAAACATTTTGTTTATTTCTTCTCAAACCCATCTCTATATTTTGAAGATTACCAAGCTGACAACATGACATGCTGCATTAATTTAAACTTCTGTTTACTGAAGAAACCAGCACTGCACATACTTATAATGGTAAAAAGGGGAAAAAATGGCATTTCTGGATACCTATTCCCAGCAAATATGATTCTTTCTAAATTAAACATAACATTACCGTTATTTTTTAAAATATGATCCTAGAAAAGTGATGCATTCTAATGAAGCAATTTATTACTGGGGTATAAAGCTTCTGATAAAGTCAGTTATTAAGTCTTAAGTTCATACCATATTAATTTCAACAGGAGTATAATAATTATCATCACTTTTTGCAATCAGGTTCTGTGGTTGCTGTCAAGATTAACAAACATTTTTTCTTCTGGATTTTTATCAGGCTTCTCTGCTTTCTGGCATCAAAAAAGATTGGAACAGAAAGTGTTCTCACATTACTTAAAATCCACCCTCTAGAGAAGAAGGGAATAAATACACAAGATTGTGACACAAGATTTTATTAAATTTCATCTTTATTTTTCTTAAAACTGTGCATTCAGAAGGTTCAATTAAGATATTTTAGTAAGAAAACATTAGAAAAAATGTGATTAAGGAGTTAAGACAATTTATAAGGGAATGTAAGAATAAATGTTATATCATCATTAATCTCCTTCATGACTGATGGAAGATACGCTTGCAAAATAATTGTTCAATGAGTAATACAGAGTACAGAATAAACAATGGGAAAGAACATCAGTGCAGGAAAGTGAGAAAAAAAGTAATCAAAGGGGAGTATTTCCAAATATTTACACTTGTTCTGATGTGCTTAATTTACTGTCTTTCAGTGTTCTCAGTGCCAGATAGAGGCAGAAATAACTGTAGGAAACATTGATTTCTTAACCGCTTGTGACCCTTCAGGAGGGAAATAGATGTTCTCACACTTCGTGTAGTACACTGTCAGAACAAGATGTATTTGAAAAGAGGGATAAGAATTAAATACTCTGGATCCCCAGAACTTCATTCAGAGTAGCTGGTATATTGTTACTTTGAAAAACTAGCGGAGAGCATCAATGTCATGCCATAGACATTGGTAAAACTGGGGATGCAGAGGCTCAAGCAGCGTAGTCACAAAAATATGAAAAATTATAGAGAAATGCTTTCCTTCTGTTACCTGTATTATGATAGGTAGCAGTTCCCATGTTAGATTATTTACTTTCGCAAGTAAGGTATTTATTAAGATTTTGCATCTTTGCAAAAAAAAAAAAAAATCTTTAAAAAAACTAAGTTGCAGTAGGATATCTAGTAAGACTTGGGTTTCAACAGAGACTGATTGATGATGAAGGCACATTGGTATCTTGTAGCTTAACTTAAAGGGGTAGTGTTTCTGTGAAAGGACCTGGAACTACTTTTTTGAAATGGCAGTCTCTCAAATGCACTTAAATTAGAATAGATACATGAAACATCTGTGACACGACTGTGAGATTTCTTCATCAGTGTTGTTACGAGACAAAATAAGTGGAAAACCTTATTTTCCATTTAAACTCAGTAATAATAAACACTAAGCTCTTTATGGCAGCATTACCATAGCTACAAAGAGTCCAGTACCCGTACATGAGAAGTTAAATGAACACTAGGTTGAGCTATATTTTGAGTGGCAAGTGTTTTGACAGGACAAGGCACTTTGATGGAGCAAATTCTTGTAGTTTATACAGATTTTCTGTTTTAGTAGGAACCTGATATAATTAGTAGTTTTTTCTCAATAAATTCCTTATTTTTTAAAGAAAACAAAGAATCCACCAACTCTTGACTGTCTTTTCTTTTTTAGACATCAGAGTCCTGAATGTTAGTTAATAACTGAAGTACCAGATTAGCAGATAATCTGACTGCTTTTGAATATAAAAGCCCTCCAGTGAGCCCGTTGTCAGTGAAATCAGATGTTTTAGAGGATGTTCATTGAGGATGTTCAATTTTTAAAACTTCTCAGTCTGGGATCATCTGCTGTTTTTATTCAGTAGATAGATGGATTGTGAAGAACAGCAGTGTTGTGGGAGAGTTGCTGTTGGCTTGTATGTACCTGAGGTGGGGTGCATTCAGTTGTCAGCTCCACTCCATGTTTCCTGTGGGAATTAATCTCTCTTTACTTTTGTCCTACAGTTGTAAAAGGGAATAACAATAATTTGGTTTTTCTGGGTTTGCTAGTGTAGGCACAGATAGTTACAATGGTCATTGTGTATTTTTGCAGAGCATGAGTGTAGACCAAAGGATGTTGGCTCACAGATTTCTGAAACATTTGTCAGAAGACTGTGGAAATATCAGTTGGAAACTCTGAAATCTATCCAAATGTTCTTGGATATTTGTTATTATGTAGCTCTAAAAAGTCAGCTTCTCCTCTTTGGAGGAAACATCACCACGAGTTTCTGTACAGCCTTTCTGTATGCTCCTCTACACACACAAGGCAATTCACATTGCCACCTCCTTCGTCTTGCATTTGTGCGTATCAGAAGTAAATCCACTGAAGTACGGTTTAATATGCTATATTAAAACCAGCATAATAAAATCAGATTCTCATTCTTTAGCTGATGTTAGTCACTTCGTCTTCTTTCTTATCTTTTATTCCCTGTCTTCCTATCTTATGAAGATGAACGTCTTGTAATATTTCATCTTTTGTTATTAGCTGGTTCTTCTTTTCTCCTCCTCTTCTTCGACCTCTTTTCTTTCGCAAGCTTTGCTTCAATATACTGGATCTCTTTTTTTGCTATTTACTTTTTGCTTATTAAGATAGGTAAATCTCAAAATAAGAGATAATCATTTCATCTTCTCTGTACTGACAGGTTTCAACTGTAGCTCTTTCACCCACAGCCTGAAATTACTAATCATTAAAAACATCTTGCTTGTTTAAACTCCCTACTTGTTAGCTTTTACACAGAACAAGAAGTAGATCTAAGAGTTTCTAAGCTAGATAATGCAACAGATGGCAAGAAAAGAAGCTCACACTCTTATACTGTGCATAAACACATTGCAAGCAATGGGGTAAAATTCTGAATTAAAATAATGAAATACTTATTTCATACCTCTTATTGTGGAAAAAAGGTGTTTTGAAGAGTTATGGTCATTTGTCTTCTGTGAAGTCACAAGTTAGACTGATCCTATCAGGATTAGGACTGTTATTTTTAATTAAGCTGCCAAATTAATGAGTTTATTTGAAACCATGACAATAAAGGCATAATGATATTTAGATACTGGGAGTTTCACATGGCTTATCACTGTTAAGGGAAAAAAAATATTATAAATACTTGGTATTATACATTAATTATAAATTACTTGGTCATGTTTCTGACCAAGGGGAAAATGACTGGTAAAGCAGAGTTTGATTGCTGATCCTGTCCATAATGAAAAACATGCTTCCTTAGGGCCAGATTTCACCACCTTATTTTCGGCTTACTGCAGTGCAGTGGGATCAAAGTAGGATTTTTGTAACACCGATGTTGGATAGCAGGCATTAGAAAATGTAGGCAAAACCAACCATTAGTCACAGAACAGAAAATTCATCCCCTGGTATGGAAAAAAAGGTTATAATGTGGTGAAAAACAGTGTTTTTGAAGAATTTATATAGTGTCAGGAAGATATGAACTTTTGCACTCAGACCATGAAATATAATCACTGAATCTGAAGAATGGAGTTCACGTGACTTCTGTTTATTTCTGCTTTGTTTTCAAAATGCTGTTGGCTAAGAAAGTAACAGAAAAGCAACGAGTGAGTTTTTTTACATAGGAGAACTTTCCTAGTCAGACTAATAAAACAATGTTTGGATACTTTTATTAAAAATGTGACCTTATACAATGTTCACTTTAACTGCATCCTAACTGAAGTTATCCAAGGTGAAAAGAAATATTGCTCATATCAGTAAGGTATTTTACACAAGCTAATGTATAGCACCTAAATCTTGAGGATAGTCCAAATGCACCTGCTTTATCCACTGGGAAACAGAACTATCTAAGGCAATTCTCTTTTATTACATATTTGTCTTATGTGAACAATTTTGCATTTGCCATGGAGTAGGAAGAGGCACAATCACAGTCATGCCCAGTGATTCATATGTGGTGACTTGTCACTCTGTGATATATTTCTTGTGGCTTTCCTTAGTTTTAGCACAGTTGAAGAATGGATTAGGTCAGAACTTGGTATTTACATTAACGTAAGACTTCTATGCCTAAAAATATTTTGTATGTATTCAGGGCCTAGAGAATTTTCTCACAGTAAATATCTCTTGTAGGACTGTTCAAAACACCTCAAGAAATTTCTACCTCTGGTATAAATATTCTCTATAGGTACTCTTTCTGTGTAAGTAACCAGTAAAGTTGAATTCTGAGGCTAGAAATGTGGTGGTTTTGTTTCCTCTAATAATCTCAAATTTCTCAGCTCATAGATACAGGGGCTGGAGGGTAAGAGAAATATATTTCTATTGTCCGTCACTGCTCTTCCTTTGAACCATTTCAAAAAAAAAAGGAAGATGGCTGCCGAGGGCCACGAGAGTCCAAATGTAGTTTGCAATGACAGCTAATGGGATGTTACAGCATGCATAGCTGTGATAAAGTACATTTACCAAAAAAACTACATTGTATGTGAATCTACTGTGTGGAGGAACACTGATGTGTTCACACGCAGTTTCTGCTGCAACATCATTTCAAATAGCATATTCAAACTCAGGAAAAAAACCAACACTATGATTTGGAGTGGGTTTTTTTCATTTAAGGCTCTGGGTTTTTTTCCATTCAAAGTGGACATTCCCAATTCAGCAAGATTGGAGCTAGTTTATTATTGTATTCTTCTGGAAAACAAAAACAAATTATGTATGCTCAGGAGTCCTTCAGATGTGTTCGTTTTGGAGAAGCCAGTCCTCATAGTGTATAGCTACCTTCAATTTCATGGCAGGGAATAGTTCGTGTGATAAGAATTGTATGCAAAAAATGCAGAACTGTGGATAGGTAAAAATTCTCCAAAACCAGCAAAAACTTTATGCTGAACTTGGCTTCTCTTCATACAAAGAACAAAACGCAGTCATTTAAGCAAATTTACAAGAAAACTACGGCCAGCCCATATTTTGACATGGGCTGTAAAACCACCCACTGCTCTCATTGTATCACATGTCCTTGCTGCACTGAATCAGCAGCATCTCTTGTCACTCGCTTCAAAAAAGACTTACTGCTGCAGACGTTTTTCAGCAGAGCAGGGTATGAGTAAGGGACAATGGAAGGGAGGCCTTTGAAAAGGTATAAAAAGAAAGAGAAAACAAAAGGGAGAACAACAATAGAAGCAAGCAGAGAATACAAAAGTGAAGGCATGGGGTGGGCTGGTGAGAAATAAAGAAAACCATACATGGGTGGAAAATGATTAATTTTCTGACAGTTTATAAAAATAGGTAGTGAATCTGGAAAGGAATCATAATTGAGCCAACATAGGAAAAGTCATGTAGCTTTATGCATGTTTTTTATGAAGGAATATAAAGAGAAATTACTTCTCTTCTGATATGGAGGCCTCCTAACCCTAGGCTAGCCTCTCCATCTGTGTGTAGCATCTCTGTGCAAAATACTGAAAAAGGCAAATGAGTCTATTTTGATGTGCAGTGTTGCATTGTTAGGAATAGTAACACACATGGGTACTCAGAAAAATATTTTTATAATTCTGTCATTAAAGATAGGAACTTGTTTTGTGTTCTTAATAAGAGCTCAGAAGCAAGCTACCTGAATGTAGAGTTAAGCAGTGTCATCTGCACTATTCATTCTGCCAGCTGCCAGTTGTTGATAGGGGATAGAGTTTTTTAAGAGACAGCTAATCCTACGGTAGCCATAAAGACGCTCTCCATGGAATGTATTAGAACCAGGAGAGCATTGCTGGGAGGGGAAATTTGTTGTGAAGGAAAATGAAGAGAAGGGACAGACCAGAATCTGAAACACGTGGTGGTTACTGGGGAGGAAATTATCACACTAAGATTTTGTCTGGTTTGAAAACAAAGCCATTTGAATGAGAATTCAGAATATGGCACAGTTCTAGTTCAAGGCTCCCATTAGACAAGGAATCTCTATAAGATAACATCTAGAGATGTGCTTAATGTATTCTGAGTAAGAATACACTTAAACATGTGGTTTATGTTTAGGCTATGGTGTGGTTTATGTTTAGGCTATGGTGTGGTTTATGTTTAGGCTATGGTGTGGTTTGGTTATTTTTTTTTTTCCTGAATAACAGTCTAATTCTATAAATATTTATGCAGAAAGGAAAATCCTGGTGTTCCTGTTGTTACTAAATTCAGAATAGGCATGCCTTATACTATAACAGAGCTTTGAATGTGAGATGGGAAATGACAGGCATCTGTTGTGGAGTTCCAATAGGGGACAAATTAATAAGAATGCATAGATTTCTGGCTACTGAATCTTTCTGAGTTGATATTATAGTAGGAGTGAGAAGCCCCAACCTTTCACAGAGCTACCACCATTCCTCTTTTAGAGGCAGCTGCTTTGGCTAGGAAATATTACAGACTCAAGCAGGGTGAAAGAAATTGATGTCTGGCCTCGGAAGCCACAGTGGCTTATAGCTGCGATTGTAAATCCTTTTCCCTTTCTCTCCTCTACCTTCTGGTGCTTCTTGATCTTCCTTCTGTTTAATGTACAATAGGTTTCATAAGGAAAAGATTGTGTTTCTTGCCTGAAATACCACAATTAGAGTGTATTTAATGAAAGACATATTTTCTGATAAACAGTCTAAGAAGGCTTTCATATAAATATGAAACCCCCTCATATTTCATTCAGTTTAGAAACATTCAAGTGAAAGGAAATACCTCTTCTTCACCTTTGAGGTGGCTTTTTTAACTGAAAGGTGAAATGCCAGGTAGGTTTTACTGTTCTCCTGTGTTCTTGCAGAGGTGAAGATATAGGATGTTGTAAAGAGTATGTTTTATACAGATTTTCTCATACTACACATACGGTACACTTATACTACTGTATGTAGTATACAATAGTATGTAGTATTGTACTCTGTATAACTTTTCTACATCAGAAAATATGAAATATCATAGAATCACAGAATGGTTTGGCTTGGAAGGGACCTTGAAGATCATCTAGGTCCAATTCTCCTACTATGGTCAGGGACTCCTTCCACAAGACTAGGTTGCTCAAAGCCCCATCCAACCTGGCCTCAAACATTTCCAGGGATGGGCCATCTGTCACCTCTCTGGGTAACCTGTTCCATTGTCTCACCACCTGCACAGTAAATAATTTCTTCCTAATATCTAATCCAAATCTACCCTCTTTCAGTTTAAAACTGTTACCCCTTGTCCTATCACTACACTCCCTTATAAAGTCCCTCCCCATCTTTCCTATAGGCCCCCTTTAAGTACTGGAAGGCTGCAATGAGGTCTCCACAGAGCCTTCTTTTCTCCAGGATGAACAGCCCCAAATGTCTCTGTGTCTATCTCTCATAGCAGAGGTGCTCCAGCCCTCTGATCGTCTTTGTGGCCCTCCTCTGGACTTGCTCCAACAGGTCCACATCCTTTTTATGTTGAGGCCCCTGGAGCTGGACACAGCACTCCAGGTGGAATCTCGTGACAATAAAGTGTAGCAGGAGAATCACCTCCTTCGACATGCTGGCCATATTTCTTTTGATGCAGCCCAGGATATGGTTGGCTTTCTGGGCTGCGAGTGCACATTGCCAGCTCATGTTGAGCTTCTCAGTAGCTAACACCCCCAAGTCCTTCTCCTCAGGGCTGCTTTGTGTCTAGTCTTCGCCCAGCCTGTATTTGTTCTTGGGATTGCCCCAACCTACATGCAGGACCTTGCACTTGGCCTGGTTGAACTTAGTGGGGTTTGCATGGGCCCACCATTCAAGCCTGTCCAGGTTCTTCTGAGTGGCATGCCTTCCCTCCAGCATGTTGACTGCTCCGCAGAATTTGGTTTTGCAAAATTGCTGAGGGTGCACTCAGTCATGGAGTCACGGAATCATGGAATTGTCAGAGTTGGAAGGGACCTCTAGAAATCATCCAGTCCAACACTTCTGCTGTCCATGTCACTGACAAAGGTGTTAAACAGCACCGGTCCCAATACCGACCCCTGAGGAACGTCACTCATCACAGTGCTCACCACTTTGATATTGAGCCATTGACCGCAACTCTTTGAGTGTGACCATCCAGCCAATTCCTTATCTACTGAGTGGTCTATCCATGAAACCCATATCTCTTCATTTTAGGGACAAGGATGTCGTGTGGAACAGTGCCAAATGCTTTGCACGAGTCTAGGTAGATGGTGTCAGTTCTTCTTCCTTTATCCACCGATGCTGTAACCCTGTTGTAGAAGGCCACTAAATGTCAGACATGATTTGTCCTTAGTGAAGCCATGTTGGCTGTCACGAATCACCTCCTTATTTTCCTTATTTCCTTATTTTCTTTATATTTTCCTATATATTGCTCCTGTATTTTTCTTTTATTTCCTTATTAGCCTTAGCATAGTTTCCAGGAGGATCTGCTCGATGATATTGCTATACACAGAGGTGAGACTGGCAGGCCTGTTGTTCCCCGTGTCTTCCTTTTATCCCTTTTTAAATATATATTTAAACCTTGAACACACCTTAAAAAATATCTATACTTGTATTTGTTTTTCTTTTAATTTAAATCCACAGACTATTTGCAAGACACCACTCCTGTAATCACATGTACATCTTATTAAGAAAGAGTAGATACTATGTAGAAGTTTTTACTTTCACAGGCAGTGTTTTTTATTGAGAGTACAGATGGTAATTTAAGATTCCAGTTTCAGGAGTACTCAGTTTCATGTTTTAAAGCCAGAGTTACTTTTGTAAGTTGTAAGTAAGATACTTCACATTTCAAAGTGCTGTTGTAGTCTTTCTCTCTTTTTTTTCTTTTTAAAGGAATACTATACACAGTTCATTGTTGCATGGAAACTGAAAGATGTCCTGGTAGTTTTTTGTAACTACTGTAAAAGCAGCCACTTATATGCATTTAGACAAAATATATCACATCTAATATGTGTCATGATAGTAGCAGTGAACTGCAAGAAGCATGCTATTGGAAAAAAGATAGCAGGAGTAGGAGAAATTAGCTCCTCAGGACAAAGACTGCAGGGCAAATTCACTATGCAATGATCTATTTCTTGTCAAATGTATTACTAAATGAGGCTTATACCAGAAAAGCAGCACAATTTGATTATGTGATTTTAAATGGAATTTTTTTAAGAATTAAAGAACAGAGCTATGGAGGCTATGATGGGATTGTGGCAAGTGTATTACAGGGGCACACTCAGTTGTCTTGTGCCCTCAATCACATCTAACAAGAATGCAGCCCCTTTTCAGCATCCCTGGCTTTCTTCTGATGGAAATCAGGTTGGGTGGCAAGGTATGTGGTAGTGTGTGTCTGCATCTTTGCAGACATTGAGCCATGTTGCCAATGGATCTCATACCTTAATGTGGGAGTTGGAGAGACATTCCTGGTCCTGTAGTTTAGGCATGGCTGGAAGGACTTAGTCATTGCAACATTCGCTTTAGATTCTTAATAGAATTCTCAGTTGAAGCTACTACTCCTGTAGAAGGAATGTGGGGAGATTTTGCAACTCTGACCTAGACTCACAACAGCCAGCTGGCTGAACAGACGACCTCTTTTTAACCTGAAAGTAAGCACAGATCTTGTTAATGGTAATAGATATGCTAAATATCTTACAATTAGGTTAAATGAAAAAACAATGAAACTCCATGTGCAGTAAAATGGCTGAAAAAATAAACTAGAGCAAAAAGCTTCTCATGGGGAGTGATAAAAAAAAAATAGTTTTAGTTTGCTGCTGTGTTTTCCTGTGTGTGTATATGAGACAAAAAGGAGAAAGAAAGCAGAGCCAGTCATTTTCGCTGAGAGGGGGTAAAAGACAAAATTCCCTAAGTCATAGGACTGTCTGGAAAAGTAGCCCTTGAAAACATTTCATGTTTGTTCAATCTTTTCAAGGAAGCAGGATTTCATGCTGTTTCTTAATAACAACTGAGAGAGCACCAAAAACGGAAAAACAGTAACATCTCTTCTTTTTCTCTAATCTCCAGACTAATTCCCACAGAGAACAGTGCAGCAGAATGCTGGTAGGCTGGATAATACCAGCCAAGGGTGAGTGCTGGAGAACATGATTTCAGGCTATGCTGTCAGGGCTTTGGTCCTCTTAACATAAAATTCCTGTTAATCTCTAACAGACTTATTTATTTGACCACGTTGAATGACAGTTTATCATTTGTGTGTTCCAAAACACTGTGAAAATTTGACCCGTTGGAGAACAAGTTTGATTTTAGAATATTGCAAAAGTTAATGCCCCATTACACAATAAACTATAATACCATTATCTTGTTAGTATTTGCAATAAATGACATTTCATTACCCTATTATGAGGCATCTGGTCTCAAGTCAAGAACTTTGTCATAGTGCAAATGTAAGGACTTTTAGATCTATGTCACACACTGACATACCAGATGTCCTCATTTTTAATGCTGTTACAGTGAAATATTAATAATTTCCAGAGGAAATGGTACAAAGTTGCGGCAGGGGAGGTTTAGATTAGATATTAGGAATAATTACTTTACTGAGAGGTTGGTCAGGCACTGGAACAGCCTGCCCAGGGAGGTGGTGGAGTCACCATCCCTGGAGGTATTTAAGAAACATATAGACGTGGCACTTCAGGGCATGCTCTAGTGCCCAAGATTGTTGGGGGGTTTTTTTGAGTGCGTATGGTTGGACTCAATGGTCTCAAAGGTCCCTTCCAACCATGAAGATTCTGTGATTCTGTGATTCTATGTGTGTGTCAGAGAAATCCATGGAAAAAATAAAAATATGTTAAATAATTTGGCCGTAGTCTTGCCATCAACTGCATACGAAGGATAGAGTGAGCTCTGAGGATGTGACTAATTAGCTGCTATTTGTCATCTAAGGCTAGAACACTAAAAGAAGAATAGTTGGTGTTAGTAAAGGCGAGGAAAGTCTCTGGTGCTGGCTTCTGTAAAAACTTTTGATTTTGCTTAGGAAAGGAGCTAAACAGAACTGTGTTCCAAAACAGAAGGAATTGTGAGGGCGAGGCAACAGCCTTTGGGTGAGAAAGAGCTGAAAATCAAAAGCTTAAAACCGTTCTTATTGATATTGATGACCAAAAGTAGTAAGATTTTATGCTCTACACATTATTGTTGGTTTATGACAAAAATAAGAATAGTGTGCATTAAATGAAGTCGTTTGCATGGGGTTGAACAGAAGGCTGTCATGTGGAGCCAGGGCAAGAAACAGACGGACTTAGATACCAGCTGTTTGGAGGGAACAGGAAGGCAAATTCAAGCTTGAGGAGAATGACTGTAAATCAATAACTGCTGGATTACATTTTTCTCCTGTACTGGAGTGGTCCTAATATGCTTGGGTTAGCTAAAGCTGCATATATTAGACTGTTTGATGGTAATCAGCATGAGGTTTTTAGGCAGCTAATTTAATTTTGATGATTATGAAAATTTCTTTTATTAGTTCATGAAAATGGCCTGCTGGATAGTATAAGCACTTGGGTAACTGTCTAGTCAATCTTCGTATCTTAAGCCAGAAGGACCATTTAATTTAAACGTAATATGAGGTTTGGTTCTGCAAATGAATTTTGATTATGTTCAGCAAGGGATTTCTTTCTGTGTCACTGGAAAGAGAAGTGTATGACTTATTTTATGTTTTATTTTTAAAGTTACTAAAAAATTGACAGTTATTAAAATATATGTTTTGGACAATAACAGATTTCAAGTAGAAATGCTAAATTCTGTGGTGCTCTTCCCTCTATGTAACTCTTGTCTAACTCCAAAGGTGTTGTGTACTCCATGCTGTTAGTGGGTTATGGTCCTTTTATAGTCCTAACTAGTAGACTGATGCTTCCAGATAGCATCAGATTGATCTGGCCTCATAGTTGCCTTACTAAGAGTCACTAATAATCAGAACTTGATCCCCTTTATTTCCTTGTCAAGAAACTCTTGTAGCCTCTATTGCTTGTCCACACAGAGGGTAACAACCAGCTATTGCTATCAGATTCCTTTAGCAGGTCCACAGAACTAATGTATGAGTTCAGTCATGCTGGTGAATCATGTGGGTGTCTAGATGATGCTTATGAGTGGAAAAAGAATCATATTTTCTCTATAACAACATAAGAAATTGTACAAGGATATGAAAAAAACCCACCTATGTGTAGCAGTATTTACGAATACAGATTGTAGAGTTTACTGAAAATTAGGAAATACCATCATTCAGGATTCTCTTGACACAGTCTCGTGATATAGCTAAATGCCTTGTCTTAGAACATAAAATTTTAATGGCCATCATTGCAGTCTCAGTTTAGATTGACTAACACATGACTTTTCTTTGCTATCGTAGACAAACTGTGTTAAGTCAAATAGCCAAAATTTTGCCAGTGAAGTTTCTTTTCTTGCTACCATCAGTTAAGGTTTTGCTGCTGATTCAGTTCTGAAACTCTTTACTTTTAGTTGAGTCCATTCAAACAAAAAATGTGCTAGAGATATGAGGAGCACATCTTTTCTAAATTCCAATAGCCGTGCTTTAGGAAAAAAAATGCTGATTAAAAGGATTGTCCTTCATCACAGACATTCAAACAGAATAAATTTACTCCCCAACTCAGTCTTCCCAAAAATGCATGGATGCTTTGTGTCATTATGCAGTACTGAAAAAAAAATTGTAAGATACATACCTGCTTATAGAAAATAAACTTTCTTTTAATATTCCTATTTTGTCTTTGACAAGATTTCTGTAGTACTATTCTGCATTTTCTGCATAGAATCATAGAATCATTATGGTTGGAAGGGACCTTAAAGATCATCGAGTTCCAGCCCCCCTGCCATGGGGCAGGGACACCTTCCACTACAGCAGGTTGCTCAAAGAGCCATCCAGCCTGGCCTTGAACACTTCCAGGGATGGGGCATCCACGACTTCCCTGGGCAA
>JAOXNO010000013.1:79046053-79079024 GCA_028565335.1 Limnodromus scolopaceus | reverse complement strand
GCTCTTCTGTAGGCTCCTTTCAGATATTGATAGGCTGTTATAAGATCTCCCCGGAGCCTTCTCTTCTCCAGGCTGAAGGAAGGCTCCGGGGAGATCTTATAACAGCCTATCAATATAGGCTTCAGAAAATGCATGCGTGCTTCAGAAAGCATGCTTCAGGCATGCTTCAGAAAACTTTGTAACTAATGTTTAAAGCTCTTTCCTCGCATACATTATGTTGTTTGTAGCATTATTTCTTTTAATATTTTAAAGAGCTTTTTGCTTAATAATGGAATACAACATACCAGTGTAACCTAATTCACTTTGTTGTAAATGATTCTAAAAATCTGTGCAGTTTCGTAATCTTATCAAATGTATTATAGATTGCTTCAATACTAATTACTTGTACATGTCAAAATGTATGCTATAAATCATCTTTGCTCTTCAAAGTTATGATTCAGAAGCTATAAGAACGCTACCTTCTGATCAACTGTATAGAATGATGGTTTCTTCCAGTATTATGTCTCCTGCCTTTCAATTCTCCTGGAAGCAATTTGTGTATGTAAATAAACCCTTCTTAATTGGGATGCCATCTGCTTGGTTAGCTAGTGATATGTCACTGACAATGCATTTGTTTATGTTTCGTACCTACCAGCTCTTATGCATATCTCTGGTGAAGCAGATATTTCAAGGAACCTGAACAAAATCAAACTGCAATTAATGTTTCTGTTATCAATAATGAGCTGCTATAGCTCTGCAGATCAATATGATTTTTGAGAATTCACTGAAACAAAGGCCTAAGTGGAGGGGAAATTTATGACAATATCAAAGTTCCCCTTCGCATTTTATTATTTTACTATGACAACAGGCTCTAATCATAGACATAGGCAAAATAAGTAGTTGCCTAGGGCAGTAGAGAGTAGTCTAGTGGCAGCCGAGTATTTCTCTTCTTGATTTTGTTAGTACGAACTGCTTGTTTTTGCTCTGAGTCCACTTTCATCGTGGGTATCCACTTACCTCAGGTGCTTGAGCAAGAGATAGGACTGCAGCAATTTGCTGTCAGCACACTGATCCAAGATCATTCCTTATTTTACCCCTTTCTTGCGTAGCTAAATCCAGAGAGATATCAAAGAGGTAGTAGTTTGTGAAATTCCTGGCTCATTGGGTGGGTCCATGATCTTTTGGTGATGAACTAATGTATACTGACTTTTACATCCAGATATTTGGCTGTCCTATGTGGCTGCTCCAGCACATGCATGATCTATTACTTTGAAGTATCTTAAAAAACGTACAGAACATTTCCTATCTTAACCATGTACAAAAGACTGACCTATGTGAACATTTCTGCATTTGCAGGAACAGTTTTGACTGACTATAGATGTCCTATATATCTACAGTCTGGTCTATTTTTGAGGTGGCAACCACCTGAGGAGTCTTTGGAATAACCAGATTCTCCATTCAGGATGCTAATTAATAATTGAAGCATGATGCTTAGCCATTTGTCTAGGCACAGCAGAACCTACTTGAGAGAATCTCCAACACTGCAACAGTTAGTCAAATGTTTTCATGTGAAGATGGGGAGGAATTCAGTTAGTCCTGTCTCTCAAGTCAGTCCATTGGTTCATCTGTGCACAAAGTAGATGTGGAGTTCCTGCACCACCCACGGAACTTATGACTAAATGCACTGTGTGTGCACACAGGCACAGCCCTGACACCCAGCCACACCAAGTTATAACCGTAGGACAACAGAATTCTTCTGTCACAGTTTCAGCATGAACTTTGCAGCTTTTGCCATATGGGGTTGAGTACCATAAAGTATGCTAAAGTAACATCCCTCCCCAGGAAGATATTTTGTCCTCATTCCTCATGTGAAAGAATTCAGTTTTTTCTACACCCTTGAAAAGTCTGAAGGTGACTCTGAATGTAGCTCTGAGTACTCACCAGGCCTCCTGAGAGTATTCATCAGCTTGTTTACCATATATTCCTGAGCTATTTTGAAGAGCTGGTTTACATCTTGCATCTATTATAATTCTGTTTTAAATCCTGAACTCTAAACTAGCCTGCAGTATTGGATCATGGCACATAGAAAAATTAAAATAAAAAAATTTATAGAGTGCTCCACATACAGAGCTACTAGAAGAAATACTGTCCCCCCCAAAGGAAACATTATCAGTCATCATTAATTGAAACTGGCTGTGAGATTCTGATTTGACATAAGGGTGAAAAAAAAATCACCCACCTTGAGCATAATTAAGCATTGGAATGTTGTGCCCAGAGAGACTAGAATCTCTGTCCTTGGAGGTTTTTACAGCCCAACTAGACAAAGTCCTGGGCAACCTGCGCTAATTTAGTGTTGACTCTGCTCTGGCTAAAAGGTTGGATGTGAGGATCTCTTGAAGTCCCTTCTAACCTGGTTTATTCTATGATTCTGTGATTCTGAGAGAACTGGAGAAAATAAGCAACTGAAGCAAGGACATAGCCATCTGAAGATATAGAAAAATATCTACAATTTCTTTTTGTTTCTTCTTTTTTTTTTTTTTTATTTTAAAATGGAAACAAACATCTCTGTGTATTCTCTGTTATAGCCAAAATTTATTATTAACTAGAATATTGTATGCAAGACTTCTCTCATATTATCAGAGTGGAAGAATTGGTTTAGTCCTTTTAAAAGTACATGTCCACACTGCACACAATGTCATTTGTTCAAGATGAAAAATAAAAATTAAGAACATCCATCAAAAAGCCATAGAAAGTGGCAATAATTCTGTGAAAAGGTTTGACCTTTGTTTACTCCACCTACTTCACTATAGGAGGCTTTTCACAAGGAGTTGCCATGTAACGGAGTTACTTCTGCAGAAAATTGAAGTAACATTACAGTGAATCTAGTTCAAAGAGGACTTTTTTATCTACTTTACAGGGCAGGATCAGGTCCATAAATCATAGCAACTCTGAACTGAAGGGAAAAAGATTTTCCAATGTCATACACATTCCTAACAGAATGAATTGCCTAAGGAAGGTACTTATGAAAACAATAACCAAAAGTGTAAGCCAGGAGAAATCTTCTGGTGGAATTGGAGTAATATATCAAAGTGACAAAAATGAGACAGTAGGGTTTCTTTTAATCAGTGAGTTCTGTGTAATTAAATGTGGTGTAACCAAAGAAGACTTTTACTGCAAAGAAATGAAAATATAAATGTGTTTACATATTTGTTATCATATATCTTTGGTAAGAGTGAAAAATAAAATTACAAGGGAGGAAAAAGTATATTTGTTTTCTTCATGGGTGAAGCATAAAGCCACAGCTCTTTTCAGTGCATGTTGTTAGTACCAGTCAAAGCTCTTTAAATTAGGAGTTCTCTGGTTACAAAGCAAAACAAGGTAGAGAGGCAACACTTCATTTAACTTACTAAGTCATGTAAGTCAGAAACAGAGCAAGGAATACTTGACAATATTCCCATGTATTTGCTAATTATGTTGCCATCCATAGATAATGTTCAGTGTAGAGCAGAAAAAATTTATGGAATATTTCACAGCCACTCTTGAAACTCAGCAATATATATGAAGAAAAAGTTGTTTCTTTCAAAGTGTTAAAAATGTCATGCTTCAAATCATTGCCATTAAAATCTGAATAGTTCAATCATGAGGGCTAAAAGACTATATGGTGGGATGGCAAGCACTGCAGCAGGTGGGTAAAATAGATGTCTGATTTTTTTATAGCATGCTTTCTTGAAGCAAACAGTTATTGAGGATGTTTCAAATATAGCTTCTTGAATTGATTATATGCAGTGCAGAAAGATGATTTATGTCATGAGTTAGCATGTGATATTAAAGTACTTGCATTGCTGCTAAAACAAATAAAAAACTGCAAAAGCATTTCTATTTTCAATACAAAGTCAACTTTCATGAGGTCCTAAGGTTATAAACAACGTTGGTGTATGCCTGGCCCTGAAATGCCATCTGTTTTCCATAGACTTCTGAATATATTTCACTTCACATTATGCTGTTCTTTCAAGGATGATCTTTTAACCCTCTTTAAAATAATTTTGGTCAAAATTCGTAACTCCTTGTTCAGGATAAACCCCCAAGTCAATAAGAATTTAGTCTGAAGACTGACTTCAAGATCTAACTCCTTCCATTTTAGCCTGCATACATTGAAGATACTAGCTTTCTGCAATGCTGCTTAGTAACCTTCTCCTTTCCTAAGTTTTTCCCCTTGCAGCTGTCTGGCTCACTTTCTCTCTGTTGACTTGATTTATAGTGTCAAAAGAGAAGGCAAATATTCAACATTTTTATACTGATTGCTAGATAGGAAAGCAAATGTTTTAGGGCCATCTCCCAAGGGTTGAAGTCTTGCACCTTTACTTAACTCTTAGGTCTGCTTGCCAAGTGAGATATCACCTAGGGGAAAATAATGGTGAGAAAGTGAGATAATACAGAAATATAAGCTAGAAATAGTCTGGGAAACTGATGACAGCATTCTCCGTTCTGAGTGTTGTTTCAGAAAGTCGCCAGTGATGGATGCCTCTGTTTAACATCTAGCCTGGTGCTTTCTACATATATTTATAAAGCTAACTGTAGACTTGAACTTAAGATATTATTAGCCTTTGGTTGCCTCAAAACAAACTATGTAGTACCTGACAAAGGATCATCAAGTTTACACCTCACTGGATTAAAAATGTCTTTGGGAATGATCAGGAACATGAAGACAGTGTCTCCTACTCTCCTACTGTTTGTTCCTTGAAAGTTTCTTTACAACTGAATAAATCCACCAGTTCATGTACATAATGCACCAACATAGTGCCCAGTCTCTTTGGGTTACTATTTGCTAGAATTTTTCACGGACTGCAGTTTTAGTCTTGAAAAAAAAAAAAAAATAAACCCTATTTCCTGGAATAAAAAATTATATTTTTTCTAAGTATGAGCAGCAGGTAATATCTGGTCTAACAAACATAGACATCTAAGTAACTTCATTGACTTTCTACACCTGCTCTGTGTGTATTTGATGAATGCTGAAAGAAAAATTTTACAGCTTTTATTTCAAAAAATATAATCAGGCTTTGGGCCTTGATTTGAAGATAGTATGGTCAGGTCTATCTAAATCCCTAGCAAAATCGAGCTTCCAGTTGTATATGAATATTAGTGGGAGTTGAACATTTAAAAAATTATATTCCAAGCTACAGAAATGGCTGTAGTTTTTCTATCATGTTTTGGGTAACCACTGTGAATCACTGAAGCTTTTTCTTTTCACCCATGCACTTCCCACAGCAAGTTAATTTTAGCAATCGATGCTTGCATTTAATTTGCTGTGTGACAGCTTTATTTGTACTCAGATATTTTAGTATTGGTGTTGAATAGGTAGGTTTTCAGAATATCATCCAAAAGTTGCATTCTGAGTGAAATTGTCCTGGACAAAAAGACTGAAGCTGGACTTAATTATGATCAGGATGTAACAGCTTATCTTCCCCATTATCTTCATGCTAAAATGCTACTGTGATATTTACGGGTCATAATCCACTTTTGCATGAACAAGCACAAAAACTGCCTCAGTAGAAATTACAGTTTTATAGTGTGATTTGAGTCCACAAGGGAATCAGGATGTCTCTCTCTTCTGGCTACCTACTTTGGAATCACCTTTTCTGCAGACCCAGAACCCAACAAAAAGTCACATAATTATCACATCACCGCCTGAAAAATCAAATCCACCATATGGTCAGAGAAGCCTACTAACAGGCTCAAGGGAATTGCCTACCAAACCTCGCTGAAGCTAGTAAAAATCCAAAGCTCGGTATTATATGATCTGTGTGTAACTCTTAGTGGCAGGAGCAGGACTGATGCTAGAAACGGAGAAGAGAGTATTCTTCTATAAGCAGTAAAGGAAAAGCCAGCATGATGATTTATGGGCCTGAAATGTCAGCTGAACTAAAAACATAGATTTCTTTGAACTGCTCTGGCAGTAACATTCACAATATATTTTTTAGTGTCTACATTTTCACCACTTCAATCTTTGCTCTAAATCTGCAGATTTTTTTTTTCTTAAAATAACTTTCTATTTGTCTTAGTATGTCCACTAGTGGGAAGTTTCCACTTAGTTGATTTAAATAGCCTATCCATTTTCACAATTGTCTTCTGGATTTAACATTTTATTGATAGGAAAATTCATGACTGCAAGATATGTTTTATTAGCACACTTGCAGGTTACAGTAACACTTTTAAATCCTAAATCTGAGTAGAAGCATTTTAAAGCTATCAAACCTACCCAATGTCTTCAGTGGTGTCTGTTATTTCTGGTAGTAATATTATGTTGCCACATCACGTGAGACGCATGCATAAGGAGTTAGCTTTGGTGAAATAATTTTTAAATGTTTATTCTCATTAGTCAGGAAAACTTCATCTTAAATTTCCTTTTTTAAAGAAATTTTATTTCACCCTCTGAAAGCCTAGTTGACTTTCACTAAGAAACATAGCACAGTGTAAGAAAGTCTTTAAAAGCTTGTTTCCGTTGTCACATTTGTCAGAAAAGAAAGTGGTGAATATATTGCAATCATAAATTATATAAAAGGTTTGTTGCGTGTTTAAGAAAGGTGAGGTCTTGTTTACTGACTTAAGAAAGCTTATACATCCTCAAACACAAACCATAAAAACTATGGACAAGGATGAAGGAAACTTACTACATTGTTTGGCACTTCACGAGCAATTATTTGTTTAGATAAGTCTCTCTGGTTCCTTAACATATAAGCATGAACTTATCTTTTTTTTTATTGTGTTGCTGCGTGGAGTAAAATAGAGAAGAAGTGAAAATTACCAATGGAGAGTCAAACCCTTTATTTTTAGAAAAAAAGTTTGCATATCACTGTTCAGAGCTTTGATAAAGTGACACTCAGAAGAAGATGGTGAGACCCTATAACGTCTCTTACTCCCACGTGCACCCTAATATGGTTTAATATCACCATTCAGTCTTCTTATAAAAGTGTATACTTGTGGCACAAAGTTGTTAAGATCAGATTTTGGAAGGCTCTTGATGATACTATAGTTAGGACCACCCCAGCAGGGACTGAAACTAGAACTTAACAAAATAAAGAGGAAGAAGAAGGATATTAAGCATTCTCACAAAACCCTCCCTATCTCCCTTCCTCCCAGAATTAAATTTGGGATTTTTCACTAATGCTCCATTTTTTATATCAACTCCAAATTTAATTTCTAAAAACTATGTTTTTATCAACATTTCATTATAAATATTTTGACGAGTCCTGTTTGCAGCATACTGACCTCTTCTATGGCTTGATGTATAACTTTTTTCTACTTGACATTGTCCTGCTTGAAATTTTAGGGTGCCGCTTGCTATTTAAAAATATCTGTCAGGTTTTGTGTATCAGAACCATTCTGGTTTTCTCTTCACCTGTGTAGCTTCTGATACAGCTCTCTGTATCAGTACGGCCTAGAGCAGGTACGTAAACCTGAGCAAGGTGGTTCATGTACTTCAGTGTGGCAACTATAGGGTAATCTGTCACAGAGCTACTTACCTTTTCTTTCTAACAGCCCTGCCTCTGCCAAGGTCAAGTTCAGACTCCTTTTTTTCCATGGTTTTCACATCAGCAATTATTATCTAATTGGGTTCTCAATACATTCCCTTTCCAGTCTGCCATTTGTCATCACAAAATCAGGAAAAGAGAGTAAGTTAATTGCAGTGCCCTCTCTTGACTTATGGCTTATCCAGTTCATTGCACCGTTAAGTAATTCACACAGAGTATTCCCAGGGTAAAGCTACATATTTTATGAGTCCCCTTTCTGAGATTCCTTTAAAAACTACTTTTATCAGATCGCTTTCTTATGCTATTTTTGTCAGAGATAGCAGCAAAATCTACATGCACTATTGTACTTAGGCATAAAAAAATCCCAAAGTACAATCTAAGCACAGAAATGTGGCCCATGCAGATTGTCACATTCCCCAATGCTTTACATTCTATTCATATATATAATACACATCTTCTGTGAACATTGCACAAAATTCGTTTTAAATATAAGGCAGTATAGGAATGGCATCAGATTGGGGTGCCTTTTTTTTTTTTTGTACTATAACAATTTATCATGAATCTTGTTAAAAGTTTTGTTCTCATGTAACCTTTATTACTCCATTTTTTCTATGGTAAAATAATGCATAGTAATTTCCTTTTTGTTATTGCCCTCTCTGATCTGACCTTCAAATGTCAGACTTGCTGCTTTTTGATCATGCATATAATATGCACCTTGACTCACTTATGTGAAGCTGTATCAGACAAAGGTCCTTTCATGATTCAAGCTTTGAGTGAAGTAATCATATTATATCCATCATTTACACCAAAAGAGCAGATATTTTAACCAAACTTAGCATTTTTCCTGTTGATCTAAAATAAAAGTGACAGAAACACTTGTGCTTAAAGCATAAAACCAAATCTAATATATGCTCATTTTCGGACACTAATGGTTAAGCAAAATCATTTTGGATTGTTTAGAACCTAAAGTAATTGTCTTACAAGCATACTTCAGTCTTTAGGGTATATTGTATTTCATGCTACAAGTGTTTTCAGAATTGGTTCAATGCCTGTGTAACACACTTGATGCCATTAATCTCCCCATTTATTGCATGTTAACATAAAAAACCAAAACATTTTCTTCCTTACATAATTATTTAGCACCAAGGTCTAAAAGTTATTAAGCATCAATTATTTTATTATTTTATTATATTATTATAATTATTAATATAATATTTTATTTAATTTTATATTAATTTACTTCATTATCAATTGCATTTCTCTTTACCAATAGAATTTTTTAAATAACCCAGTAGGAAATGTTCATTTTTTCCCAGGGAAGGTCAGCATAATGTTGTTTCAGGTTTTAAAAACTGTAAGACTTATGCGTAAAATCCATTTTTATGAGGAACTGAATATTTTCAGAGCCAATGAAGCCTGTATAGAGCTCTCTAAATCAGAAAAAAAATGAGGGAGAGCTTAGAAGGCCTCATTTTCCTCTCCCATTTAGCTGTCTAGATCAGAAATTGCATGCTTTACTGAAGTCAAATGAGTTGCATAGATGTTATAGGGGTGTGAGTAAAGCTTGGGTCTTGGAAAGATTTAAATTTGTTAAAATTTGAATAATTATTATTGCTTCCCTAAAAATTTCTTTACAAGTGAAATCTATTCTGTGAAAGCTTGGAAATTATATTTTCTTCCATTAGGATGGAACATCAGATTCAAGAGCTTTCTTGAATTTGAAAGTATTCCCAAGGAGACAAAACAATGCCTGAAGGTACATGATCAGTGTTGCACTTTCTCCTTTTTGGCAGAAAAGGAAACAAACAAAACTTTTCCAGCTCCAGCTGCTAGGAGGATTGACCACTCACTTTCTTCATAGAGAAATTGTACTTATTTTACTCCCTACTTTTTTACAGAACTATGGAAAATTTTTATCAATTCTAAGTTTCAGCATCACCAAGCTTTACACACTGTAAATACCCAACAAATGAAATTACTAACTAACCAGAAGAATTACAGGTTTTTTTAAATTCAAATAGGCTAAGAGATATATTGAGAACTGGCGTGCCCTGCGACAAGGCTATGTGATGGGAGTCCAGTCCCTGAGTGATTCCAGGTCATTTCCACGTGGGAAGGAATCTGGGCTGTTCACCACTAGACGAAATGATCAGCTTTCTTTTCCAGAGAAACCAAGACATCCAGGCTGTTGCAATGTGCTTCAGGCAGTCTCCTACTGAGGATGCCTGGAAGAAAAGGACCGAGATGAGCATCGCACAATGCCCATTCATTACTCAGGAGTCTTTGGTTTTAATGTAGGTAACTAGTGCAGGGCAGGATTTCACAAGAATCTCCCAACTATATAGATAGCTGATGCAATGCAAACAACCGCTGAGGTGTAATACTTTTCTCCAACCTATTTTCTCCCAGTATTTGTTGTTGTTGCTCTGTTTAGTTGGAACTCTTTTATAACCAGAAACTGCTACTATAGTTGATTCTTGCTCTCTCTCCACCTCTTAAATATAAACTTTTTTAAAAAGAAGAAAAAAAGCCAAATATTTGTTAAGAAGCTAGTTTATTTTGAAAGCATTGGGTATAATTTTCACTGTTACAATCTTTATCCTTCATATTGTTAAACATTTTTCATTTACATTACATCAACTAATTATGTGCTTGGATTAATGGGTTTGATTAAGAATTATTGTTAAAGTTTTGTGAATGATGATTGATACCTTTTTCTCTCAGGAAGGTAACTAATTCATTTTATTTGAATGTTTACACTCTCTTTTCAAACACATGTGGGTGCCTGTATCATAATAGATGTGCCATTACTCAGTTTGTGTCATATTTATGCTTGAGGAGGACTATGATACCCCAGTGGTTTAAGATTTCCCAGAATTAATAAACTTGTAAGCAAGAAAGGATCTGTAATTAGTGCTTTTATCAGAAAGCTTTCTGGTGGAAGGATAACCTTAAGCTAAATGTAGGTGAAAGAGAGTCCAAATGTCCTTAAACTACCATGAAGAACTAGACTGTTTTAAAGGTGTTGTCCTTTCAAGGTATTGAGGCCAGGACATTTATTTCACCCTAAACTGGAGAACTGAATGTTTGAAATAAGAAGTGGAGACTCATCTTTCAAAATTTTTAAAAAAGTCTGTTTTAAAAAAATGAGATTTAGGCAATTTACTATGAAACCAGTTTATGAAACTTAAAAATCACCTCTTACTCCTAGTCATCGCTGTAATCAGTTCAGACCTGAGTCTTTAATTGGTTTCACAACTATAAAACTAAAAAAGTTATTTGAGTGAAAGACAGATTTTTAACTGCAATTGATTCAGTTACCCCTATTTTATATACACTGTTTTCTAGGAGTTATTAATGGATGGAAAAGGGAATTCAAGTTACACATTGCTGTTCCTTTTAGGAACGGTTCCATGGATCACTGATCCATGCACCTGGATAAAGCATGTGGATGCTTATTTCTCACTGACAACTCACTGGCTTGCATTTTGCTCTGTCTCATTTTTCATACCTTTTTGCAAACAGCATTAGGAGGGGCTGATGAGTGCTACAGCTGCTGACTTGGGGGTGGGGCTGTCACCCCAAACAAGTCTTGAATTGTACTTGGTACAACAAACCAAGTATTTGAACACTGCCATACACTTGACCAGTGGATGCATTTACTTTATAAAAGGCAGAAGAAATTGAATTGAAGATGGTGATGCTTCCAAGTTTATTATACCAGATTATAATATATATTTGTGAACAAACATATGAAAGGCCTGTACAATTGAGAAGGAGCAATAACAAACAAATTAATAGTGTCTCTAGCACTCTGGAAATAGTGTGTTTTAATTTCAATAAAACTGGTAGTAAGTGGATTGCCTTACCTGGAAAGAATAGATCTAAATCCAGTGAAGGGACTGAGGTTTAACAAACATGAAACTGCCATCTTATCCTTTGAACGATGTAATTCCTCTATTTGCAAGGTAAAACAGATTCATACATAATACATGCAGATTCACTTCGCATTACTAAATCTTCAGATTAAAGTGTTACTTCCCTGCAAAATGCATACTATTTTTAGCAGTGCTCTGTATCTATCTGCAGGTAAATATCTGACAGGCAAAATGACAGTAAGTGGCACTTAGCTATATGCTATTTTATTTGTGTGCTTTTAGAATGATCAAAAATAACAGAAAGCTGTGAATGGCTTTTTATGGTATTTCTTTACCTCGGCTCTTTTGGAGTTATATGGATGAGGACAGTATATATGTAGTTTGAGAGACATTTTGGTACATACCATAGCAATGCTACATGTCAGTTTTCCCTTATCATCAACTAAGAGTTACCTACTTTCTTGCTGTATGCGTTCTGAAAAATAATTTGTTAATTTCTTATTCCACCTTTGATAAACTACATGTTACACCTGATTGGACTCTTTCTTGGGACCTCTCAAGTCTGGGAGACCATTACAGTCTTGATGTATCTTCCAGTGCATCAAGATTACTCATGTGCCAGGAAGAATAGACCTCTATGTATTAAATACCTGCAGAGAAAAAGGATATCACTGACAGAGGCTTATCATGCGAGAAGTCAAACTTTTTAAGGTGTGAGGTGAAACTATCATTTTTAGCTTGGCAAAGGAAATACAAGAGAAGGTTTACAGCTTCCGCAGAGTGAAAAAATAGAAGTGGATTACAAAGTAGGATGTCTTGACCCAGACAGAACTCTTGTGGGGGGATACAGCCAGCCAGGTCTGGGACAGCAGGGAGTGATAGGCCTCTCCAGGGCAGCAGCAGCAGCATCAACAGCACGAGGTGTGTGTTAGTCAAGAGCCTGAGTCACCAGGGTAAGGAGCTGCAGGAGGAGTTGAGGATACTGTGTGCTATCAGAGAGGATGAATGTGAGATTGACAGAGGCTTCACAAGAAACCTTGCAGAGGGAAGACTTGAGCCCTGTGATGCAAGGAAGGAGGGACAGGTAAAGGCTGTGCTTCAATGAGTGATGAGTAGACACACAATAGGAGAGGCTTGAAGCTTAGAATCATAGAATTACAGAGTCATAGGGTTGGAAGGGACCCTGAAGATCATCGAGTTCCAAGCTCCCTGCCATAGGCAGGGACACCTTCCACTAGACCAGGTTACTCAAAGCCCCATCCAAACTGGCCTTGAAGACTTCCAGGGATGGGGCAGCCACAACTTCTCTGGGCAACCTGTTCTAGTGTCTCACCACTGTCATAGTAAAGAATTTCTTCCTAATATTTACTCTAAATCTACCTTCTTTCAGTTTAAAACCATTACCCCTCCAGCCCTCTGATCATCTTCACGACCCTCCTCTGCACTCTGGATGCCGTTGGCTTTCTGGACTGCAAACCTATATTGCCAACTCATGTTGAGCTTCTCAACAGCCAACATCCCAAAGTCCTTCTCCTCAGGGCTGCTCTCAATCCATTTTCTTCCTAGTCTGCATTTCTGCTTGGGATTGCCCTGACCCACATGCAGGACCTTGCGCTTGGCCTGGTTGAACTTCATGAGGTTTGCACAGGCCCACCTCTCAAGCCTTTCCAGGTCCCTCTGGATGGTATCCCTTCCCTCCAGCATGTCGACCACACCATTTAGCTTGGTGTCATCGACAAATATGCTGAATAAAGTCTGTCAGCAAAAAAAAGGTTCCTTATTCATCCTCAGATCTGAATTCACAGAACTGATAGTAATATGCTGTGTAAGGGAACAAGCTCCATTAAGGGAGGCCTCAGAGTGAGCTGGGCCTGCACAGAGCACTAGCACCAAGAGGAAGTGATGGGTGATGGTAGCTGGAGGTCCCTTTTTCCAGGGATGGAAGCACCCCAGATATGACCAGGTGTGCTAGCTTGCTCTTTGCTTGCCATGAAGTTTGCTGTTTGCAGAGGTCCTGGACTGGAGCATGTAGGATGGTTCCAGAGAGACTGCCGGTGGTTTTCAAACTCTCGGGCTCCCTTTCCTTTTGTCCATGTACATCACTGCTGAGGGAGACCTGGAACAAATCAGGAGGGACTACAGAGGTCTGGAGATAAAAATGTAGAACATGGGAGGCTCAGCGGTGTTCCCCTCAATCCTACTACTAAAGAAACAGGTTTCAGGTAGAAGTAGGTACAACCTGTGCGTTAGCAACTGCCTGGTGTCATGGGTGGTACCTTGGCTTTCATGATCATAGGTCCCTCTCCGAGGAATGAGAATCTGTGATTCTGTGAATGAGGACTGCTAGCAAGAGATGGGATCCATTTGACAATTGTGGCATAAAAAGCATCTTTGTCTGCAGTCTTGTTTGTTTGTTGAGAAGGAGGTTAAACCAGGTACACTGAGCATGATGATGACAGTTTGCAGATAAGTGAAAAATAGAGGCCAGAGATGATAACTCCCAGGGTGATGGGAGTAAAAGAGCCTTTGAAAAGGATGGTGGGAGGCAGGTGGCAAAGGGCATCTATGAAGTTCCTGTGCACAAATGCACGCAGCCTGGGAAACAAGCATGAGGAATAAGTGCAGTGTGTGTGAATGCAGAACTGAGACATGATTGCAATAATTGAGATGGGGACAGCTCATATGTCTGGAGTGCTGTGGTGGATTGATGGATGGATACAGGCTCCTTCGGGAAGACAGTCAGTAGGGAAAAAGGGATGGGCTTGCCAGTATGCTAAGGAGCAGCTCAGATACATGGAGCTCTTCAGACAGGTGACAAACTTGTTGAGAGTCTGTGAGTCAGACTCTGTGAGAACAGAACAACAAGGGTAACACTGTAGTCAGAAGTTGTTACAGATTAAGGTGAGCAAGCGAACAAAGTCATCTTTAAGCAGTTTGACAAAATCTCCGTATCACAGACCCTTGTTCTTATGGGATTATCCCTGACACATCCTGGGAGGGCAACAGTTGGATTCCTGTTATCCGGAAGGTTTCTAGAGGGTGTTGCGGGCAACTTCTTATCCCAAGTGCTAGATGGGCAAACCAGGAGTGGAACTTTCCTGTACTCACTACTCACAAAAAAGAAAGAACTGATTAGGGATGAGATAAACAGGGAGAGCCATGGCTGCAGCAGCCAGGGCAGAAAGAAGTACAAGACTTTAAGGGGAGTGAGGAAAACAAGTAGCACAGTACAGACTCTAGGATTCTGGAGAGTGGATTTCAGCTTTTCAGGGAACTGGTAGGTGGAACTTGATGGGAGCAAAGGAGCTTAGGACAGGTGGCAGGTCTTTAAGGACGATGTCATCCTAGTGCAAGAATTGTCCATCCCAATACTGAGGAAAATGAGTAGGTTTACAAAACTTGGCTAAGCAGGGAAATCATGGCTCAGCTGTAATGCAAAAAGGCTGTACAGAAGAGGTGGAAGTGAGGACACACTACGGGTAGCACTGTAACAACATATTACCTGTGCATGCAGGAATGCTGTCAGGAAAGCCAAGCTCAGCTGGAGATGATATTTGCAAGGGATCTAACATGTAGAGCTTGCACTGCTACATTAGCAGTAAAAGAATAAAAAAGGAAAATGAAGACCTACTACTTAGTGTTGTGAGTGACTTAGTGACAGTAGGTGAAGAGAAGGCTGAAGTAGTTAGTGGCCTCTTTGCCTCAGCCTTCACCTACAAGGTCTCCCTAGGTACATATAAACAGTAGAAGAGGACTGATTAGGGAACTCCTGAGGAATCCTGATCTACACGGATGAGACTCCATGCGAGGCATCGCAGAGTGCCTAAAGAGCTTTATTTTTCTTTCTTTTGGCTATTCAAACTTGCAAGTTCTTCCTTTGATCTGTTCCACAATGAAATCGAAGGCAAACCCAGCTTGCAGCAGCATGAAAATGAAGGTGCTGAGTTCAATACTTCATCTACAGCCCTTACACAGGATAGAGAGTAAAACTACTGAAAAAAAAATTGTGCCAGAATTCTTGGCATAATTTTAATAGAATTCTTGTTTATTCGTATGAATATGTTGGCTTTCCTTGGAAATAGGACACTGAGATAAGAGAATTAATATCATGAACCAGTTTTACTTTATTTAAAGCACATCAACATGCTCTAAGTATTTTTCACTTGCCATGCCAAATTTTTGTAAAACATTAAGACAAACAGGATGGTTAAATCATTTATTATTCTTGTCTTACATCTCACCATTGTGCATGAGAAAAAGCTAACTTTCTCAAGCCCTGAACTTTCCATTTCCTTATTAAACAAAGTAGGAGCTTCAGTTTTTCTAATGCAAGCAGTATTTCTGGCATTATGTTACAGGGAATTTTGCTTAAATGATGACTGACATTTAGAGATTCTAGCAAGTGGTTGGACCTCAAATTAGATAAGATTAGCTAGTATTAGCTAGAAATCCTGCCACACATTGACCTCCTAGACCTAAGCATCGAACAAATCAAAACAAAAATTCTATTCCTGCTCTGAAAAGCTAGCAGGAGAGGTAGATATTACAGGTATATACACACCTTGAAAACTGAAAAAGACCCCAATTGTATAATGAAATAATATCTTGAGGGTTTTATGTAAATTACTAAATTAGGTTAAGCCAACTGGTGGAGGGAGGTCATCCTCCCCCTCTACTCTGCCCTGGTGAGGCCACATCTGGAGTACCGTGTCCAGTTCTGGGCTCCCCAGTTCAAGAAGGACAGGGAACTGCTGGAGAGGGTACAGCAGAGGGCTACAAAGATGATTAGGGGACTAGAACACTTCTCTTATGAGGAAAGACTGAGGGACTTGGGTCTTTTTAGCCTGGAGAAAAGAAAGCTGAGGGGGGGTCTGATCAACGCCTATAAATACTTAAAGGGTGGGTGTCAAGAGGATGGGTCCAGTCTTTTTTCAGTGGTGCCCAGTGACAGGATAAGAGGTAACAGGCACAAACTTGAACACAGGAAGTTCCATCTAAACATGAAGAGGAACTTCTTTACTTTGAGGGTGGCAGAGCACTGGAACAGTCTGCCCAGAGAGGTGGTGGAGTCTCCTTCTCTGGAGACATTCAAAACCCGCCTGGACATGTTCCTGTGCAACCTGCTCTAGGTGGACCTGCTTTGGCAGGGGGTTGGACTACATGATCTCCAGAGGTCCCTTCCAACCCCATATCATTCTGTGATTTTGTGGTCTGTCTCTTAGAAATACATTGCAACCTTTTGGAAGGCTGTGTTCTTCCAACAGCTCAAGTGCGTATCTCATCCCTCCTACTACAACATTGTTTCTACTTTTCTGACAAACCAGTTTAAGCAATTGAAGTATTGCAGTCTTTCAAACAATGCTGTAATACCCTCTATATGACCATATTTTTGTTTAGTTAGGCCTCTTGGGAGGAGAAAAGAGAGACTAATTTCAAATAATCTGAGAACAACAAATTATAGTAATTATCTGACGACATTTTGCAGGCTTTTTTCCCTGAAGCTTTTCCAGCAAATTGAATTAACTTTATCAACTACAAAATGCATTGTTTTATTAGGAAACCATAAATTTTGTTCCATCTTGACTTTCTCTTGAAATACACAATCTGTGCACCACTGATAAAGATCTGTTGGTTAAAATTACTAAACTTACTAATCCTCTGTATTTTCAGGAAATACAAACTGTGCTGTAAATATATATGTTTATTTGGACATTAAAAATGACATGCTGGGGAATTTTTAATTTTAAGAAGATGCCAGTTTGAATCAAACCATTCAATCTGTTTAATAATTAAATTTATAAATTTAATATAAAACCAGCTTTGGTTTACATTAATATATAATTTCAGCTGTGTTAAATGAATTGAAAACTGGGGGTTCAGGGACCAAGTAACAATCAATTTAGATATTCCTAGCTTGAGGGTGGTACTATCAGTTCAACGGGTTGTTTGATGATTAGAGGTAATATTGATAATATCCATTAATATTTCTTCTGAATCTGGGATAAAGATTTTTAAGATATTTTAAGAATACATACAATTGTTAATGCATTAGTATTTTTCTCCCATAACCTTCATACTAGTTTGTTTAATCTTCTGGGCAGGGTAAACAGTTGTTCAGCCACGATTAATGAGAAAATGACATACAGGTGACATAATTTATAGTCCATACAGAAGATTGCTTTTATTATTACAGGTGGTAAAATAATCTAAAAAAGTAATAGTATGTAAAATAATAGCAAATAATGATATTGGTGAATGAATACAACAGTACTTAATGAAATACTTAAATTGAAGGAAGTACAGAATTTTTTTCAAAAACACTCTTCAAATGTTTTCTCACAGGTAAATGATACTTTGTGGTCAAATGTTTTGGTCTTTTCTGAGAAAGAAAGGCTGCCTTCATTGCCTGAAGGTTACTTTGAAGTCTGTTTTTTTTTCACATCTTAGTTACATGAATTTTATCAGGAAGTTTCATGTGAGGATGAATATTTATTTTGCAGTTTCATTTTTTATATTTTTTTGAACAAAACCATCATTTTCTGATGGTTGATGTGTTTTCAATCAGTGAGTAGATTAAAACAAAGTTTAATTGTCAAAGTCTTGTGATTTCAAGACATCAGACAAGTTTTAAACAAAAACCAGAAACAAAGTAAATTACTTAGCTAGCAGAGAAAACCTTACAAAACCACCCTAAAATTACTGCTTTTAAAAAGCTGATTAATAGGTCAGATTTTTTCATTAAGTGTTTCCATAATGTAACTTAATTATAACAAACGCAGATTTTTCCAAGTCCACTGCCTCCCTCTGTGAAAGGTTTCCATTCACTCTATGAATAACCAAATGACACAGGTTAATTTGCAAGCATAACAATGTGAACTAAAGATGAAAAATGCTTTCTTTAACATAACGATGAAGATAAAATTTAAGAGAGGTTTATTGTTAAGTCATGATTCTGTATCAGTTAGGTTATACTAAGGGGGCTCCAGTGAATTTCAGTATGGAAACCCAGCCCTTAGGCAAGCAGAAGCACTGTAAAATAATTGTCATCTAGAAAAACTCCTATTCTCTTAAGTAACTGTTTCTTGCTGGCTTTAATCTGGATTTTAGAAGTGAGTGGGTGTTCAGCTGTCTTTTATTCTTTCTGTTTTCTGAATTATTGTTTAATGCTTATTTGTGATGCTAGCTCTATGAAAGTTCCCCTTCCCTTTCTCCCCGCTCCTCTCATTCATTAGATGCCCCAGAATAGGTAAATGATTTGCTGTCGTTGTCTACAGTAAGCCTGTCATCTAATATGGGGATGCTTGTTTGTCAAGATGATACTGTGCATGTTTCTTAGCATCCTGTGGGAGAGTACATATCTAGATGTTGTGAAATAAGCAGTAGGTAATGACTTTTTTTTTTCGTCTAGTCTCTTCTAGTTGCATTAGCCCAGCTGCAAAACTTCAAGCATATTGATTTGTTTTGTGAGCAGTGTTGTAATTTCAGAGGTGTCCATTTCAGCTGAGATTGTCCTTAGTAGCTGATGGCTTTTTAATGTTTTGATGATCAAGCATTTGTTGGTTACAGTCACAGGCTGCCAGTTAATAGAGTGCATTTTATCTTATTTATATGCGATGGAGACTATACAGGTAGGCCATAGCCTCCAGCTTTGCTCTTCTCTTAAAGGCAATATCTATTAGCTCACATATTAAAAGGCATTTTATTTCTTTAAATGTGCATAAATGGGTTTAAAATTCGAATTTTGAGGTTGACCTTTTCTGCTCCACTGTTTCTTTTATAATCCATCACGATCATATGTTATTTTGTCTAATATTGCTTTTTCTATTATTCAAAGCATCGCAGGTAATTGGCCCTTGCTTTTCCCAATAACTTATTTCTCTCAGTGTCCTTGCCATATTGATTATGTGTCACAAGGACAGTAAACCGCTGTCCAAAGTGGAAGATTTGGATATACAGAATAATGAATTTGTATGAGCTGAATGAAGACTGGGATTGTAAGGGTAAGAAAAAGTATTAGCAGTGACTGACCTCATCTTAATCTCTGGAGGCTTCCTTTACGAGTGACGGAGGAAATAGACACAGACACACACACCCTGACACTCCCAAACCCATGGGCTCCTTCTCCTCATCCCCATTCCTTCTCTTACTGCCAGGAAAGAACCTAAATTAGTTCCCTGCTCCAAGCTGCATTTACAGCTACTTCACTGACTGTTCAAAGGGCTGAAGAGGCTCCTTGAGCTGAGGGAGACCTTTTCACTCCCTCCCTCTTCTCTTTGCTTTCTGTAGGGGAGCAAAAGCAGATGTCACAGAGGCAATATGTTTAGACAACTCCACTTAGAGCCTAAAAGCTAAACTAATTTTTTGCCTTTTTTTTTTGTTAAAACAGTCTTTTCTACATCTGCGTGCAGTTTCTCCCCTTCTTTCTTTCATGTCTGAAGGACTGAAAAAGCACTTGTTAAATCTATTTTTAATCACTTGGAAGAAATGCTGTTTCTACAGTGAAGCTACCATTAAGTACCCGTTTCGCTACTGACAGATGCTTACATCTCTGGCTGCTTTCCTGAAACTCAGAGGAACTTGGCTGTGTTCGATCTTCTAACCTCAGCATTTTCGATGGGGTACTCCTGCCAGCAGCATCTTTTATTTAGATCTGTGTTTGCAATAATTTCTCTTCTTACACTCAAACTCTTGCAGTGGGTCAGCTCCACCATATATATGTGGAGCTAGGAATGCGTTGGTTGTTTTAAATGAATAATTTTCTAATTAGGCACTAAAAATTTATTGCAATTTACATTACAACGTTGTCACTAAAATTTTCTTAAGAGATGAAAATTTGGGGATTTTTTCCCCAAGATTTTATGTCAAAGTGTTATGAAACCTGCTCTGTGGCTGTACTGGTCTTCATGTTCCTTATTTTAGCAGCTATGCCATCCTTAGTCTGGCTAGAGCTTGGACCAAAGACTACTGAAGGAAACCAAACAATGTTATTACCAGTGATAAGAAAGACATGAAACAGAGGCCATGGCAAAGCCTTTGCAAATATAAGCCCAGAGAAATCATTTTAGAGGAAATATTCATCTAACTGGCTGTTTTGTCCAGATGAGAATGAAAAATAAAAAATCACCAATATCAAATTTGTGGCTCACGAAAACGAACTCAGTTACATATATGGTTGATTTAGGAGGCATGGGTGTTTTTTTTTAAATATCAGTAAATACTGAGCTTTTTAATTTGTCCCATGGAATTTATATTCTTTATGTTTACTATTGATTGAACTGGCTTTTTCCTCCTAACATTATGACTCAGGAGCTGGGACTTAAAAGAAAGCCAGACATAATATGTCTTAGAAAATCTGAGATGATTCTCGTGTTGACTGTGATGGAGAATGAGCTGGCCTTCCAGACCCAGTTAGCACTACCATCAGTTGTTGATGCACCTACAGCTGAAGAAAATCATTAGGTTAAGCTCTACAGGTATTTTGTTGTTCTCATTGTCCCATCAGTTCTAAAAGTAACTCCAGGAACACCTTGTGATTCCCTTCCCCCCATGTTAAGAAGTATAATTCATGATATAGACTGGAATTGAAATTGTGTGAAGATCTTACCCCTCTTCAATTTCATCAAGAGTCCTATGAAAAGAAACTGTAGTAACAGCAGCAGAGCTGTAAACCTGCTTGGGTTTCTCTGACATGACCTTCAAGCCCAACAAATACAGACTAGGAAAAAAACCAAACATAGAAGCTCTCCTCTCTGCACATGTTTTTGGATATAACCTCTCTGAGACATTGAGAAACAGATATTATAATAATAAGCACTTATTGTAACAACTGTAAAAATAATAGAGGTCCCAAATAGTGCTGCAACTCTTTATGCTCTCTGTGGTGGGAAACCTGGCAGCTAAATATTGAACTGGGCATAACAATACTCTGCTAGTTATGTTGCCAGTGATATTAACCTTACGTTTGAATAGTCATCCCTAGAGTATATTTCACTTTTTCTGTCCTCTTATCTCTTCGCTTCCATTTCTTACAAAATAGCAAGCAAAAGTGATAGGGATAAAAATAACATTTATTCCTTGCTTATTTAAAATCACAGTGAGAATGGGGCACAACAGGCCAACGACTGCTAAAAATACAAGTTGTAAACTCTTAACATTAACCTGGTCTAAACATGAGTAAATACGAAGAGTTGTTGCCAGTTAAATGTTTCTTTTCTGTTTCTGTAAAGAGATGTGTTGTGATGGTAGCATGTGATTGCTTCCATCTACTGTTCAACTAGCTGATAAGTTGGTTCATGTGAAGACGTGAGTGAAATGGGAGTTGAGCTGGGCCCAGGTGATGCATGGTGTACCTTAAAGCCTATTGGCTTTGGAAGGACATCAGTCACCTCTGTGGTACTATCAAAGGGTAATGTAGTTTGCAGTCATTTGGGTGCCTGGTTATTTGTCTGGTGTCAGAGGAGACAGACCTTGCAGACAATGGCAGGTTATAAGAGGTCATGTACTAGTAGGAGCTCAGCCAGCCTTGGCATATAGCCAGGCTTCAAAGAGGAATCCTTCAGAGAAGGATGGCTCTGAAATTCTGGATTTGCAGTCTGGAAGCAGGGTTTGGTTTCCTTTCTCTTTTTTCCCAAGCTTCCAGGGAAAAACCTTTGTTTGTTGGGGCTAGTACTTCACCTAGCCAGAAGAGTGACGTTTACTAGCAAGGAGGTTAGTGCTGCTCTGTGGCCTAAAGAAACTGGATTCTACATCTATGTTTCACATCTATGGATATAATTAAGGTTTAAGCTCTGGGATGTAAGTATTCACATTGTTTAATTTCTAACATGTTAATGATCACAGTTTTGTGGATAACGTTAGCTTTGGACTGTTCTAAGGAAGCAGCACGAACAGACCACTTTGAGGAGGGTAGAGTTTAATTATGTTTACACAGGCTTGTCTGCTGTTTGCCTTTGGCGTTTGAGAACAGGCTTGTACTATTTTTGCTTACCTGTACAAATGTAGATCCTGGGCTTGATTTGGCAGGTCTGTGTAGGGATCTAGAGGCTCAGACTCAGACACGTAGATATGATAAACAAGAATCAGTTGAAGCTCTCCAAACATTTCTGTAGCATTCATAGCTTCTGAATTTGGTTAAGAAACCTGTATCAGCTCACATATGGTGACACTTTCCAGTAACTAATGTATTTCCAAGCCTGATCATCTGCCTGGTGTTGAAAGCAGTACCTTGGTTACTTGTGAGCCACACAAAAATGTTCAGGCTCTATGAGCTGCAGTCATTCCCCATGGTCAATGGAAATTCTGAGCACCGAAACTTTTATGTTTAAAAAAAATTTGATCAATATATTGGATTAACATGTCCCTGACCTACCAGCCAACATTTATATTAATGAAAATTGACAAGTTGTTTTAACCTAAGGATGTGTTTCCTTTGAGGTAGGTTGCAAATAATGCAAACACATTTTAGGAGTGCAGTGGAGAAAAGGAAAATTCTATTTCTGGATCTCAAATTCTTTGAACAGTTCTGCCAATGCCAGCTGTGGTTTGTGCATTGGGATTTCAAAACTCGTCAGTGCTTATAGGGATAGCTTTCTCCTCTGTTGACCATCTGTCACAGATGCAGGAACCAGAACACGTATTATTAATTCTATAGATTAAAAAATCAGTTGGACTGGCATGTTGGTTTATTACTGTCTGCCTATGCCCATGTCTCTGAACAAACTATATCCAGTTGATCCAATTTTGGGTTTGCTGGGTTTTGGGTTTTTTGGTGGGTTTTTTTTTTGTGATGTCCAGAAATGAGTTTACGGATTTCAGTTGTGTCTCTATAAAAGAGAAGGGAAAATGTTCCATTAGGTTCTTATTGATTTATGAAGTGGAAATGTTTGCAGGAAGAAGTCTTGAACAGCTTGTTTGTTCAGCTCAGCAGCAGGGACAGCCTGCAGATGATTAGTTCTGCTCATGCCCATATGTGTCATGATAGTAAATACTGATTATTACAAAAGGTTTTGTGGGAGATGAGGCTAATTGAGCAAAAGTTAAAAACAAATGTATACTGATTGTTTTAAAGTGTGTAAATAACAAGGGGTCTGCTTCATGTTTGCATTATTGCCTTTAAAGGGAGTAATTTTATGCTAATGCATGCGAAAGTCTCTCTAGAGTGTTATTGGTTATCACGTGTCACAGCTTTCCATTTTAACGAGCTGTCTCTTCAAGACAAGACTTAAGGACCAGCTTTCCAAAAGCACTATATACTAGTGAGAGGCCTTGAGAATGTGACAGATTCATTTCACGGTGCTTTGAGGTTTCAAAATATTGGATTTATTCCATAATGGGACTAAAATCAAATGTGTTCCAATGCTTTTATTAAAATGGATGACTAGGAAGAATGGTTTTGTCACCCCTGTACAGGTCCAGCCGCAGTTTCCACTTCAGACTATTGTTCTCCATCTTTCCAGAACAGCCTGAGTCAAAATAGATAGAATTTGTTAGAGAAATGTTTCTTTTCATGGTTGCTATGGTATAGTAAGCCAACAACTGTTTTTTAAGTTGTCATTTCAGTCATCATACAAACAGTGCAAGCTTCTAAGAGTGCTTACAATGCACGGGCAATACCTGATTTTTAATCTTTTGATCGAAGCCTCACAATGCAAACTGAAATGCATAAACTTTAGAATTTTCCATTTAAAATCTTAATGGTTTTATTAAGTAGAAGTGCTGCTCCACTGTTGTAAACAATTACCCTTTATCAAGGGCTGAAATATATGGCGGGAAGTGATATTAACCTTTGCTTTCTATCCGTAATTCTTGATAGTTACCATCGTCTTTGTTAATGCAAGGATCTTGCCTTATCACACATTTCAGGAGGATGTCTGCAGGGCAACCAGGAAAGAAGTATAACATGTTGCCTCTGAGAAAGTATCAGCTGTTTTTTTTACAGAGGAATCTGGGAGATCTGAGTGTTTATGTGCTGCTGCACCCTCCTTTAAGAAACGTAACTGGCTTGTGTTACTGTACCTCTATGTTTCCCTCTAAATTCTGAAGCAATGTCTGCTTGAGTTTGTGGATAGGTGTGTCGAGTTGTTCAGAGATGTGTTCCTCCTCATTCTCCATGAACCTAACCAGAGAATATGAAGACCAATAATAATGCTGTTAAAAGTGGATATTAATTATTTCATTGTGACTCACTTTCATTGCTGACCTGGCGGAACAATAGGTTGCAAAATAAAAAAAAAAAAGAAAAAAGAAAAAAAATCTTTTTAATAAAGCTATGAAATGTTGACAAATGGTTTAAGGGTTTGTGGTTTTAGTGGCTAGAATATAGTACCCAGTATGTAATGGCCATGAATATGTATTAGCTCTACAAAAGATTATCACAGCACTTCCTTTAAAAAAAAAAAAGATAATAATAAAATGTCCCCTGTAAATCTTTTTAATCGTATTCAAGAAAAAAAGAATCAAACTGTGTAAACCGAGTACAGAGAAAAGTTATTAGAGTGAGTAAAGAAATGCAAAGTTTATTTAATAAGACAAAACTGGAGATACTTGCCTTGTTCAGCTCTGAAAACAAAATTAATGGATGGGGATAAATGTCTGTTGTCTGAAAGTACAGAAGGTTGCAGAATGGGCCAGATACCTGGAAGAAAAATTAGCTCTTGATTCCAAAGTACTGCCCCTGGTGGACAGCAAAGGATTATCTAGAATATTTCTTAATACTGTGTTGGATTGTTTTGTTCGTTTCTGAAGGAAGAAATTAGTGTTTCTTTTTTTTGGAAAAGATTGTAAAAATGTGTGAGAAGTTTGCTAGAGGTTTTCTGGCACATTTTCAAATTTTATTAAAAAATTACAAGTAGTTGAACAAATACCATTTTTCTGAGGCTTACCAGAAACCTGTTTCAGAAATGAGAGCTGAAGTTTTAATTCCCAAAGAGCTTTTCTTCCAAATTCCCCACGATTCACTTCCTCAACAGTGTTCAATATTTAGCCAAGAGATTTCCAGCAGTATTTTGCTGTTTGAGAAGGCAAGATGACTACAGAGGAAGATAGGACTCTTTGGTGAAGGGATATTTGACTGTAGGACTCTGGTGTGGGAGATCAGATGAATATTCGTCTTTTGTCATCTTAAGAGCATTAGATAAAACTCAGTTTGCACTCCTTTATCACTCTGCTTAATATGTGATTGAGTGGTAGGGAAAGTCCCCAACTGCACAGCAACACGAGGGTGAAACAGAAAAAACTTCATATTCTGCTGAAGATTAGCATTTCTACCTATGCTCCAATGTATGATTGATGCAGTTATATATTATCCTTTTATAATTGATGTTTCTGAAGTGTTGCTTTTTAACACAAAACGAGTGAACTGACTCCTGTATGTTAAAAAAGATTTAGTTATTAACTATGCTTTTCCTCAATTTCAAAGCACCAACTTTATGTCCCAGCTATTTTTAGTGATTTAAGGTGGAACATTTTAAAATTTTTGCTTACTATAGTCTAACAAATTAATTTGTTTGTTTGCCTGACAGTGGCTATTGAGGGAATTCGCTATTTTTTTGTTGCACCTAGGTAATCATAGAATCATAGAATATCTCAAGTTGGAAGAGACCCATAAGGATCCTGATCTTGCAGGACTACCTAAAGATAAATGACTAAGAGCACCATCCAGATGCTCCTTGAACTCTGATAAGCTTGGTGCCAATAAAAATTGCCTCCCTTTATATTTGTCCACATTGAATTGCATAAGCCAATTACTGGCTTTAGACCATGTCTGTACTTGTGCTGACAATTGTTTCCTTTCTTGCACTGCCTATCCCCTATTTTATAACAATTTAGAAATGCCACTCTTCTATCTATTCTTTCTACAGAATATTGAATTCAATAATGAGTAAGCCGAGTTACACAAAGCTGTCAGTAGGGAATGTAGCACTGCAGTCTGTGCCTCAGTAAAAAGTCCGGATACGAAACAGGCTGCTTGCAGAATTTTCTGTCTTTTCTGTCTCTCAGACAGAGTTAGGTTGTTTCAGGGTTGTAGTACACTAGCAAAACAGCTTAGAAAATGCTTTGATGCCCGTTCTACAGAAAAACAGTTCAATTGGTAAAAATGTCATTTTACACTCTGTATTTACCATTTAATGAGATTAATCTTACTTTAAGGAAAAAGCTTGTGGTGTTTACGTTTGGTTGAAGATTCTTTCTTTATCTTAACTAACGTAACCACTTTTGGGAAAAAAAAAGGGATATAGCTTAACTATGAGCAAAACTCCCCAACTCTTTTATTTTTGCACAGGGATGAGTGGGACCAGAAAGGTGTTGAATTTCCTATGTAGAGCTTTTTTTTTTTTTTTTAAGTCCTCCTTCTTAGGAATAAAGGCATTCCAAAAAGTATGAACTTCCAATTTTTTCACAAAGGCCGATTCTTCTGTGAAGCACAATGAACTCTTCTTTCATATTGTGTACTCTGTCAATCTTCCTGGTAACATCTATGTAACAATTTGTGTCATGTATGAAACTCATAGGAAAGAGTTTATTCCAGCTTCTGAATACCTTGTGTAAAACTGCAAAGCAGAAGCTGCTGTCAATCCTCCACCAAACACATGTAAACCACCATTTCCTCTTCATCTCTGTTCTCATCTTCATCCAGCCTTTCAGCTTGTTTTATTGCTGCATCCATTTTTCTATTATCCATTCACTTAATAATTTCTAGACTCCTGTATGCCCAGAATATTATTGTTCATTTTCCTACAAATTCAATTTCAGTCTTAATGTAAACATAGTTCTTGACTCATGTAATCCTCTAGGAAGTTCTCAGAATATCAGTCCTAAAATAAATTAAAATAAGTTCCATAACTGAAGCCCTTAATGTTATGCAGAAAATTCTTAGTATTTATAAAGTGCCTAACAGGTGATTAACAGTTAATGTGTCTATTTACAGCTCTAGAGATAGTCTAGTTATAATACATAAACAAGAAGTAGTTTTCTAGCTGTCTATTCCCAGCATAGTTAGTTTTATCTTTTTTTGTTTGTTGTTTTTTTTGTGTGTTTTTTTTTTTTTTTTTAAATGAGGTTAAGTGTGTGCCTTCTATGCTTCAGGTGCTGTCCTTCATATTGGTCAATTATTCCAACTGTTGGAGAGGCAACAAAGACTCAGGTCTCATGGGTTTTTGAAGTACTAAAAATTGTATTATTACTCATTGCAAAGGTTATATGAATCTTTGACATCACAGTGAACTTTCCTTTATGCAACAGTCTTGGTGATTCCACATCATTACTTGAATTTAATCTGAAAATATATCTTTTGCCCTCTTGCCATTCTTGCTCTTGCTGCTCTTGATTATTGTTCTTTAATGTTGGTTTGACTTATAATGATAAAGTATCCAAGAGACACTTCCAAACTATAACATAAAACTGTCCTGTGTTATGTTTGACAGGATTAATTGCAATTGGGAGAAAAATTGAACATGAGTCCACAGTATACTTCTGAATTTCAGTAATAGATAAATTCATGGTTACTGAAGCTTATTCCTTCCAGACAGATACAGTTGGAAATTATGTTGTCATATGGTTTATAATAAGTGTGGGGAGGAAACTTAAGAGGGAAGTACTCATGTTCACCATACTGTAGAAATAATTAATTCAACTGAGCATCATTATCACTAAATAGTCCCAACTGTCTTCAAATGATATGTCCCAATGCAGCATCTCTTTACACTTTTCAGCCTTTGTTCAATCTGAGTGGTTAACTTTCCAGTAATACTACTACTGATGTGCATATGAAATGAATAATCATTCTGAGAGTTGAAACATTACATAATTATTAAGTATCTCATCCAGCAACAGGACATCTGTGCTCAGTGATCTCTGCTGGGATCCAATGGCTGGGTCAATTAAATGGTTTACAAATTCTTACAAACCATAAATTGTTTGTAAATTCTACTGTTTCTGAGTTGCTGTTATATTCAGTGGAGAGACATATGGGTTTATTTAGGGTTTTGGTTTTTTTTTTCCTTAGTTGTGAGAAAAGATTAACTGAGAGATTATCAAGATGTGAATTTCCAAGGTTGATTAGCATACTTCTTCAGCTACTCTTAGCTAACACCTTCTGTGATAGAAGTTAATGCAGTCACACCAATTTCTGACTTCTATCCATATTCTTTTTAAACTTCTGCAAATTACACACAATTCAGTACTGGCAAAGTGATGTGCAGAGGCCATCTGTGTGCTTGATATCCCATATTGGCTGCAAGATCAAATGAAGTAAAACTGTAAGCCTTTGTTGAGCTCAAACCATAGAAATCAACTGTGTCACATATGCAACTTTTCAGCCCAAGCTAACTACCTGTCTGCCCAGGATGGAGCTTTATCTCTAATACAATGCTCGGAGGCCAACCTGCTATCAGTCTTAATCATAGGAGCAGTTGGATTTCATTGTGGGAAATAGCTCAACTCAAACATCTCCTGCAAAAAAGGCTAAAAGAGTATAGGCTATTTTTATGTGCAAGTGCAATAAAATAAAACACTCAGCTGGTTTGAGAACCAGCTCTCATCCTATGTTTTGTGTCGCCCTTGCAGGATTAAGAACCTCCCCACTCAATTTGAGGAATAGCTCTGGAAATGTAAAGCATTTAAAAACTTTAGCTGTTTTCTATGTCAATTGATCAGTACCCGATGCAATTGTTTTCCATAATATCCATCCTTCACTGGAAATAGTTTCCCATCAAGAAATACACTAATATGTATTAGTGTCTAATCATGAGTAAGCTGATAGTTCTGAATAATTCAATTGGTACTCACCGGAGCAGGAACCATGTAGAGCTCTTCAATACTGTTGGGGTGTGTGTGTGTGTGTGTGTGTCTATTCTACTCTAATTTTATTGTATAGATCTAGGAAGCTATTGTGCATCTGAGAGTTAGCATCAAGACAATCTATGCATCAGTCCAAAACTCCAGAGAAACAAGGAGGTGTACTATGTATGATTCTGTGTGGACATAGAGGAGAAACTGCACGGAGACAAGTTCAGCACCTCGTTCATTCCATATTAAAACACTTTTCTGTCTTTGTTTATCTTTTGTCTTTGGATTTCCCTACCTTCTGCCCTTACTCTTCTAGCTTCTAGTTACTCTATTAATCCTCTGCTTTGGTCCACTTATCTTTTCGGCTCAGTTTACCACCCTGTGCTGTTTTTTTCCTGTAAGACACTCAGTTGAGAGAGCAAGCGATTATTACTATAATAGAGAGCTGTGTATCTAATGCATAGCAGCAACAGGAAGAAGTGGGAAGAACCAGAATTCAGAGGCTAGTGGAGTCTTGTGCCGTGACAGTGAGGTGAGTGATGGCCAAAGGGCACCATGGTGGCATGCACGTTCTAGGCATGTAGAAACGTTGTAATGTGGAAAGTTGTCAGGGGCATTGGATAGGATGGGCTGCTAGAGATGAAGGAGGATGACATCTGTTAGTGTGGGTTGACATATGGCTAGCCAAAGCTACTAGAAAGTAATAATAGCTACTTACTAGAAAGAAGAAAAATCCCCCATGTTCAAGTCGAGCAGGTGGAGAGATTAAGACTGTGCAATACCACTCCAAAAAATATTATTTTATTTTATAGAACACTTTATTAACACTCAATATTAGGTCAATATTATGCCAAAGGGAAAAAGTGCACTCCTGGTAATTACTGTCCTATAAACCTAAATGCTAAAGTTAATGGGGAAGTGTTTAACAAGAAATCAGTAAGGGTCTAAGGCAATTTTAATTGCTTTTTCTTAAGTGAACTAATACTGGAAACTCAGAATGCCAAAAATCACTGGTGTACACAAATTCAGGTGTATTGTTTGTCCCATTACACAAAGAAGCAGAAGTCAGCATGCTTTTGGACAAATACATTTAACAATAATGACTAAGAGATAATAATCAACAAGGAAAACAAATTAATCAGTATAATAATGTAATTACATAAAGGAGGCCATGCATATGTTGTTTTGATTTACATAAGATTAATGCATCTTTTGAGATGTTTTAATACAAAGAAATATTAGTCTTAAGGGATTATTTAACTACTTTATGAGTACTTTATTAAAAGCATTATGTTTTATTTCAGAATACTTTTATATTTATTCTCAATGAGCAAATTCTACATGCTATACAATACTAAAACACTGAGGATGTTATATTTGTACGTTAAATACTTTCAGTGTATAACATAACTGTTACATTAAGAAGCTTATTCCTCACTACTTCACTTCTTATTCTTGTATTACTTTTCACATTGTTTAATAAACGATTCACAGGCTGTTTTTCAACTGAAAATTCCTTTTTATACAGCTTTTGTTCATCTGCTGGGTGTAGATATTTTCTGTCTGAGGGTAATATCTACTTTATTTTTAGAAAGCTATGCTGGAGGAACATGGTTTCCAATCAAACTGCAACACCCTTGAAAATGGGTTGCAAGCAAAGTTTTACTCTTTATGTTTTTAGTGTAATTGTATTGTTTTTTGAGAGAATCAGCTCTAGTCATGTGTTGTAGCTGATCATTGGTAAATTTGAGATATTGGGATATCTCAGACTTATAAACAATGTACTATGTAAATTAAACTTGATTTTGTGAGATCATTAAGAAAGAAAACACAACATCCGAGGGCTCAATTCCCTTTGTACACAGTAGGGTAATAAATGGATCCATGAATTCATTCCTTAATTCATGACGTTTCTAATGCACAAATTCTCTAACCTGCAACTTGTAACTCATGTACCTATAAGCAAAATAGTTACCTAGCTCATGGTGAGAGTGCTCATCCTCCCCCATCATGGTGTGGGTGTCCCCTCTATCACACTGGGAAGAACAAATGCCTTGGCATTCCAGCAGCTGTTGAATTTGCTTCAAAAACTTTGGGTAAGCTGATATATTTATACCTTCCAGCTTGGAAGTTTGGTCTGTACCATTTTTATGAGTTAGCTTATTCTGAAGAAACTGCCAAACAATCAATATGCAAGGATTATAGCTGCAGGAGACAGGAAGCTGCAGGTGATATTGGCTGCATAATGACATCTAGCCCTTTCTGGCCACCGTGTCCTGCCTAAGTTTCACCTAATGGCACTGCTCCCAGCAGTCATCAGCCCTTAGCATGAGCTGTCTGTTGGACAAAATCTGGGCAGGAGTTGAGTAAACAGTCACATTCCTTCCATATTTTTTCTAAATTCTTGTTTATGTAACAAATCTGATGAATAAGAGATGCAGCTGTTTTCACAGTATGTTCTTTATGCAAAGAAAGTCTTCTGGGCCCGAGAACTTGCATACATCTGTCTTGGCTTCTTTTTCAAAGCACACATCACAACATCACAATTCTTTTTTGTTCAGATCACTTTTTTTTTCAATCTGATAAAAAATTGACTATTGTAAATAAAATAATTTTTTTTTAGAATCTGGTTTCCCAGAGTATTTCATAATCTTTGTATAATATAAACCTAATAGAATAAAGCTGCCCATGTAATTAAATTATTAAACTCCAGATTAAAAGATCTGCTCATGAAGACAAATGACAGAGAACTTTAAAAGGCTGCTAGGCAGTCTTAGCTCTCAAATTTTTAAAGAAGTCCCATACTGCCATCAGAAAACTAAAAATCATTTGTCATAATCACAGAAAGTATAAGCAGTCATAAAGTAAAATACTTTTAGGCATTGATTAAGACAGATAATGTCATTCACTTTGTAGCCCACAGTAAAGAAATGGGAGCTTCTGCTCTCTTTCAAGTTGTGCTTAGCCTAACTTTTGCTTTGGGGAGCTAAGAAGATTGTATCAACTTTTCCTTCAGTTGAATGAGCAAATGACAATTAATTGAAGCCATGGATCTGTTTTTTTTCCTCCACATATACCTTTGTTGCAGATGCCAAGTAATCCATATGTTCTATGTCAGTTTAATACACAATTTTGTCAAAATGCAATAAACTCTGTCCTCAGAGAATGGATTGAGATCAGCCCTGAGGTGAAGGACTTCGGAATGCTGGTTGATGAGAAGCTCAACATGAGCCAGCAATATACGCTTGCAGCCCAGAAAGCCAACCACATCCTGGGCTGCATCAAAAGAAGCATAGCCAGCAAGTTGTGGGAGGTGATTCTCTTTCTCTACTCCACACTCTTGAGACCCCACCTGGAGTACTGCATCCAGCTCTGAGACCCCCAACACAAGAAGGACATGGATCTGTTGGAGTAAGTGCAGAGGAGAACCACAAAGACGATCAGAGGGTTGGAGTACTTCTCCTATGAGCACAGGCTGAGAGAGTTGGGGCTGTTCATCCTGGAGAAAAGAAGGCTCCAGGGAGACCTTATCACTGCCTTCCAGTACTTAAAGGGGGCCTACAGAAAAGGTGAAGAGGGACTTTTTACAGGGTCATGTAGTGATAGGATCATAGAATCATAGAATCGTCCAGGCTGGAACGGACCTCCCAAAGGTCATCTAGTCTGACCTCCCTGCAGTCAGCAGGGCCACCCCCAACTAGACCAGGTTGCCCAGGACCTCACTGAGCCTCACCTTGAATATCTCCAGGGATGGGGCCTCAACCACCTCCCTGGGCAACCTGTTCCAGTGCTCCACCACCC
>JAOXNO010000013.1:79027210-79040694 GCA_028565335.1 Limnodromus scolopaceus | reverse complement strand
CCCAAGATTATTGGTTTGTGGTGGGGTGTTGTGTGTGGGGTTGTGGGTGTGGGGTTTAGTTGGTGGGTGGTTTTTTTTGTGTTTTTTCTGGGTTTTGTGGGTTTTTTTTGTTTTGGGTTGTGGGTGTGTTTTTGTGTCTGGGTGGATTTTTGGTGTGGTTTTTTTTTTTGTTTTGTTTTTAATGTGGTTGGACTCGATGATCTCAGAGGTCCCTTCCAACCACTAAGATTCTGTGTGTGTGTGATTCTGTGTATGTGTTAGGGTCCTTATGCTGCTTTGTTCCATGGAGCTTAGTAACTACTGAGTGGAAATTAGATAGTATGTCAGGTGCTGAGTGCTTTAGTGTAGCTGTCTACCTTTTGCATGATACTATTGTTTCAGTTAAAAGTCATGCAAACTTTTTTATTAGCTATTTCTGTATTCAAGTGCATTGGAAAAGCATGGACAACAGGAAGAACGAGAGCTCTTTCAAAGAGAATATGATGAACACTGTTCCCCTGGTTTCAGCTGGGATAGAGTTAATTTTCTTTCTAGTGGTTGCTGTGTTTCAGATTTAGTATAAAAGGAATGTCAATAATGCATTTAAGTTGTTGCCCGGTGATTTTTATATTAGTCAAGGACTTTTTTCAGCTTCCCATAGAAGCAGAGAGGGAGCATAAACAGAACAAGCTGGCCAAAGGAGTATTCCATACCATACATGCCATGCTCAGTACAGAAATGGGGGTTGTCCGGGGGGCAAGAATCCACAGTCACTGCTTGGGACGAGCTGGCCAACCAGTCACTGGGTGATGAGAGCAACTTGTGATGCATTACTTTATTTTGTATAATAATAATAATTATTATTATTTTCCTTTCTGTTACTGTTCTATTGAACTGTCTTTATCTCAATCCACAAAGTTGTTTTTTTCTTTTTCCTTCCTTCCCTCTTCTTCTCCCTACCTTCCTTGAGGGAGGAGGAGAAGTGAGCGAGTGGTTGAGTGGTCCTAGATTCAGGCTGGGGTTAAACCACAACAACTGTCTAAGTCTAAATGAGGATTCCACTGAATTCTGTTACAGTGGTCAACAGACTGACACTGAGATAAAGTATCAATAAACCCTAAGAAGTCCTGGAAAACTTAGAGAACTCTAAGAAAAGAAGGGTTCAAAATTAACACCTGCCAGCAGAAGAACAAGGAGGAGGAGCCAGGAGAGCAGTAGGGTTAGAGTTTCATATTTAGCTGACATCCCTAAATTGGAGTGTGTACATATAAATAGTAATATTATTACTCTGTGAACAATTGTTTGTAGTCTGCATATTTACATAATACGACAGGACTAAATTAAATTCTACTCTGTATGTGTGTATTGCCTAAACTAGGAAGGTCTGACTCAACCTAGAAAAGCATTTCTAAGATTTAGAAAATGATTGATTAAGAGCAAAATATAAGGCAGTGGAATTAAATTCTCAGTTGCCTTCAACATCCATTGTGTAGTAATTGCAAATGAATGATTGTGTTTACAATGTCTTCTTTATGAGGCAATATCTGTTTGTGTACAGGGTCTTCTTGAAATGCGTGTGGGATAAAATGAACTGCTTATACCCTATGTGGGGAATTCTGCTGTGTTAAAGAACCAATGTGATGATAATATGTTTAGAAAACATTCATGCTGGATATGGTCCCATGCTTCAAAATCTACAATAATTTTTTTGTCTCTTAATCTGCAGTTTTATTTGCTAGTAGCTCAGGAGAGATTTCAAGATCGCATTTCCCTCCCCTAGACAGCCAGAGATGGTAGCTAAGTGGTCATGGTACTTCCATCCTGCATTTCATGCTGATGCACAGGAATAATAACAGTTCAGAAGGAAATGTGGAGTAAAGCTAGAAGTTTTGTATGAATGTTGTAGGGAAAAATGTTATGCCACAGCTGTGAGTGGGGAAGAAAGAAAAGAAACAATTTTCAGCTATCATTGAAGGTAAAAGTATTAAAATAAGTAAGTCTGCAAAATGAAAAATTTTTTTTGAAAATTACTAAATTAAGAACATTAGGGGAACAGCTTAGTGGTATATGAGTTTAAAAATCCTGAGGCTTGCAAAACGAAGTAAATGTTAAATTCAGAAAGAAGGTTTCAGTAGGATTTTTCTGAGCTTCAGTGCTGTGCTATTTTTGGAAGAAAATATATAAGAGGTGGCTATGTTGGCATATGAAATGTTATTCCTTTGGGAAGAAAGGACTTGAATTAATTGCTTATGCCCTCCCCTTCTCCCTTTCTATGTACAGTAGGATTGCAGAGAGAATTGATCTTAAAAGACCTGGGTAAAACATGAACAAATAGTGTTCCTGTGTAAGTACATACTGTAGTTTCTGTACCTGGCTGTCATATATAACAGTTTTAAGTTGTAACCATGCTAAAATCATACAGCGTTAGAAGAAGAGCTGTGAAGATTATAGAAGTTCTAATACTCAAGAGGTATTCTCAAAAAAAAAAATTATCTCAAAGCAAAAAAACTTGAATATTTTTATATGGCAAAATGTAAAACTAAAAAAATAATTCTATTAGAGTTGACTGAATATTTTTTATTTATTTCCTTTTTATGGCAAAATCATCTTATTTGGTTTGGGCTTTTGTTGGTTTTTTTCTGGTTTCTTGTCAATTTCTGTATCATGTAGGAAGAAGTTTTTAAGGAGCACAAAGTGGGTTCTGAGAACTGTTAAATCCTTCATGTTATATCATGATTACTCTACAAATATAGTTAAAGGATCAAGAGGAAATTTCCAGCTTTGCATAGCTGTCATTAGAATTTTTCTTTTTTTGTGAACTGGCCTGAACTTTGAGCCTAATGGAATTATTGGCTTTCGAAAGAGGTGTATGTTGGTTTCAAAATACCCACAGAAAGAAACAATAGTTATCAAAGTAAATGTCAAGAGCTGTCTTTCTCTTTAAAGATTTTAAACTAGAATATGTTTCACACTTTGTGTTTTTCTGTAGTGCTAAACATGGAAACCTTCAACTTCAAAGTGAGGTTTTGGTATTCCCTTCCATACTGCTACAGACTGTTTTGCCCCTCTTTTTTCTTAAGGTTGCCTGGCAGAATTTCTGTGTGCTGCTGAGGGTACTGTGTACCATGTGGACCCAGCTGGTTGCTGCTTCTACAGTCCACAGTAGACTAATCATGAATTTGAGAAGTGTTTGTTATCTTTGCTGTTTTCATATATAAAACTGAGATGTCAGGAGTCCATAAAGTCATTTAACTTCAGTGTATTTCAAACATCTGTGCCAATCCTGGCAGAAAAATGAGATCTCATGTCCAGGAAATTAACATTACTAGTGGCAGGTTTATGTAGTGAGTGTAAAGTCAGTGCAGTAACAAGCTTCTAAAAAAAATGTGGGCAGGTGTTTACCACGTTTGTATACAAGAGGGTAAATACTGATTATATAGCTTGAAAACTCTTGTATTTGCAAATCTTCAATCAATATACTTGGCAATCTTCAATCAATATACTTCCAAAAATCCTTGAACTGACATGAGTAGTTATCTTATCATGCTAATGGTCCATCATGGAAATATTTAAAGACTTCCTTTCCCCTTTTTTTGCAGTCCATTATGAGGAAATGAACCTGACTGAAAAAGGGGAAACATAACCTCCATTTTTAAAAAGGGGAAGAAGGAAGACCCAGGGGACTACAATCCAGTCAGTCTCACCTCTGTGCCTGGAGAGATGATTGAGCAGATCCTCCTGGAAATTATGCTAAGGCACATGGAAAAGGTGGTGGTGACTGGTGACAGTCAACATGGCTTCAGTAAAGGTAAATTGTGTCTGACAAATTTGGTGGCCTTCTATGTTGGAGCTACAGTATCAGTGGATAAGGGGAGAGCAACTGACATCCTATGAAGACAGGCTGAGAGAACTGGGGTTGTTCAGCCTAGAGAAAAGAGGGCTCCAGTAAGACCTTTTAGGAGCCTTCCAGTACCGAAAGGAGGCCTACAGGCAAGATGGGGAGGGACTCTTTATAACTGTATGTAGTTATAGGATGAGGGGTGACTACTGATAGAGGGTAGATCTAATTTAGATATTAGTAAGAAATTCTTTACCCTGAGAATGGTGAGACCCTGGAATAGCTTTCCCAGAGAAGCTGTGGATTGCCCATTCTTGGAGGTGTTCAAGGTCAGTTTGGATCGGGCTTTGAGCAACCTAGTCTAGTGGAAGATGTCCTCGCCCATGGCAAGGGGGCTTGGAGCTAGATGATGTTTAAGGTCCCTTTTAACTCTAACCATTCTATGATTTTATAACCCTTCAGAGTCCATTACTTCTCAAAATACTTTTAAAATTGCTCCTAACATTTTTGGTTTTGTCTCGTCTCTACTTATATTTATTTAATTTATTTATATCTCCACTCATATTTATTTAATGATCTTTCTTAACCACTTCTAAGAAATTAGGATGTTCTATTTCTACACAGAGTCAGTTTGGTGTCACTTCAGTATCTCATATTGGCATTTGGAGACTGAATGTTCTGTGAATTTCACTGAATTTCACTGAATTTTTTTTAGAGTTGGAAGGGACCATAGAGATCATCTAGTCCAACTCCCCTGCCGAAGCAGGATTGCCCAGAGCTAACTGAATTTCACAGTGAAGTTGTCTGCTGATTTCCTGTGAGTATTGTTTTGCCTTCAGAAAATTCCTGGCTTTCTAGGAACTGTCTCTGCCAAATTTCAGTTTTGACACCTCTACTCTCACGTAGAACTAGACTTAAACTTTTGAGAGACTTGGATATAAAGGTTTAGACCTGTGCAATAGGTATCTGCTTCCTCCCCCAAAGCTGTAAGTTCTTAATGTTGGCTCTGCTTTTATTAGAAATAGTGTAAATTTTTTTCTTCTTTTTCTTCTCAGGTTTCTACTTTTAGGTCCTGAAAACCTTCTCTACACAGAACTTGCAAAACGGCTCTGCTTTACAGGAATACTGTGACATGCAACATGCTGATTCCCATTTATGACTCAGCTTGTGGGAGCATGCAGCAGCTCTGGTGCTTTCATCAACATTTGCCATAAATTTGGAAATCCCAGACATCAGCACCATCTATCCGTGCAAGGTATTCTTGTAATCTGGGAAGTTCCTAAGTAGCTCAGTCACTGTGGATACTACAAAAAGATCTATGCTTTAGAAAGCATTGGTTACTGAGGAAGAGCTAAATAGCTTATATCTAAGGCAGTCTTTTGTGATACAAAGTATATGTTTAATTTTAAACATGAGTGCTCTGGTTATCTTTTTATATGATGCATTAATACTTTGCTGAAGTCGGAGAACTAGAAGAAAAGTTTAGCCTGAATGTAGTTCCGTGCTGAAAAGCCCTTGTCAAAAAAGCTAACTTGCATTCATTCAGTAAATTAACTCATAGATGTTCATGATAATAATAATAATAAGCTTGAAAGGATATCCTGTGGTCAGGCTGAAGGTTTTTCTGCTTTTGACATCATCATAGTGTACTACAGGGGAGTAGCAGATGCTGTGCAGCAATTCCTTACTGTGCTCTGTCTGCTGTTTAAACATATTTATCAATAACTCACTGCGTGGGTAACTGAAACGTTTCTAATGTAGATCAGTTGATAGATGTTCTCATTAACAAAAAGCTGCAGGCCATGTCATTATCATTATCTTCTTTCTTCTTTCCAGCTTTACTAAATGCAGAAGTTTGCTATGCATATGTATATGTTTGGAAGAGAGGATGGTGCTGCTCAGCAATCACTTTTATCAGTTCATGTTCCTGATGATTTGCCCCTCCTTTCTTTTCCTTTTCCTCTTTTAGACTGTGATAGTGTAGCAGAATTCTAATTAAATAACATTTAGGACAGTAGATCTAGACAGAGATTGTCTGACAGAGAACTGTGTTAGAAGATGGTGTCCTAGAGTACAATGATGATAGATTTGTTTTGTCTCCTGGTGTTATTCAAATTGGAATACAAAGCTATAAGGCTAAATCTAGTTTCTTAAACATGCTAAAGATAGCTGGCTGAATGCTGATGTAAAAATTCTTCATGAATGTTTGCTCAAATTTCAAATGGTTGGTTTGTTGCTGTGGGGTTTGTCTGGCTCTTTTTTTTTTTTTAAATACAGAGACTTTTGCCTTACACTTTGTCTGCTGTTTATGGGCATTTGTAAGAATGGCTGCACTTTTTAAGAATGCATATACACCTATGCACACAAAAAAGGTTCATTTTTTATTGTTGACTATTCTTCTAATAATGTTTAGGATGACCAGGCCAGAAAAGAAAACAATATCACTTTGCCCATAACACACAGTAATGTCCAGTAATAATAATAAGTAATAAAAATAAGTCCAGTAATGAGTACTGCATGCTCTTAACATGCTAAGACCTACTCACCCATATATTCTTCTACAATCAATACAGGCCCAATTGTGGTGTTCTGTGTTGAATACACAGAAAGCCTGCAGATAAATGAATTTGAAATTACCAGTTTGCAAGGAATTAATAAGATCAGAGTTGTCTGGATTACTTCTTGGAGAGGTTTTTGTAGCTCAGTAGAACAATACATAGAGATGTTCCACATCTCAGTATTAAAGCAATATGGCCCTTTTGGGAGAGAGGTATTTTGACAGAATGAGAAGTCTGCAAACAATTGCAGAGGAAGAAAGAGTGGAACAACACCGTCGGGAATAATCTTTTAAAATCTACCAAGATTGGTAAAGACTCTGCTCTTTCAGAGGATTTGAAAAACCCAGCCTTCAGTTAAATTCCATCTCCTTTTTTAATGAATTTGAGTCCTTAATTACTTCTTTGACTTGAAGGGAATTTTAGATAAAACATAAGTGGTTTAGGATATTTTTTCCTTTTTCTGGATGCATTTTTGAAACCCCAAACCTGCTGGAGCTTGTTAAATAATTTTTATATTTGTAAGCTCATCAGTAGTAATGAATTTTACTCCAAACTCATGGATTCCCTGTAGATTAATATAAGCTATTTGAAAACATTCATTTGAAACTTGCTAACCAAAAAGAAATGTTTAAAATTTTCTTGAACTGATGTCTTTTCTAAATACTTTAAATCTGTAGTCATAAAATCCAATGGCTTCTGCTAGCTCTTCTCCTCTAGCTTGTCATTGATTCTTGTCAAGTCTTATTAAACTATTTCAGTTACTCAATCAAAGTTTTATACTTAAGCTTAGCAGTAGGACCTAATTCCGTGGTTTGGCAAAGTTCCAGCTTCATATTCTTGAGGCAAACAAGCAATGCTTGTACTAAGGTTCTGTGGCACTGATTTAAATTAGTCTGTCTTCAACAGGTCAATATCCTTTACACACATAATTTCCTCTCAAGTAGCGATATAAATGATGGTAAAATGTAATTTCTTTCTTTTTAAATACAAAACTTTAATTAAATTCAGGGTGGAAAAAAAAAACAGTTTTGACATCTCTTGTCATAAATTAAGTCAATGTTCCTAAACCAGTAAATTCTGATTTTCTTAAATCAGGGTAAATGCACAGAAGATACGATACATGTGTAATTACTCAAAACCGTGTATTGAAAGCAGTAACATTAAGAATTCACCTTTTATTGCTTTGTTGTACTTCTTACCATGAGATACATCAATCAGCCTGTAGAAAGCACTAGTAACTCTGGTAAATATCTCCAAAGCTTCTGAGGAAAGCACTTTGCTGCTGTTTACAGTTTCAAAATTGCCAATAATGCTAAAGCAGAAAGAGAACAAGCTATGGATAAAGGGGCAGAATTTTTTTTCTACAGAATTCTTGCTTTATTTGGCATTGAAAGCCTCAGCTCTGGGAATCACATGAATCCCTGCACATATTTAAAAACCTAAAGGTGACTTTGGATGATTTGTGGGAAAAGAATGGGAGTATTAAGTTTCCAAGCTAAAATGCCAAAAGATTTTAGCCCCTAATTCTTTATATTGTTTAAACAAAAAACATTTGAAATCATTTAATAAGTTTTGAATCCATTGCAATGCAATAATATTTTTAGCCCTGCAGAACTAATATTAGCAAGCCCCAGACATTATAACATTTTCAGCTACATCCTTTCCTGTAAATTTGTTATGTAAATGTCTTTTTCATGTTGTGGGTGATGTTGTTTTCAGAAATGACAAGGGCATAAAGGTCATATTTTTAGATATATGGGTATACCATTTTGTACTGTACAAAATGGTAGAGAATATTGCTTTCTTTGCTGTGTTGTGTTTCTTGCTTGCTATACAGGGCTGATCCCAAGGCAAGTCTGATGTGTGAGTGAAAACAGCTTTCCTTGCCTTACAGGAGGCACTGTGGAATGACTAAGAATACAGAACTTGTAAAGAAGGACTAGCAGAAAGCACTACTCCTGAAAGAACGCAGTACTTGTTTTCGAGGTTTTTTTCTGGTTTCCCCACTCAGTAATGGTGTGTTTCCTTTGTAAAACTGCACTATATGTGACTCTAATAAAATATAGATTTAAAATACTTGCTATTTTTTGACGTACTGTAAGGAAGAAGGAGCACAGCTGATCCCCATGACTTACCTGGAACCTCATCACTACTTTTGTAGCCACGTTCATTGAAATTTTTTTAAGCTTATCAACTATACAAGCAATTCAAAATCTGTGTTGCATTTCGTGCTCAGATCATAAATGTAACAGCATGAAGCATACAAATGAAATCTTTTGAGTTTCAGATATGAAAGAAAAATAACTTTTCCTGATCATTGAAGATTAAAAACCTAGAAAACCAACTTCCTCTGTATTCCCTACAATACCTTGGTGATACAGACCATTGCCTGCAGAAAGCAATGAACTCTTAAACTTTTGCATATGTTACTGCTCAGCAACCACTCTATCCTGCTTATGTTAAAGAAAATTACAATAATACAACTACATTTGCATTTTTACAGTACAAATTTGTAACCTAGGCTTACCAACATTGTATGAATGTAACTTCCAACTTAAACATCTCAGATTCTAGCAGCAGTGCACATGAGGAGAAAGGTGTGTCATGAGTGAAATCAGTCCCATATTTTGGCAGTTTATTGATTAGAGCTCTTCAGCTCAGCACAGTTGAGAATCACCAATTCGGGTAACTGACTAGAATTTGGATGAATGAGCTGGTGTCAGAATCAGTCACCATTCTTTCCAAATCACTGCAAAGCTTGAGACTTGAATGCATGAAAACTTATCAGATTTTGGTTATGATAGATCTCTGTCTTCCTGTGCAGTCACTCTTGAATGGGTTGAGTTTTTCGTACTTTTGCATGAAAATAAACTTTTGATGGCATTGAGAAATGAAGTAATAATGAAAGAAATGATGTGGTGTCTTGTTCCTCCAATAGTTTATATTTATATTTATTTATATTTAATATTCACTCCTTGTTTTTGTTTTGGTTTTTTTTTAATTAATCAAAGAGAAAAGGGCTCCTGGATGCTACATCTCAGAAATTCAAGGAACAGCTCATGACCTCTGGTTTACTGTCTCATAACACCAACTACTTAGGGATAAATTCACCAAAGAAGGTAAGCGTTACAAAATTTTGCAATAGCTTCTAAGTTGTAGATTACTTTTACCATAGTTGTAAGTGAGATACTGCATGCCCCATGTAATATTTTGTAATATTTTGTATCAGAGTGGGATGCATGAATGCAAGCACTCTCATTGGGGAATATTTTAAATTTAAATCTTAATGATATGTTTCTAATTGTTATTGTGTTATTATAACTGTTTTACAAACACACATTTTCTTTAATCATTTCATCTTGCCTCATGGTAAAGCTAATTCTTATTAATATAACAAACCCTGTAGATAGCTAAATCCATTATGGCAGACTGTGTTAGGCAGCTGTCTGAGTGTCTACCACTTACAGAGTTGTGGACTTCCAGAAAGCCTGTAGAACAAGCTGCTGAATCCTTGTCATCAATAAGCATGGCATGCTTCCCAAATGGGAGGAAGCTTTTGTCATTAGTAAGAGTCTTGTTGGCTAACAGAAAGATAATATGAAGGGAGACAAAAACTTTACCTTCAGAAGCTGCTGCACATCACTGTCCAGGTATAGCATATTTAAAATTATTTAAAGTCATTGGCCTGGATAAAAAAAATGTGAAAAAGATCATGACTTTGAAGCCTAGTGATTACAGCACTCGTGAGAAAGCGTTCACATCCTGCTTGACTAACTACTTAGCATATTAGCAAAGGGTTGTTTAATGTATAATAACTGAAAATTTATTGGACTAAAGACTGCAACTCAGCTCCCTGGTGAATGTCCTATCACAAGACTAGATAATCAAGATCACTTAGGTCTTTCTCACCCTTTCCGTTCATCAAATCATTAATTATTCTCTCCAAAGTCAAGTAGATTCAAGTCTCCTCCTCCCATCACAACGTATGGTCTGAAAACAGTTTTTGTTGTAATGCATTTTAAATTCCTTTTTGGCATAGCACAAACCTATTGTGTGGAGAGCTGTTAATCCATGACAGCCTAAATTCTGGAGTCTAGTATACTTCAGAGGAAATTTGGAGCTGGGGTTGAGTGGGGAAGTTGACTCCTTGGAGCTGAAGTTTGAATTAAGGTTAACGTTTAAGCACACACAGCTGTGGTTGTCCTCAGAGTTAGACAGTAGGGAAGCTGTAGTTGTGAATATAAAAATGGGTGTTCCTAAGTATCTTGTGCTAGACTAAAGGGTACTAGGCTAGGCTTCAAGACTGAGCATTTTTTTTGACGGTCTCATTCCTTGGTCCTCAAAACAGGAAAAAACCACTTTTCCTACCATGAGAATGTGCAAAATTTGCTGCTAACATCAGTGGCGGCTGGTTTGGATCCCATTTTAATCCTATTTAAACTAATAATAAAATTTCACTGAGTTACGTTAAAGGGTGGATACAAATGGAGTGCATCCTTGCAGACAGATGACATACTTCATCTGTACTGTTGCTCAGCATTGCCCCATGATTGGTGTATGTCCCACTAAAGAGTCATTACTAGCTTATCAAGGTGCCGGTTAAACGTGTCAAACATTACCCTTTTCATTCTTCTTATTACTATTATTACCATTATTATTCATATTTTATATCAGTTCTTAATACTAACTCAAGAAATGCCTGGCATAATCCAGAAAAAAAAAATACAGTAGTAATGTATAAGGGCCTGTATTTCATGAATTAGGACAAGACTGATAAAAAAAATGCATTTATATACATGGTTAGCTTCTACCTGGACTGAGGCAAAGCTCTTTTCTTTTGACAACAAGCATCAGTGTTAGTTTGCATAAAGCATTTTGGCCTCTAGCAGCCAAAATGTTGTTTTCCACTTGTGCCAGACCCCTGTGATTGCAACAGTGTGCAACTGTCACTGTGCGAAACACAGGGAACAGTCACACTTGTCTTCTGAGTGCCAAGTTGGCAACTAGCTTTGCTTGGCCTGTGAGCATGTTCCTGACAGCATGTGAGAGTCAGCCTCGAGCTGAGATGGCACCTGCAGTGCACAGAGAGCCAACTGCTATTTAGAAGTGAACAAAGGTGTGCTCTACGATTTTAAATATACTTTGGCTAATTGGAGGTTTTTTCCTCCATTAAGCACTCACAGAAAAGATTCCTACTTCAATATCTGGCACAGGTTATAATAGGCTCAAAATACATTTGCCTGACTTGGCCTTGGTGATGACAGCAAATCAAACAGTTTATGATGTATATGAAAATTAACAAAAAGCCAGGAAACTGAGAGGATTATGTTACCCAAATGTGGAGTTATTGTAAGAAAGGACTCAGGCTGATATATAGTCCTACTCAGCTCATCTTAGGATCTTTCTTTCTTTCTGCCACACTCGATTTCCCTGGGAATTTTACTTTTTTAAAGTAATAGTCACATATACCTCATTCTCTTGTAATGATGGAATATTATTAAAACAAATATTTGACAAATTGTAAAGTCACCAGTTCCCTTTGTAACCAGTTTTACTTAAAGGTAGAAAATAAAAAGTAATAATAGTTGTTTGGTTGAAATAATATCTAATCTTTCATAGCAACTATCCAAGCTCTTTCCCTATAGTTACAAAGCAACTTTCTGTATGTCATTTCTTGGATTCTCACTGAATGAAAATCATTCATCTATATGTCCTTGGTTTCTGAAGTCCAGGACTGCGTCCAGGCTGATTACAAACTTGGGCTCCCATCCCATGGAGCACTTAATTGCCTGTTTAAATTTAAAGACATGAATAATCTCATCTGAGAGGTATACAAAATCAGGGATTATAACAAGATGAAACAAACAAAATTCATGCCATATATAAACACATATACATCTGGGCTAAAGCCATAAATAATTGTCCATCTCTAATTCTGTACTACCTTAATAGTTTTCCTGTCACCTGCATCCTAAATTTAAGTTTCGAACACAAAGGGCCAAGTAATGGCAAATATGCTTACTGTTTTCTGGCATAGGTGCCAAAAGCTAATATAATTCCAGCTCAAATTTGGAGCTTTTAAGAATTAACCCTGTTTTAGCTTGTCTCGCCATCAACAGAAGTGGCTGAAATACTGTGGCTCTATTGCTCCTTTACCACTCCTGTGACTGCAGGATCACAGAATATCCCTCATAGTGCTCTGTGTCTGACATCATTACCATGTAGTTTATTCCTTCTCTCATCTTCTTCTCAAAAAAAGAGTTATGAATAAAGGCTTTCCTTTGGTAGGTTCTGAATTATCTGCTTCTACTCTTAGGGGTAAAACACGTTTCTTTGAAGAAGGCAGGTTAAATGGACTTGGAAAATGAGAGAGCTTTGTAGTGATCACCACAGCTTTGTGACAGTTTTTAATACTCAAGGGCAGATTCATTTAACAATTTTGGACAGTCTGCCTGCGAAACTTACTCTGATGATAGAAATCTCTATTACACTGCATGTTGACAACACTGGAGCTTGAGTCACAGAGTTCTTAGGTGTTCTCTGGCTTTGGCCAAGAGCTTCTTTGGTAAAAATAATCTTGTTTATAGGCAAGATTACAATACTTTTAAACAGAAAAATATCAGTAATAATACAATTAAAATGGTAGCACACACACTTTGATAGTTTCTATCCCCTTTCTTGGAGTTAAACTCACCCTCCCATTCTTTCTCTGGGAGCGCATAGTTGAGAGGTTCCAACTCCATCAGTCACCAGCATCTGGAGTTCTTCATTGGGAGAAACATGATAATGATGCTGCTGGTACCTTCTTTCACCCCTGAAATCCACTTGAGGTCATCTACACATTTGCTAACATGCTTTTACACCTCATAGCTCTGCCAGCTCCGTGTTATATCCAAATTTCATAGAATCATAGAATCATTAGGGTTGGAAGGGACCTTAAAGGTCATCTAGTTCCAACCCCCTGCCATGGGCAGGGACACCTCCCACTACAGCAGGTTGCTCAAAGAGCCATCCAGCCTGGCCTTGAACACCTCCAGGGATGGGGCATCCACAAGTTCCCTGGGCAACCTGTTCCAGTGCCTCACCACCCTCACTGTAAAGAATTTCTT
>JAOXNO010000013.1:79015932-79026221 GCA_028565335.1 Limnodromus scolopaceus | reverse complement strand
CTAGTTGGGGGTGGCCCTGCTGACTGCAGGGAGGTCAGACTAGATGACCTTTGGGAGGTCCGTTCCAGCCTGGACGAATCTATGATTCTATAATATGATATTATAGGGCAGTGTGATTACAAGCTTCACTCCTTTTATGGTGTAATACAGCCATGAAAAAAATACCTGAATACCTGGAGTCCATATCATAGCACTTCATCAGTCTCAGTCCAAAGTGCCTGTGAATTCATGTCTCAGTGAAGTCTGCAAAATTCGTGCCAAGTTTTATGACAACAGAAAATACATTTTTAAAGCAGAAGCTTTGCAAAGATATTAGTGACAATCACATAATCCATCTAGAATAGTATACCTAAAAGGAATATCTAACTAGTGTGTGCTCCCAATATGGCATTACACCTTCAGAGCATGCAGGGTGTCTGTCATGTTACATCAGAAAAGTATGTGATCTGCCAGTTTGTCCTCCATTATTTATGTTGTGAATTAAAAGCAGTATTTGTGTGTTTCTGTTACAGAGGTAATAAATTTTCTGTCCCTTGGAGAGTTTTTGAGATTCCACTTTTTTTTCCATGTTCAAAATCCAACAGATGCAAGATATTTGGGGGGATTAGTAAATTGTTTACCTTTGATAACTTATAAATACTTGATCTCATTTTACCTTCTAAGATCTTTTAGTTTTATGTGGTTTTAGTTTTGATGTTAAAGATTAATTTGATTTGAATTGAATATCAAAATTGTCGAAGTGGAATGTTTCTAAACTTAAATAAAAGAAAGATGTTATGAAGTAAGGAGGTAAATCAAAACCAACCAGGGTTTTACCGGCTTTTAACGATTCAAAGGATTTCTGATTAGCTTAGTTTACTTGCAAATACTTGATAATAAACAGTGTTCATAATCACAACGTCTGTTTATCTTCTCTTTGAAAATCAACTGTTCTGTTTTAGATGCGCTCCAGAAGCTCACTGACTGGAATTAACAGCAATAGGTGTATTTTACAAGAGAGATACTACCTACTCCAATTTCATTCCCTTTTACAGAAGATACTCTACTCAGGTAAAATGAATAGAAACAGTACTTTGCAGTCAACTGTAGATATAGAACTCTGCACCATGTAAGGTTTGAGTCACTGCTGAGATGACTAAGTAATAACATCAGTTTCATTAGAAATACTGAAGCGTAGGAGTGGAAAAATGCAACAGCCCAACGCTATTAGTTGAGTGATTTTGAAATTTAGTTGAATAATTTCTTCTGTGCCTGGACTCCTCACAAAATGAGTTTCTAACTCTTCAGCAGGTGTGAGACTTTGCAGTTCAGTGGATATTAGTGATACTTGTCCCATTTTACACCACAATCATTTGGACCAAATGTAAAAGAAATGACAAAGTCTTGTCGTGGGAAGGACAAAGTGATAAAATAAAATGGCAGATAGGATGAAAAGCAACAATAAAGGGATAACTGTTCTTAGTTAGACTTTTAATACTGTTAGCTGTTAGAGTTTTTTTTTTTTTTCTTTCCTTTGGATGAAATTTCAAAGAATTTCAAAGAAACTGCTTGACTTAAACCAAGTTCTGCCTAATGTATTACACAGTGCAATACTGCAAGAACAACCATTGTGATAGCATGCAAAGTAGTTGAAGCTTTCATTAATTCTTATTATTTGACACTCCTATTCCATGCCAAAAAAGCCTTTTCCTAAACAGTACTTGCTAAGAAATCTCCACAAACTCTTAAACTCTTATTTTAAAAGACGATCTGTTTCTTTTCAAATATGTTATTATAAAGTATAACAAAAAGGTTTAAAATAAATCACCTTGTTAATTGGTTACACTTACTGGATTTCATATCCTCAATGTAATGTTAATATTTTCATCAACTAGAGCTATTGGAGTTTTATGTTTGAATCAACTTTGCTATTAAGGCAGGTCATTATAAACACAAAAGGAAATTGTTCCTCTTGAGTAAGTGTACAGCAGGAGGATTTTATAAAGGAGGATTATAGGGAAAAAGTAAAAGGAGGTAAGTTATTAAAAGCTAGAAGCAAGTGATCCTGATTAAAATGTCTTTCCTAAAGTGGAGGATTTAGTTATTAAGATTACATCCCTGTTTTCATCCAGAATGAGAAGTAGGATGTATCATTTAGATATTACTCATTTAGATTTTTTTTTTTTAAGCAGTCTTGCCTCCTTTCTTTTTCTCATAGATTGACTACTCTTTTTTAACTCTATTTGGAAAGTCATGTGCAAGAGTCATTATGCCAAAGATTTGGGTAGTTTCCCCCTTTTTTCAGGGCACATAATGGACCATATTCTCAGAGAGAATACCTCAGTTTTGAACTGTACTGTCAATACATCTGGCTAAAGTGGACACAGATTCACATTCCCAGTTCATCAGAATACCCATATTCATGTCAAAATTTATGCATTTTCCTGAGCTGATCATGCATTGTTGCCAGGATTGTTCTACCATGTAGTCACATATTTCTTTAAAGATCTAGCAGAGATACCACATCCTTCTAGTTGATAAGAGGGATGAATAGAAGGGAGGGTATATAGCAGTCATCTCCCAGAACAGCACCGATTCTATATCCAGTTCTGCAAGTTGATTTTTTTATGACAGAGCCGTTGGGAAGCACCTTTTCATCTTAAGAGTCTAGAACTGGGGGAGTGCAAGGCAATTTTATATTATGATATATACACGTTCCCCGGTGTTAAATGCCCTCTGAGAAAATTTGAGATAAGGTTTGGTGTTAATCCTGGAATTGAGATAGCTGTGTGTACTGAGAGGAGTGTTCATCTTCATTACTTTTTAGTCTATATTTCTTTTTCCTGCAATTTTTTCTGAATGCTACAGTGGATTTTCACCGTTGTTTTCTTGCTAGCAAGTTTGTCTTTTTATCACTTGGTGGTACCCAGGCCTGGTGGCTACTCATTTTATTTTATGTCTCTTCTGTGGTTCTGTATCTCTACATTTTGAGAAAAGAAAAAAGACCCAAAACCCTGAGCCAAGGAAGAGATTGACAGGCATTGCTGTTGTTGTCAGCCATTTTCAAACAGCGCATCAGGACAGCATTATTAGACTCAAGTTGACTGAAGTGATTGTTCCTTACCATCAGTCATATCTTGACCTCTCCATTTTTTCTTGTCTCTTCTTTTATCAAAGACTAGTGGATGACTGCAACTCTATGATCTTCTTCCACTATGCTCTTACAAAATAGCTTGACATGTGTTCTGCTACTTATATCTCCTTTTGTTACGTAGTCTGAAGGGTTTTTTTCTTGTCTCTTACTTTTCCTGCTTTTTTGGGTTCTAATTTTATGTAACTTTTTTTCATTCTTCATTTCCTTTGTATTGCAAATGTGAGAAGCAGGTGGCCCTTGTTAGCACAACAGAACATAAATCCACAAGATACAGCTGAATAAAAAAAAAAATAAAGCAGGGGAAAAAAAAAGGCAAAAGAACAAGCTGCCCATGCTCCCCCCAAAACAAGCCTCCCCTACACCCCCACACCATATAATCATAGAATGTTTTAAGTTGGAAGGGACCTTCATCTTGTTCCAACTCCCCTGCCATGGGCAGGCACGCCTTCTGCTAGAGCAGGTTGCTAAAAGGCCCATCCACTCTTTTCTTGAACACTTCCAAGGATGGGGCATTCACAAATTCCCCAGGCAGCCTCTTCCAGGGTCTCACCAATGCCACAGCAAAGAATTTCTTCCTAATATCTAAGTCTCCCCTCTTTCACTTTAAAATGGTTACCCTTCATCCTACCACTATACTCTGATAAAGAGTCCCTCCCCATCTCTCCTGTAGGCCCCTTTTAGATATTGGAAGGCTGCTATAAGGTCTCCCCAGAACCTTCACTTCTCCAGGCTGAACAATCCCAATTCTCTCAGACTGTTTCATAGGAGAGGTGCTCCAGCCCTCTGATCATCTTCATGGCCCTCCTCTGGACTTGCTCCAACAGGTTCATGTCTTTCTTATGTTGGAGGTCCCAGAGCTGGATGCTGTACTCCAGATGAGGTCTCATGAGAGTGGAGTAGAGGGGCAGAGCCACCTCCCTCAACCTGCTGTTCATGCTTCTTTTGATGCAACCCAGGATGTAGTTGGATTTGTGGAAGGGCAGTTGCCACCCAACACCCCCTCAAGTCCTTCTCCTCAGAGCTGCTCTCAATCCATTCTCCACACAGCCTGTAGTTGTGCTTTGGATTGCACTACCCATGTGCAGGACCTTGGACTTAGCCTTGGCCTTGTTGAACTTCATGAGGTTCTCTTTGGCTGACCTCTCATGCTTGTCTAGGTCCCTCAGGATGGCAAGGTCCCATGGAAGGGTCTAGGTCCCTTCCCTCCAGTGTGTTGACCACAAATTCCAAAGGCCCACCTTGCAAGCCTTTCATATTGCATACTTCTGTGGAAAAAAGGCCAAGCAACAAAAATATGTAACAGTTGCTGAGTGTTATGGGTGACTTGGTGACAGCAGACACAGAGAAGACTGAGGTACCAGATGTCTTTTTTGCATATTGACCAACAGGGCCTCTCAAGCCTCTGTACTAAAGAGGCTGGGTTCAGGGAGGGGAAGAACTACCAGCAATGGATGGGGGTAGAGTCAGGGATTAACTGCAAGGATCTGACTCACACATTGGGTCACAACAGACTTCATCCAAGGTGCTGAGAGAGATAGCCAACATCCTTCCAAAGCTGCTTTATCTCGTCTTCGAAAGGTTGTGGAGATCAGGGGAGGCCAACAGCAACTGGGTGAAGGTAAATGACACGCTCATCTTCAAAAAAGGCCAAACAATCAACCCGTGGAGCTATAGACTCATTGTTTGACTTCAGTGTCTGAAGCTAGTCCTCATGGAGCCCATTTCTGGGCACAAGCAGGAGCAGATAACTGGAAACAGACACCATGGATTTACTGAAGGGTAAATCATGCCTAACCAACCTGATTGCCTTCTGTGATAAAATGATGAAATTTATGGGTAAGAGAAAACAGTGGCTGCTTTTTATTCAGGTTTAGCAAGGCTTTTGACATTCTGTTACTATATTCTTGTATCCAATTTAGGATGCTAAGGGCAGATAAAAAATTGGGTGGATGATCAGGTTCAGAGACATGTGCCTAGTAGTCTGGAGTCTGGTGTCAAGCAGAGTACTGGATAAGTCTGTCCTGGGACCAGTCCTGTTTAACATATTTTTCAGTGGACTGGAGGAGGTGATGGAGAGCACTCTTTTTGAGTTTGCAGATGACCCCAAACCGAGGGGGGACCAGGTAGGACTCTCAAGAGCAGTGCCACCATCCAGGGGGACCTAGAGAGGCTGAGGAATGGGCCTGCAGGAAACTCATGAAGTTCAACAAGAACAAAGCTAAGTGTTACCCCTGGGCAGGAAGCACGAGTGTAAGCCATACAAAAGCGTTGTCTTTGTATTACACGGTGCCTATCTGTCATAGCGAAGGCTCTGATTTCTGATAGGACTACCATACTTAACATTGGCATGCCACTAAGTAATGGACAGTCACAGTAACAGAACTTGAGCGTGTGCCAGTTTCCATAGTATAGCTTCAACCCATCTAAAATCAAGTTTGATCTTAAATATAGCCGCTCTTCTGCTGTTAAAAATATAGTAGTTCTTCTGCTGTGATAGATACCCATCAATAGGATGAAATGGAAGTTATTTTAAAAATAATACTAAAGGATTTCTTATATGAAAAATACAGAAATAAACAGAATATATTGTTACATAATCATTAAAGATTTAGAAATTAGTTTTCTGCACCTTTTTTGTTTGTTTGTTTCTTTATTTGCTTAAAAATCTTCCCTCATTTAGAAAAATGCTGGTAATAATATGATCTTAGGAACTTTTGTTGAACTCTGTAGTAACAATTTAAAAAAATAAAGGTCTTGAAGAACTATTTTGAATTGGCCACTGAAAACTCCAGTTCCTCTGGCATTCAAGTATTACTGCTCTGTTTTTGTAATGTGAAGTGTTAAAAGCAGGTTGAAATTCACATTATTTTGTGGCTCTTAATATAGAAGTACTATTGGGACTGGATTTCAGGCAGGACAGCTACTGAATGATTTTTTTTATTTCTTTATCAGCTATGTACACAGAGTTAGAAGCTGATGTAGAACAGTAAATTGTCATGAGTAGGAAAAGTTCAACATAAGAAATGGGTGCAAAAAAGTCAGTGGAAGCACAGTAACACTTCTCATGTGTGTTAGAGAAAGAGATATCATTTAATCCTTTTTTGAGTAACTAGAAAGAAAAAAAAACAGGATGTGTTTCTGTGTGGGGGCAGTGGGAGGAGAAAAAGTTTTTCTGTTGCATCTTCCTTTACCCTCTGCTGCCCCAATATTTCACAGAGGCATAAATCATGTTAACATACATGCACACCTGCTTTAGATTTACAAACATCTGGTATAAGAGAACCTTGTTTTGGTGAAAATCTATAAGCTCCATTGGAGCAAAACTCAAAAAAACACCCAAAGGCAAAACAAAACAAAAAACCTCAAAGACAAACAACAAAGGAAGCCTAAACAACGTATTTTTATTCTTCCAACTGGATTGATTTAAATGTGTTTCAGTGGAATCTGATGCCCAGAATCCAGTATTACACTAAATCTGTCTTTTTTAAAAAAGAATAAAGCCTTAAAGTGTTAGAAAGCCTAGAAAAGAAGACCCAGACCATTTTTCACTGTGTTTTATGTCACTCTCTCATACTTAAGATAACCTCAAAAATTTTTGGCTGACTGTAAAACTCAAAGAGACAACCAGGTATCCATTTCTTACTCTGTGAAATCATTCTTCTAATCCTGTCCTATAATTGCATGAAAATTTAGTAGAATCATAGGAAAACTTATCCCTTCTGAAAAGAATCCCTTTAGAAAGCAGTTAAGAATGCCACCCTATACTAATTTAAGCTGTTAGAAGAGAAATTAAAGATTATTGGGTGTGGAGTATTTGCATCCAACAGCTAAAATGCTGTGAGGTTATCTGGCTTGTTGACAAGACAGTGAAGACCTGAGGTAGTGGGTTTCTTTTGGAACTTCAGAAATGCTAGATATTTTGGACTTTATAGTGCACACCCTATGCAGTGCCTACTAGCACATACTCCTAATTTACTTTCTTGATGTGTTCCCTTACTATTAACAGACACGTTGCTCCAGATTTAGCTGCAAAAAGGGAAAAAAGTGATTTCCGAGACTATGCCTGCAATATTGGTGAGCGTGAACTGGTATAAATTGATTTTGGCGGATCCGTGCTATTTTTTTGTTCAGGAGTTGGCCCTACATGCTGCTCAAAGACATTAGAGTAAAAGCTGTACCCTTGTTACATGTACCATGTTTTAACATGGTTAGCCGATAGTGCTTGGCCCTTTAGCATGTACAGAGGATTTGGTTATAAATCTCATCTGTAGGCACCCGTTTTGTAAAGGAAATTTATATTTATCTTCTACAATAGTCTGCAATTATGAAGAGATTAATTATGTCAGAATTTTAAAAATTAAAATTAAAATCAATGGTTTATAGCTTAGAAATAGGTGGCTTTTCAAATAGCTCCTCTATAATTTTTTTGGAACCCAAAGAATTTCTTATTCTTAGAAGCATACTCAAAATTTGGCCATAAACAAGAAAGTAAAGTATATATTTGATCTTTACAAAGCTCTGTTTAGGCAGCAGAAGCCCTTAAGTCCTTCTCATGGCACCATCAGATTTTAGAAAATTGCAGCCTACCTAACACAAAATTGGCAGCTATTTTCCATCTTTTCAGTTCTTCTTGCAACATAGATTTTCTGAGGGCTCCCAAGAGCTTCTTTTGTAGCTAAAACCGTAAATTCTGGTTGAAAACGCTGTTACTGACCTTAAAGATTGGCAACATTCTTTGAAATTAATTTCAACCATTGGAACAGGCTGCCTGGGGAAGTCTCTAGAGGTATTTAAAAGACATGTAGACGTAGTTTAGTTGTGGACTTGGTAGTGTTAGGATAACAGTTGGACTCAATGATCTTAAGGGTCTTTTCCAACCTAAATGATTCTATGATTCATCTGGGTTGCATGTCAGCAGACTTCAAGGCAAATTTACCAAGATGATTCTAATCTCCCAGGATTATTACGTTGTCTTTTTGAAGAAACTTTGCTTTTAAGCATGATGCATAGTGACAATCTTCCAGCCACTGGTCTGATATAATTCACTGGAGCCATAAAAAAAATAATTTCAATATTGCTGTAACATTCAGAAATTCTTCTTTGTTCTCCTTCTATCCTGAACAATAACTATTCTTATGCAATACTTGGTTACTTTTTAATGAAGCATGGGTGGAAAGGAGGTAGAGAAGAATCTGCAAGACATGCTGAAGAAGGCTCCACTGTTTTGAGCAACTGCTAGGGATGTAAAGATTGGAGAGTGGCAAAGAAAACATTACCTTTACTCAGAGTTAGAGCCCTGTGCTGTTTCCTTCACTTGATGATCAGCTCAGACCAGTGCTTTAAACTATGAGCAAAATAACACATATAAGCTAGAAGGCAGTGAGTGAGAATGATTGATCACTGCAAGGTACTCCCTGATTTACAGCTGTGGATTGTCATTCCACAGTAAATCAACTAGATCTGCAGTTCCCAAATCTGCCATCTCTTCCCTTCTTAATCAGTGAGTGAGTGTTTTTAGGTAAAGGCTAGTGAGACTAAAAGGGCTGAACAAAACTGATGCTAATGCTCAACTGTACTTTGAATACTGACAACGAAAAGACTAAGGGAGTTTCTGGTACTATGACAGCTGCTTGCTTGAAAGACTGAAAGTGAGCAAGAGGGTTAGTAAGCCTTTTAATCACATAGCTATAGTAACCAAACTGATTAATGAAGATTTTCTTGCACTTAAATCAGAATTAATTGAGGTGAATATAATGGTTGTATATCACACTGCCATCTGGTGTCAAAAGACTGAGAAATAGGAAAATTAAAGGCTGTTTTTTGAAGATGCTACTCCACATGAAATGGTATCACATTTACAGATAGAGTAAGAGTTGATGGGACCCATGAATATTTCCAAATTTGGACATGTTTTTATCTAATCATATTTATGTATGCTGCATTGATCTTCCAAAATTTTTGGATTTCAGGATACTTTATAACTTAAGAAATTAGTAGAGTTCCTACCTTCATGTAACGTGCTATAACATTAGAGGTGGAACATTAGGGATTCATAACTATAAATTCTTATAAATTGTGCAATAAAGAGTACATTTGACATTTCAAAAGCTTTTTTTGAAGTAAAAAGTTGGAGTTTTTTTCTTCTGTAGTGATGCTCACTAACATAGCAATATAAAGGACAAAGCTTTCAAAGTTACTTTTCTTTTTAAGATGGCGTTTTCTTTCATTGAATCAGAGTCCTAATTCCCTATTAATTTACATTAATGAGTCATTCCTGTGACACTATCTAAAAATGCATATCTTGAAGGTAAAATGTTGCTGTCTCTGACTCAACATAATGATTCACCTGTCTCCCTCCCACCTTGACTCCATTATGGGTATATTACTGGACGCACAGCTGTATCGTATACAAGGTGTAAGCAGAACCTATCTAGAAGTATGTACATGTGCAGAGGCTACCTAGGAGTATGTGTATGATTATTTGTGTTATAATCATAGAATGGTTTGGATTGGAAGGGACCTTAAAGGTCATCTAGTTCCAACCCCCCTGCCATGGGCAGGGACACCTCCCACTACAGCAGGTTGCCCAAAGAGCCATCCAGCCTGGCCTTGAACACCTCCAGGGATGGGGCATCCACAAGTTCCCTGGGCAACCTGTTCCAGGGCCTCACCACCCTCAGTGTAAAAAATTTCTATCAAATCTAAATCTAAATCTATCTAATCTAAATCTTCCCTCTTCCAATTTAAAACCATTGCCCCTTGTCCTGTTGGTACACTTCCTGACAAAGAGTCCCTCTCTGGCTCTTCTGTAGGCTCCCTTCAGATATTGATAGGCTGTTATAAGATCTCCCTGGAGCCTTCTCTTCTCCAGGCTGAACAACTCCAGCTCTCTCAGCCTGTCCTCATAGGAGAGGTGCTCCATCCTTCTGATCATCCTAGTGGCCCTCTGCTGGACCCATTCCAACAGATCCATGTCCTTCCTGTGTTGGGAACTCCAAAGCTGGACACAGTACTCCAGGTGGGGTCTCACGAGTGCAGAGTACAGCGGTAGAATCACCTCCCAGGACCTGCTGGCCACACTTCTCTTGATGCAGCCCAGGACACAGTTGGCTTTCTGGGCTGCCAGCGCGCACTGCCGGCTCATGTTGAGCTTCTC
>JAOXNO010000013.1:78994747-79015832 GCA_028565335.1 Limnodromus scolopaceus | reverse complement strand
CACACTCTTCCCTATGCAGCCCAGGATTCCGTTGGCCTTCCTGGCCACAAGAGCACACTGCTTGCTCATTGTCATTGCTGGCTCATGTTAAGCTTCTCATCCACCAACACCTCCAAGTCTTTCTCCATAATACCATGTGCGTGCTTGGCTATTTGCATTAAAATAGCATCCTGTGGCCCCAGGGAAGACTAAAAGTTCATTCCACTGACTGCAGCTTATAAAGATGCAGATACTGCCCCAACACATCTATATATATCTTTATGCATAGGTGCAGATGGTCATGCAGCTCATTTGTTCCAGCTCCTAGACAAACTGATGCAAGCTGGTTGGAACCTGAAGCAGTGTAATAAGGGCAGTGTGCCGTCTGAGCCAGAGCCCCAGATTATGAGCCACAGCAGTATGTTTGACCATCTTGCAGCCACCTCCGAGCACAAGAGGAGCAGATGCACAGGTGTTTGCAGCTGTCCACATAGATGTGGCCTCAGGAGCTCTTCTATATCATTTTGTAGCTTTAGTATTGAAGGCTAAGGAATCAATAATTAGTGATTTTAGCAGTTTAGTTTACTCCTAAAACCTGCTAAGACCAACTTGGGTTGCTCTTGTCTTATAAAGTAGTAGTTAAGGAGATTCTATCTCTTTTAAATGTGCACAATAGTAATAGCCATGTAGCCTACAATATTACAGAAGTTTGTAATGGCTGTGTGCTTAGGCTATAGGAAAGGAGGCAAAGGGTTGGACCAAATAAGAGCTTTCAACAACAAAATGCTACAGAAAAAGGAAAGGAATAAACTGTTCTTCACATCCTCTGGGAAAAGTTGTGATGGACTTAAACTGCAGCAAAAGAAATTCAGACCTGACATTAATAATAGCTTTTTAATGGTAAAGCTAGACAAGCACTGTAACAGACTTGCTAGGACGCTGGGAATCTCCTTCTTTTAGAGGTTATTATAGAGATGTTAGACAAATATCGCACAAGCACTTTTGAGATACAGTTGATTCTGCATTGGAGCAGAAGAAATGTACTGACTTGCTGAGCTAACTTCTTTCATCTCAAATCTTCTAGGTTTTTGTGACTCACAGATCTAAAGGAAAGCAGATAGAATAGTCACTGAAGATCTACAGTCTGTGTCAATATTACCTTGTGAATCATACTTTGCTGGGAGAGATCTAAAGATCCATTTGTGCCAGTAGAGTTATTGTCAATGTGCTGAGATGCCGAATCTGTTTAATATAGATTTTCATCATCCTGATCACCATCTGTGCACCTTCAAAAAGTCTGAAACATGTTCTGTAGCATTACCAGTCTTACTCAGCTTGTTTTTACCTTCCTGCTGCTGCCAAAGGTGAAAAGAAAGAAAAACAAAAGGATTGCGTGGAACTGAGTACTGTGTTATATTAGAGGTGGAATTTGTTGTATTGTATTTATGTGCTGCATTTGCAAAAATTTTAAAATTAATTTAACCACCAATACATAAAAACCCCTGGGCATTTTAGCAGATAGGAATGGCTGGGAAATTTGTGACAAAGCAAGATTTCAGAAAAAAATGCTTCTTGGAAATGATTTAACTCTTTCAGAGAACCAGATAGCTTTTAGCTTCCATGTCTGGTTTTTTCCTGTTTTCTCACTGGAAATTAGGTCAGAAACTCTAATATTCTAATGATATATGTTGACTAATCTATTAGTGAATATTCCCTTCAAATGAGGTTACCAGTGCTTTAGGGTTAGTAGTCTTACTGTAAGAAACATTGACATGTCAATGACCTAGAATTCAGTGCATTCTGGCTCTAATTCATGGACTCAGCAGTTAATTTAGGAAAAAAGTACGTTTGAACAGACTTCAAAGTGAATTACAACTGTGGTGTTAGAAATGCAAATACCTAATGGCTTTTGGAGCATGTAGAACCAGATAGATATCAGATGAGCCAGGATTTGGGGCTTCCTCACTGTAGTTCATAGGAAAAGAAGAGCTCTATTTCTGTTGTTATTCTTTACATTTAAATTATTACCAAATCATGGAAAAAAATTAAAAATTTGTGCTTAGTGTTTATGTTCACTTTAATATGCACAGAAATTTTCACAGATTTTCTTGCCTATTGAACATTCTCTTTGAGAGTCCTTTCTTTTTCAAGTTCTGTACTTGTGCTTTTGTTTTACCATGGCTTGACATCTAGAAAGATTTCCCCACCATAGCATGTATAAATTACAGCTGTGAGACCCTCAAAGGGCTATTAATATATGACACCTCATCAAGGTTACGCCAAAAGACAACCAGAGAGCAAAGATTGCAGCTTGCATCGTCAGCTGTAACCATGTCATGATTTTCAAGTTGTGCCAGAAGGCAGAAACAACCTGAATGACATGCACTCATTCTTAGCTTCACTTATATCTCCAAGCACCATAGGTAAATAACTTCTTCTCAGCTTCTAGAGCAACATCTTTAGTCCTTCTCAGTGTTTTTATGCCATCTACAGGTCTCTTCAAACTGCTGAGTTCTTTAAATATTTTTTCATATCAGGCTTGATGGCAGGAAGCTTTATTTTCAAATCAGTTTTCATTATTTTGTGAATTTATACATCACTTAACCAATTTACAAAAAAGAAAGTTGGGGTTTTTTTTGGTAAAATCCAGATCAGAGAAAATCGTTAAAATGGCATGAAAGTTTCAAAACCTCTGATATTTTCGATATTATTCTTGGTTTGATGTTTCAGTGCAGAGTAATTATATGGTGTTTTATGATATAAAAAACATTTTCTTAAATCTTTCTGTCAACAAATTTTGTTAAAATAATACTTTTTCTAGGAAAAGCTAATTGTGAAACCTAAGATTTCAGGAAAGATAACTTTTAAAATGTAGTCCAGTAAATATTACAAATGTATCTATAATATGTACATATTAAATGCTATTTTCATCTAAGAATTAATATAAAAAGTAGAATAGGCTACTTTTTCAAACAAAAATTTGATCAATGAGAATAATTTTGTATTCAAAAGGGTACAATAAACAATCTTCTTTCAATATACTTTAATTACCAAAATATACTACAGTCTAATTCAATACAGACAAGTTGTGGTGATAAGCCATAATGTGGAAATATGGTATAAGGAAGAACAGAGGTTTGTGACTACAGGATTACATGCATTTCTTGAAACAACAGGATTACATTAATTTCTTGAAAGTGATATGGCCTTTCAGTCATTTTTGTGCCATGTACAGTTAAAGAATCCACTGGTGCCTTTAGCTGATGTGAATTCTACATGTGTCGTCAAGGACAAAACTTGTCTTAACTCTAAAAACCTCTTCAACAAGGTTCATTGTGCTCCGTACAGATAAGGCAAACCACTTAACATTGACAAAAATGTCACAGTGTACTTCCAGACAGTAGTAAAAATAAATGAATGCAGGAAAATCAAAATACAACAAGAGAAATGTAAAAGTACAAGTAGCTGGGTCTTAGATGGAGATTAATCTATGTCATAAATATTAAAGCAAGGCATATTAGGGTATACAAAATGGTTGAAAAATATTTTTACTGAGAGATGCTCTTTCCAACAAGCCAGTCATAATGTACCTTTTTTTTTTTTTTTTCTTCTGTTCCTCTGCATGCAGGAAAATTCAGTCATGGAAATTTCTCTGTGAGTACTTCACCCAAGGTTCAGCTAGAGGTACAGTGACAAAAGCCTTTTTATTTGCACAGGTGATTTGCATTAACATGCTGCATAGACCCCCATTCATGGATACAAGGTATATTTCCACTAAAAATAGAAACTATGATGCACAATAAATCCCTATTGTAGACAGAACCAATAGTTTTCTCTAAACGTTCAAAACACTTAAGTCTCTTCTACCAAGAAAAAAGAAGTAACCTTAATTGTACTGTTGAATAGTTCATTTTTTTAATAAAATGTAATGCCAATTCTAACTGATATCTGAGGGAGAAGTGTTGAAACAACCTTGTTTCCCAGCAGACTTACAATAAATTTTCCAGCCAAGACAAATGGGAGTTTAAAACTACAAGTGCAGTTAGGCAAACTATGACTAATCTGTTGCACAGATTGAATGAAATGATAGGTGAATGACTGACTGATTCCTTGGGGTATGTTGGCTTTGAAAAGAGGCCAGCATGGTGCATGCTTACAGGATTGTCAAGGGAAAACGAAGAAGCAGGTAGGTTAATTGATTTGTCCAGGCAGCAATGTGGTCTGATGTATTAAGTTTGGGCCTGGGCCTCAGAAGACATGGAGCTGAAACCTCACTCACCTTCTGTCTTACTCGGGTTTTGTGAGACTTAATTAGGGCTTGCAATTTACTTTGAAAACAGTTTTCAGACATGCAGTCCAGCTTCAGCTGTAAATATATATCTATAGCTGAAAGACACAGGGAAGAAGCTTAGGCAATGGAGTTTGTTAATTTAACATAATATAATTGTTTTCCCCAATTACTTAATTCTGTACTGATCTATTAGTTTTCAGGATCAATTAGGTATCAGGGTGGCCTTCTTACAGTGTGTATCCTCATCATTGGTACATATACATTTATCTATCCCTTCCCCCACCAAAAAAAAAATTTAAAAATCTTGGACTTCTTGCAGTTTCAGTCATGTAAGGACTATGTATTTTACCATTTAAAACATCATATTGCTCACAGAACTGAGAAGAATTCCCCAAAATAAAGAAAAAGCATAGAAAGAAAATACTATAAACTTAAGAATATCTTTAAAGAACATATTTTTCATGCATTGCTGCCAGTCCAAAGATTTACCAGTTGAATTTTTTTCAACAATAGCAGTCCTCTGTATTTTACTGATGCAAAAGGACCTCAGAAATAGGAAGTAGCTTGACTTGATCTTCATTACTGTACTACATTTTCAGATTTGTAAGTGAGAGGGAGATGAGAGGAAGAGAGCCACAAGCAGAGATCCTCCATTTGTGATTCTCCATTACCAGAGCACTTTATTGGGCGTGCAGGCAGCTTCTACTAGAAACATGACGTGAAGCACTCTCAGAGCTGCCCTAACTTTAAATTAGCCCATCACTTTAATAGTAACCAGATCACCAAGATAATATGCAACCGTATGCAAAATAACAGCTTAGGCAATAGAAGTGTTTGTTGTCTTGTTGAATGCTTTTTGAAAGAGTTTTCAAGCTGCTTATGCCCATGTAGTCTACTGTCTACAAAGGAATCAAACTGCTGCATTACCTTTACTTTGGGGTTTGGGGGTTTTTTTCTACAAAATTTTATGGAATATTTAGTACTCTGTAGGTCCTTTCATTTTGGCTGACCTTAGGGTCTTTTGTTAATGGCAGTCTAGCATAGCCAAGTTGGAAAACTTCAGTATCCACTGTCAGAAATGCTGGATATTAAGGGTAGCGAAAGCAACTGCTGGATTATGAAGAAAGTACAGTGATGCAATGTTACTAATCTTACTTATCTAACAGAGGACCAGAAGTTGAATATATGCAGAAATCTCCTTCAATTGAATCAAGTATTGCTACCACCTGCAACTTTTCTGGTAATTTCTAGTAGTTTTTTCTCCCACCTATGTGCATGTTTCCTTTATGAAACACTTGAGTTCCTTTTGCCTAAAGGGAAATTTGACTTTTGGAATTCAAGTTACTGAAACTCTGAAGACCATACGTAATTTTATGAATGTAAGAAGCATCATAGACTATCATTGGAGCATCTTATGCTTATAAGAACATTCTGTTGTGTGTGATGTATGTCTTTGAAGTGAAGAATACTATTAGCATAATCCTGCAGGAAGAAATATTTCTGTGAGTTATTTGAACACCAGTTTAGCTAACACAGGATAGGAAAAAAAAAGGTCTCAGTAAGAAAAACCTCCTCTAACTTGGGAATCTGAATAAAGAAATATTATAAGTGTTGGACTGGCATCTTTCTGTGAAGAGCAGAATAGTCCCACAGTTATTTTGAGGTTGACTAGTTGTGACCTGTGACTCTTAGCTGTAGTGAAATGGTACATGGGTATCACACTGAATCATATCTGTAGCCCACCACGTATAATGTGAAACTCTGTATGAAGATGAAGGTTTTCTAGCATGCTCCAGGTAGCTAAAATGAGATAAAAAAACCCCTTATTTATCACATACACATTTTGTGATTGCAATCAGACCCTTCACCAATAGACACACTACCCTGTTTAATTAATGTCAGTTACAGTACAATGTACAATGTATAGATTGTGTATGATAATTCATTTGGGTGCCACAGTATGGATGAAAAAAAGAGAAATCTGTAATCATACTGAAATAATGTAATCAAAGGAAGAGCAAATATAATTCATGTGGAGTCTGTGTTTGTAAACAGGATTCACCAGCACAAATGCATTGAAAAGATAGTGGTCTTGCTCAGAGTATTTAATAACAAATTCTTTCTTGTAAGGCTTATGCACCAGTGTGTGGGTGGATTATCTTTTGATAGACAGCTTTATATAGAATTGCTTGTTGTTGTTTTGATTTTTTTTTCCCAGGGTAGTTAAATATCTGCTAAAAGTACAGTCATATTTTAAAGTCGTTTTACATTGCTTATGAGTTTTAAGTAACATTTCTGTGAATCAAGTTATATGTCTTAGTATTACAGAAGGCAATATACAGAATTATTACAGAAGGAAAATTTACATCTATACCATTTATTTTTGGCATGTAGTTAAGAATATTGGGAGCTAACTGCAATTATTTTTGTAAATGTAATAATCCACTAAAAAGAAAAAAAATGCCTTTGCTAATTTTCAAATAATTGAAAATTTAACAATCTGCAGTATCCAGAACTACTGCTACCCTCTAGTATCTTTCCTTGCCATTTTGTTGTTTTACTGAATAGTAATACACATACCTGACTAATAATGAGCTGCTATATTGATTCAAGGTACTATAACTGCCAAGATGATTGAAATGCTGTCTCCAATGGTCCTTGACACTTCATATATCTGGATTATGATTTGCATTTATTCCCATGGGATTTAGCGATTGTCTGTATCTGTATGCCCTATGAGACTGATGTACTTTAGATCTCTAAGTAGAAGAAATGTGTATGGTTGATGAACCATTTTATTCATAGCCCAGTGGGAATCCATAAACATAATTCGTCCTTTGCTGTCAGTTCATTGGCTCCTAAGTACAACTTTCTGTGGCTTCCTTCCAGGTCACAACATATTTTGAGAGAAAATTAAAAAGCAGTGAAGTCTGAAACATCAGTTTAAAAATCACATTCTGAATCATGGTTGTAAATAAAGTTCGGAAGTTCTCTGTATCGTAAGTGTGCTGAAAAGACGGTAGACTTTTGTCTTCCACTCTGCTGCAGCAGTCATCTGGAAATGTTGCAAGTATTTGATGAGGCAGTAAATTCAGGTTCACATGAAATCAGTAATTTTCTATTTATATTTTGAATTCATTTCTGACTTACTCTGTTTCTGTCCATTAATACACAGTTCTGATTTCTGTTCCTCATGGTTGATTAAAGTGAGTTGATCAGTGAATGTCCTGTCTTGGTGAAGATTTGTCAATATCTCCAGAAAAAATTGTTTGATTTATACATATATGTACGTGTGTATATATCTGTGTAGATGTAGTTATATATATATAACTGGTTTTTTTAGGCATCACTTTACCTATTACCTACACTTTACACATTACCTATCACCTTTTACCTATTACCCTACTACATTTAACAGCTCATGAAAAATTGGAATTAAAGTGTGAGTTGAACCATAGTATTACTCAAGTCTAGTAGAATTGTTTCCAGTGAACACTATTGGAAATGGTGGGATATTGCTAAAAGTACTCTCCATGAGATTTCAGATGAAACTGTGTTACCATTGTTGACTTGTGATCTATTCTTAGGCAAAGACCAAGCTTCTAGATTACCAACTTTTGCCTGCTTTTGACAAATTTTATACCTAGAATTTTTTTAACAGAGCTAGTTTCCCTAATAATTTTCATGTTACTATGATGTCAATATGAATTATGAAGAGTAATATATATCGCCCTTTAGATATAAAGAGGTTTCTGGGTGGTTTTTTTTCAATATGAGGCTATTAGGAAAATCAGATGACTAAGCATAGTCTGCTCAGAAATACTAGTGTGTCATTTATCTTAAAAAGATGACCTGGTATCTTTCCATTAATAGAATCCCTCACATGCAGATTTCTTAAATATGTTGTATGATTTTTTTAAAACTGGATATTGTGTAGCTTGTTCTCACAAGACTTATATCTCACATTGTTCCGAATTGGAACAAAAATGATTGCATAAAACAAAACTGTCTAAGAAAAACAGATTTTGTGAATTATTCTTACTAGGTGCTTCCATTTGTGTAAAAATGCAGATGTATCTGTTAGAAAGTTGGAAGCCATATGGATCCCAATCATGCATAACAGTTGCTGAAAAATGCATTTATATGTGGGAACTTTGCTTAGAGGGCAGATTTTCTTCTTGTTGTCTAGTACAGCAAAATTTAACTGACTTTGGTACTTTGCTCTACCTACATAGATTTGTACTGACTTCAGTACACCTGAGCTGTGTCCTTCAGATTGTATGCTTCGTATCAAGATCTGTCTTGTGAATTTAGGAGAAAAATATATGCCTTTTCTGGAGAAAAAAAAAACACCTCAGCTTTAGCTGGTATGAGAAGGGAGACATTCTTGTATCTATTTAAATGATGTTTGTGCTGCTGGTCCTGAACCATTTCCTTTCAAACCCTGAAAAATTTTCCACGGTATCAGCCAAAAGTTTTCTCCGGAGGATATTCTTCCCTCTATCTCACCACGTGGATTACATCCTCATTACATCACTGAACGTGTTGTTTTTCAGAAACAATTAAATAGTCACACTTTGTAGCATGATTACTGTTATCATATTTATAAAGTATTAATGATTGTGTTTTCTAGACATGAAAATTATGTGCAACATCCGTTACTACATAAGAAGATATTGCAGATTGTTAATAATCTAGTAATCCCTTAAAAACTTTAAAATGGGAACTGGATTTCATAGGCTGTGAGTAGGTATCACTGCCCTGTTCACATTGAAACTGCTTCTGTAGGACTCCTTTACAGTTAGGCAAACATTGACAAATGACTGCAGCTGTTACCATGGAATATCGTCCACAGAAAAGGTCATTGGTGAGTCTCTTAAAACATGGGTCAAATTTGCCAATGATATCAGTGGATCCAAAATCATTCATCTAAAGGAGTCATGTGGAGGCTTGTTGTTTTGGGTTTTTTTTCTGCAAAAGTAAATAAGGCCCTTGGTCTTTAGAAAAAGGCCTTCAAGGTTTCCACTTCCATGGGAAAATATGTATTCCTTCTCAATCGCAAGAAGTCAAAACTGAACAATTTAGGGCATAACCAAATATGTTATTTTCTTTTTGTCCTCATTTCGTCACTGTAAGGGGGAAAAAAGCCTTGTTATAAAGAAAATAATCTTTATTATTCCACCACTTTTAATCTGGACTGCTTGAGTCAAACACGGTTCCAAAACTGGTCTAGATTCATTTTATGAGTTTTTGCTTTTATTTCCCAACTCTAGTTTATATTAGGGTATGTATGATTTTGACATTAAACTGCTTGCCATGCAAGAGTGCCAGAAATAAGAAAGCTTGAGGCTTTCCTTTTTTTTTCTTTAATTCATCCTTCATAATTAATGATAGAGAATGAATGCTGCTAAAAGTGCCTTTTAGGGTCAATTGCTTTAGTCTTTTCTTTGGTGCAGAGTGTGCATTAATACAATAACTTCAAGGAGCGGGGTCTTCCCATAAAAAAGAATGTGGGGAAGTGCATAAGTATTCTATTTTAACTCATGCTTCATATCAAGGATATCGGTCATATTATGAGTTCGCTCACTGTTAATCAGAAATATCTGTCTATGAAAACTCAATATTGAAATGGATTTTGCAACCTTTACTGTAGCTGTTACGGGATAAAGCTATCTTTATTCTTATTAGAAAGATAAATACTACTGAAAATTACAGGTGATACTGACTTTCTAGACAAAGCTTAGAGAATAAATGATGTTAATAATAACCTTGGATCAATCTGGATTAAGCTGATTTCAGTTTAAATTAAATTAAATGGATGCAATAACAAAAGTTAAGTCTAACTATTGCACTGAATTTCAAAAGACAAAGAATTATGAACTAGGGGTTGTAGGATGTAGACAGAGGAATGCGTTAAGTTGCTTAAAAATATGAATGTGGCAGGGATTTTTATGTCTGTAGAACTAGACCTATCAAAATCAATACCCTAAAAAACAGGGTTTGTGCAGAAATTTGTAGAAACAGCCTGAAGATCAGGGGATTCTTGTGCATCAAATAGGAGTTCTGTTTAACATACTGTGGTCCCCGTCCAACAACTGGAATTAGATAGGCAGATATGCTTACTCTGAACTGTCTTCACTGACTGGGTAAATTTAGTATTATGTGGGGCTAAAGAGATTTGCCATCCTGATTTATTCCAGATTTGAGTTTAAAAAGGGAATGTCACCCATCTTCCGAGCACTTAATTCACATTGAACACAACTTGTTGCTTATGTAAAATGTGGGCTTGTGGGGATGGGGGGAAGCACTCTTTTCTAGACAGGGAAAAGTAGAAGGAACAGGCAACATATCAAGGTTTTTTTTTAATTATTTGTACTGCCTCATCTATAGAACAAGTTCTGTAGGCATTATTCGTGCAGCTTCTAAACTCATTGATTTTCATTTTCAAGTGATTCTGCAGCTAAGACTACAAGAATGGTCAGGAGAGGAATCAATTTCTATCGGTAGCAATGAGTTGACTCTAAAAGATACTCAAGAGAATAAATTTAGGAACTTTATAGTCAAATCATATTTTCAAAATATTTTGTTCTGTGACTCAATTTCACAATGTTTTAAAAGTAACTATCTAATATGTTTTCATTCTTGGTTTTCAATCTTGCCTGTTTGTTTACTTTGGGGACTTTGTTTACTTTGGTTGAAGGCTTATGAGTTATTAGAGACCGAGGCAACAAAGGGAACCTTCTAGTTGGTGTCTGCTACAGGTTGCCTGATCAAGGGGAGCCTATTGGTGAAGCTTTCTTACTGCAGCTACAGGAGGCATCACACTCACAACCTCTCATCCTATTGGGGAGGATTTCAACCACCCCAATGTCTCCTGAAAAAGTAGCACAGTGAGATACAGGCAATCCAGAAGAATCCTGGAATGCACTGAAGATAACTTCTTAAGCCAGATAATAGACAGCCCTACCACAAGAGATGTGATACTGGACTTGTTGGTCACCAATGCAAGTGAGCTAATTGGTGCCATCAAGATTGGAGGCAACCTGGGCTTCAGCCATCATGCACTGGTGGAGTTTGAAGTCCTGAGGAATATGGGTCAGGCAAAGAGTAAAGTCAGAACTCTGAATTTTAGGAAAGCAAGCTTCCAGCTGTTCAAGGTGTTAGTCAATAGGACCCCCTGGGAAACTGACCTCAGGTACAAGGGAGCAGAACAGAGCTGGCAGATCTTTAAGAATGCCTTCCACACAATGGAAGAGCTCTGTGGATGACCTTTAAAGGTCCCTTCCAACCCAAACTATTTTATGATACAGGTGCTAAGAAGAAAGTTAACTCCATCCCAGTGAGACCCAGTACACTGTCCTTCAGTTCTCAAGGTTTTTAGGGTACCATAGGAAACTAAGTCAGAATCTTTGAGAAATCACCTTATGTCTGCCTCCGACAGTGAAATCAACAATACTGAACGATACTGAACTTATTATGGAAATGTCATTATTTCTCAAAAAACAAATTATTCTGGCCCATTTTGGGGTAAAAATAACTGAAAGGAAAGTTTAAAACTTTTGAGTCTTTTAATTTAACATTTTGCAAATATTTCGTGGAGATATATTTATTTTTAATTAAAGCTTAAAAACCCCTTTTTTTCAACAAAAGACTTTTATCTTAAAACCACTTTGTTCTTTCTGAGTAATTTCTACTATGATAAAACATGTCAGCAATATCACAACATATCTGGATTAACCAATTATGGTAAAAGAGACAGTGCAAAATTAAATCCACCCTAAGAATATGAGGCATTGCGTGGTAGATAATGATCTGTGTGATTGAGTAAAACTTTTCTTGACTGTCCCATCTTGAGAGAAATAGGAAATTTTTTAGCAGTAAAGAAGGCAGTAAGAATGTAGAGAAAGACAAAAATATCATGGATGCAAGGGGTTTTTCAATAGAAGTGTGGGAAAAATGAAAAGAAAAACAAGTGAAAAAGTTGAGATCAGCAAGAGATTTTGTTATTTGTATGGTTTTGAGGGTCTCCTTCACTTCATTATATGTGGCAGGAAATCCTCTAATAGACTCAATCAGCCTTGTTTTACTGGCTTTCAAAATGAAGTCAAGGTCAGGGGTATTACAGTGATATTACACAAATGACTGTAACATCTCTTACCACAGAAACCTAATTGCTGTATTAATGGAACTAATTGGGACCACATTTTTTGGGTGTTAAAATTCAGAACTGTAAAAAGGCTCCTTTTTTTCAGGCAAGCCTTCTCAACAACATAAACTAACTTCCTTTATTTTCCAAACAGGGAGTATTGATCATGGTACTAGAAAGATAGCTGCAAACACAAGGCTAACTGGGTAGAGTAACCCAGCAGTGCTCTAGAATCTAAAGATGCACCTATGTCAACATTTTAAGTCTTGCTGTAAGTGTGGTTTGAAGCAAATCTCTTGATTGTCCCCACTAACTGTGCTGTGGCTCACCTCATTGAGAAGCCCTGGAGCAGCTGAACTTAATTCCTTTCAGACGAAGATGAAGCAGAAGATGTACTCAAGAACCACAGATCATGCGCCCATCTGATAATGGCCATTGGGACCGCAGGATCTAGCTGGGTCTGCAGAGCAAAACTCTCTGCAATTTAGGTGATGCAAACACCTCAGCACCAGGTGTCTGGCTTTACAGCTCTGCTCTTGCTGTTCCGCACTACTTGCTAATGTCGGCATAATATATGATTGCTTAAATGCAAGAAAACAGTACAGTAGAATGCAATGTTAAAATTACCTAAGCTAGCATAGAAAACCAGGTGCACTTTCCCAGAACAATGCAAACAGTCATAGCAAATTGTGTCTGGGAAAATGAATAGCTGCTTAGCTAATTGGTATCACTTCTCAATGCCAGACAGATCCAGCTTCAAACTGCCTCACACTTGAGAACTAGTTTGGTCTCAGCTAAGGTATCTCAGGGTGGTGCTGCACTGCACAATAAAAAAAGAACTCCTGGGTTTGCAAATGGTGCTGGTGAAAGGACAAAAGAGAACTTCTTGTCTATTCTTTGGTAATACAGGAATTCACCAGGAACACTGGCTTTTTAAAGAAATTGCAATATCCATAGGTTTTTTTTTTTTTAATGTTGCTACTTTTAGTCCATGTTAACTATTAACGGAACTCTGCTATCTAATCCTTCCACAAAGCCTGGATGGGCAGCAGAATTTAAAGTCAATTAGGTTGCTATTAAGGCATCAGCTCACAACATCTCATAAGCTAGGAAAATTAACCCAAGCATTCTGGAGCTTAATAGACTAGTTTTTCCCCATTCCCCATAAATGTGGATTTTATCACTTAAACTATTTTTATTTAAGGAGCAAAAATGTAAGAAGACAAGGAAACAGAGTAACAATTGTGGGAGTGTAATACTGGTTTTTTAATGGGCTTTTTCTTTGGTAAAGCAACTTGTTTCCCCTCAGTCCCACAGTAAAATTAATTAATAGTTTAATATTATCAATCTGAAATTGAAGTCCTTATTGTAACAGTAGGTATGGTTTAAGCTACACTCAGCTTAATGTGACCTGGTTCTGTCAGTTGCTTCTCAGTCTCCTACAAGTTGTCGTCCCTTGCCAAACTTAAAGCAGATTTTCCCTCTCGTCATCTGAGCTGCAAAGTAGCTTTGCCTTTTTCTACACTAACTACTTCCACTAGCCCTGAATTGCTCCAATATTTACACTTTGCCACTCGTTGCTGCCATGTCCAACAGCTTTGCTAGCATTTTTTATTTTCCAACAGTTGGAAAACTGCATGTGGCACCAAAAATACCTACTACCTTGTAAGACACAGGAGGTACTTCAACAGCTCCCTTTGATCTCCCTTTATACCATGAGAAATATTTGTTGTTGGTGGTTGGTTTTACTCCAGTCTAAATCAAATTCTGTTACTACAGAGCTGGAAAAATTTTGCTTTAATTCACCATGACATCTCTCTCTAGGCATATGCAGATGTCGTTGGCCTACACTTCTACACTATTATAAACGTAGAGTTTTCTCCATTTGTAAGTGAAATCTCACTCAAACATAATAAACCAGCATGCACAAACAAAAACTGGTTCCAGACTGCCAATTGGTCTTTTTAATTTATCTCCTAGTTTCACCCTCAGATACCAAGCAAGCACACCTGGTTTTAGGCTCCTGTCACCTCTGGAGTTATTGGAGGAAAGGCTGCTTTCATACTAGAACATAGACACCTGCTTTACAATTGTTTACAGCATAAAACCAAATTATGTATTTTTCCATTAGCCAGATTCAGATGCTCAAATTTCAGATGTAAACTTCTGGGTTTTTCCCCCCTCAACTAAATCCTCCAAACCCTATGGGTATTATTAAGTACACAGTTGCGTTTTCTGAGGGAAATATGATGAGAAGGGTGTAGTGGTATAAAGACAAGGACCTCCTTCTTCACCTCCTGGATATCACAGAAACAATCTCCTTGGAAATAATGAAAACAGAATTAAGCTCTAAGGTCAATATAATTAAACATTTAATTCTAGATAATAAGATAAAGGGATCCAGCAAATACAATATCAATGTTTCTTCTTTCATCTCCACAGTTAAACTTTATAAAGACAGGAACATACCTATGTAAAATTTAGCACCTGAAATACTACTGTTGGAAAAAAAGAAATCAAGCCCACAGGGAAAAAAGGATGCCTGAGCTGAAGCTGAGAAGGCAGTGTGTCAGCTACACTTCATAGCAGTTAACTAAGAAACAGAAACTGGGAGGGGGGGGGAGGTGGGGGCATGAAAGCCAAAAGAATTTCAGCAGTTAAGTAGTACTCCTACTGTTAATCACAAATTTAGTTAAATTATGACCACAGCCTTACCAAAGCCCTGATGAAGTACCTATTAAAAAAGTGTATTCTTAAAGTTATTTATAAAGTATTGCATGTCTTTGAGACTTGTCATGGTCTCAGTACAGCTGAACTTAAGGAAGTCTAAATGCTCTGTTGGATTCCTTTATGGAAGTGAACATAATTAAGAGAATAAAACCAGCATCCTTAGTTTGGATAAAATGTGCAAGCCTTTTTATCTTAACATCTTCCGTAGGTGGTCTATCTTTTAGGATTGTGCTTTAACTGTAATAAGTCTGTACGAACAGTAGTTTAAAAAATGTGATAAGTGATAGAATGACACCACCACCATCCACTTTAATCTCATACACTTAAATAACATGTATTCTTCAAAAAAACATAGGCAAACATATGTAGGTTGATTTGAATCTGCTGATGTTACTTGTGTTCGCAGTCATCATGATGTATTCTAATACTTTTATTTCAGTAGTCTTAACAAGAATCCCTGTTGTACTCTGATTGTACTTCCAAAGCTCATGTTTCAGTGTTGATGGACCTCTCTAGAACAGCAGAAATACGCTTCTGATCTTCAGAAGAACTGTTTGTTTTACCCTGTCATGACCACTTTCATGTTCTTTCAAGTCCAGCCATCCTTCTGCAGAAATATAGTTCCTGCTGATTTCTCCAGGCCGCTACAAGTAATTATTGTGGAAGATCTAGAAGAGGGGAGTATTGGGGCAAGAAATGATGAAGATCCTGGTGGAGTTTTGTGGTCAGCAGGACAGGAGTTTTCCCTGTAAGAGATGACTCCAAAAATGTGGATTTTGAAACATTCCTACCTTTACTCTCAAGCTCACATTTGCCAAAATTGCATTAGAAGAATCTTCTTACTGTATGAAGTTTGTATAATGTGCCTCAATTTTCAGACATCTCAGCTAATTTACATCCATTTTGATTAAACATTTGTGCTCATGGCAGCAAAGGACAATTGGAATTGCCATCACAAGTCAAACCACTGATCTGCTAATCCAATGTGCTATTTCTGTCAGCAGTCAATACCAGCTGCTTCAGGGAAAGAAAACACATAATAAGCAATTATGGAATAACCTGCCCAGAAGCAAATCATCTTCCTAATCTTATCTGCCTGTGTGTGTGAATCATTAAATGTGAAACTTAAAATGTAGAAAAACTTAGAGAGAGAGCTGGAGAAGCAGGGAATTTACTAGGAAGGACTGATTTTATTGCAATAAGGGATCAGTAAAACTGGAGTCTTTAACATGCATAGTAGCATTATATAACAGTTTTCATATTAAATTGTAAACAAAAGATATACCTGGTCTCATCTTCCCAGTATCTGCCTGCATCTAAAGAGTAATCCCTAAAATCACAAGAATGGTTGTATACCCTGCTTTTATTATCTTTGTTTGGTTTTAGGATGTTCTGGCTCTTAAGATCAGAATTTTGCTGGGGACAGGGGAAGGCTCTTTCCTGCCCACATGAGGAGAGTGGGATCATGTAACAAAACCCAACGCTTCAATTCATCTCATGTACAGTTTGCTTGAATGAGAAAGAGCACTCCAGACTAAATTTTGGGATTGGGTTTTTTTAAAAAAAATAATTTTCCCTCACTCCATTCATGTTGAACAAATATACAGAACAAGACTCTATCTATATATCAAAGAGTAAAGTATATCACTTAACAAAATATACATGGACATATGCTTTGCTTTGCACTAGAATTCTGCAGAGATATGTTTAAATCCATTGTCTTTTAGTATTCTGTACTTGATGGGTTAGAGAGAGGGAGCTCTGGAGCAAAAGAAGCTACTATATAGAAGTGATTTCAGCTTGAATAACCTCAGTGATTGTAATGGTCTCTGGATAGAGATCATCTGAATTCAGTGAAGTCTGATTTTTAAGAAACCAACACAAAGTCTAAACTTCTGTTTCTGTAATATAATACAATAGAAACAAAGATGCCTGATGAATTTTAGGGTGTCCTACAGAGACAACATATGGTTCATACTTCTAAGTGCCTTTGTGCATCAACAGCTCTCTGTTTTTGTTGCTAAGCTGTGACTTTCAAAGCTGCCTAGTAGACTTAATTTTAATAGGAACTGGGCATCCAAATCTCTCAGGTGGCTTTGGGAAAAAATTCAGCCAAAAAAATTTTCTTCCTGATGGCTGAATATGCATCATAAATAGATGCCAAAGCCTTTTCACCTTGCTCAAGTGAGGAAAGACCTTCAAAGGCAAATAGACCTTGGCAGCAAGTAAACAGATCTTTTCCCAGTTGTGTAACTGATGCAGCACAGCTATGTGTCACCACAGAACTCACTTTATATCAGACCTGGTTGACAAAGCAAAATTTATTACTAATAGGCAAAACATTTAATGGGTGATTATCGCGCTTCATTTTCTTTCTGTTCTGGTTTCATTTGGTTTATTTCAAACTGAAAAAAAGAATATAATTTGATTAATTATAGAAAATAGATAAAAAGTGGGGAAAAAGATCATCAGCACTTGATGATTTTTGATTCTATGTTGAACTTCCTCTGAAACTTTGTAGAGCAAAGAATGATTGTTTGAGATCAATGTTTTGCATTGCAACAAACAAATGCCACTCAGGGTCAGTTTCTGCTTTAATAATTTTTCAACCTCTTCAGTTTGCAGAATCTTAAAATTTTATAGCACAGTGATTTTTCTGTTGCCATGGACCACTGTATAATATTTATTAATTTATTTTTGGAGTAATCAGCTGGAGACACTTTAGCACTTTTCTGCAAAACCTTCCTTGTGTTATTTACAATCACTTTATATCAGCTTCTACTTTTCAGCAGCTTTCAGTATTCTCGCCTCAGGTGTTTTTAATTCAGTTTCAAGTATTTCAGACAATTGGGGAATATAGACCAAAGACCAAAAAGGTCTCCAGGTTTCCTGATGCATGGAAGTTGCATAAATCAAACCTTAGTAAATCTGTCTTGGAACTTCAGCATGAAGGAGACCATCATTCTCTCTCTTTCATTCAGCCTTCTACCTTCATAGGTTTAATCTAGTTGGTCACTGAGAACTAGGTTATAGTATTAGTTTTCTTCCAATCTTGGAGGTTGTAAATAGTCATTACAAGAGGAAATGATATGTTATGGACTTGTTTAATTTGAGGAAGCCACAAAGAGCATGCATTTTAAATGAAACAGCTGGTCACAGCACAACAAATTGAGTTTGATGTGAGCCCCACTATAAGCAGCTTATCACCTTTAGGAGAAACAGAGGAAAGTTACTGAGGTACAGGCAAAGCAGTAGATGAGACTACTTTGGGATGTGAAGCTGTGAAAAGGCTGTAAGCAGATAAGAGGAATAGGGGTAAAAAGTAAGAGCAGGGTTTGCTCTTGTTTGCTTTCCAATTCTGCCTCTGGCGATTCAGAGACTTAACTGAACTATTGAAATTCTGTTCTCAGCCAATTTTAATTTACTCTCAAAGTCCTTAAAAAAATATTTTAATGACTGTGATTACCTTGCTAACTGGATATTATGAGAAACCTTCCTCTTTTTTTAGTGGGATGTAATTAGTATACTGATGCATCTTGTACCTAAAATTTAGAAAAGACCTGTTGATCATTCAGACCATCCTGAACATAAGCCTAGTTTCCCCTGTGTGTTCAGAGAATTGCTGCAATTAAGCCCTTAGTACACAATGAGGTTTTATTCACAGCTATCATTCTCATTAGCAACAATCTATTTCTTATATTCTGCTTTGCCATCTTAATTTAGTCCACTTTTCCTGCTTGTCCTAATTGCTAAGCCATAAATACTTCCTCTGTCTCTAAGCATTAGTTTCATAGCAGTCATCCTGTGAATGTTGTACTGTATATAATGTAGTACTATAGATATATAAATATAATAAGGGATATTTTCTGTTACAGAGAATTTACAGTGTAAAGAAAGCACCATTGTAAGCCCAGTACAGGATCACAGGATTATGTACTTTCTCTAAATAAGACAGGAAATTGGTAAAAGCACTTGGACTTAAAATGAAGTCTTCTGAATGCCATCCCATTGTTTGTAACTCGTTTTGTCTGCTCCCTTATCCTTCTGTTAGCTGAGAAACATATAGTTGGCGGAGTAACAACAGGTGTAGCAGGGCTTCACAGAAATTGCTGGAACTGTACGGGTGTTGCACACATTTCAGATTAGGCTCATTGCTTAAAGCTTTAATTCTTTCTGTATAATTTAGTAATTCGAGCTCTCTGAAATGTGTAGTTTTCTTTTGAACTTGCAAAATGTCTATATCTTTATGATAGTCTGATGCTCATAATACAATAAAATATCTCCAGGGCTATAAGAAAATATCATATAGAAACAATGTCTCTGAGCTTAATGATACGTTGTCTTTGCATTCAGTATTCATACTTTTATTGGACTATAATTACTGCCATATCATAATCAAACAAATGTATAATTTAATACTCACTACTAACTCTTCATCCATCTGCCTTTTATTTTCTGTATATTTAGAAAGTAGATTAACATGAATGGTGTTTTAGGCAGGGATAAGTAGATATAATCTATAATGTCCAAATTAGAATTAGGTAAACTGCTTACCTCAGTTTATCCTTTGCTAAACCCCATTCTCAAAAAAAGTACTAGTTTCTCTTTCCATAGGTGTATTTGATTATATTTTTTTCCAAAAGAGTATTTGGATCCCTTACTCCAAGCTGAATATAATTTTGCCTTCATTTTCTACTCTCTTTGAATCCCACGCTATTACAGCTTCATTCCAAGCGTTTTCTGCAGTTCCTCTGTCTAGTGAGTTTTATTCTGAAATACTTCATGAAATGATTTATTAAAAACTAAAGCACTGCAATTTTCTTCTTCTAGGGGGCTGGTGCCCCATTTATAGAATCTAATCTTATCCAAGCTTATTCATCATCCCATCTACCATTCTCATTTTAACAACAGAAGTTATTACTATGTAAAGGGAGGCCAAATATCAAGTATCATGGTAAGATGGGGTGGAAGAAATTCTTCACTGTGAGGGTGGTGAAACACTGAAACAGGTTGCCCAGAGAAGTTGTGGATGCCCCATCCCTGGAAGTGTTCAAGGCCAGTTTGGAAGGGGCTTTTAGCAACCTGCTCTAGTGGAAGGTGTGCCTGCCCATGGCAGGGGGGTTGGAACTTGATGATCTTTAATGTCCCTTCTGACCCAAACCATTCTATGAGTCTATGATCATGGCTTAGCAATTTACAGAGAAGACATGTTCCAAAATGAGCAACTGGCTCTAGCAAGGTTCAGCTTTGAAGATATACTCCTCATCTGATACTCTCTTTGTGGGATCAAGTATGATGAGTGTGTATTGGATCTGACTGTAACAGTCTTGATAAAGAATAGTAGTCTCTCATCTGGACACCAATATATGAGATTTCAGAAAATCTTAATGAATGTATGCATTAGAGGTCAGATCAGTGCAAAAACAGTGATCGTAGTTGCCTGCTGCACTATTGATCACTGCACCTCTTCCCAGCTGAAAAAGTTGTGGATAGCCGTCTGTGAATCAATGGTTGGAGATTTCTCATAAAGCGGACAGCTTTTTCATTGGCATAAAATGTAGCTGGGTTTAAAAAAGAAACAAAACAAAAGTGAAGGAAGGATACTTTAAAATTACAAATATGTTGAAAAGCTGTGCTATGCAAGTAATTCAGCGTTATAAAACTCAGAGAAATTGAAACATCTCAATTTATGGGCAAGTTTTAAACATAAAAGATCTACTAACAATAGAAACAATGAGAGAAGTTCCATGTCTTGGGCTGTGTTGGATCTGCAATTATAATACTTTTTTATTTGTCTCTCTGAGTGCAGTCTCTTGCCATGAAAACACAAAAAATAAAAGACTAAAACTCATTCATTTCCTGGATTAATATTTCACTGAATTTCACTGAATTTTTAGAGTTGGAAGGGACCATAGAGATCATCTAGTCCAACTCCCCTG
>JAOXNO010000013.1:78916334-78987255 GCA_028565335.1 Limnodromus scolopaceus | reverse complement strand
TGGATGCCCCATCCCTGGAGGTGTTCAAGGCCAGGCTGGATGGGGCTTTGAGCAATTTGGTCTATTGGGGGTGTCCCTGCCCATGGCAGGGGGGTTGGAACTAGATGATCTTTAAGGTCCTTTCCAATCCAAACCATTCTATAATTCTAAGATTCTATGATTCATTCATTAGACTCCATATTGTTGATCTTGTCTATATCCACTAAGTTATTAGCATACTTTTCATTTAAAGTCTATTCCCAGTTATTCAGTGTATTTGACTTCTTTCTTATTCCTGGACTGTGAAGAAAGAATCAAGAAATGAATGGCAAAAATGCCACTGGAGAAAATAAGGTCAGGTACATTTGCAATGTTCAAAACCAAACTAAATTTTTGCATGCTTATTTGTTATCTATAACTGATTTGGGCTATTTTATATAAAAATATTATTTACTATGCATAGGACCCTTATAGTCAGAAGATCCAACAATTGTCACTTCTGATCCCTAGAAGGAAGAAGGTGAAAATGATTTATAAAGATTAGAAAAGATATAATTTTTCTTGGTTATTCCATTTCTTAAGTCTTTTGAGTTATGAAAATATAAATCCCTTCAAATGTGAAAGTCTAAGTATGCTTACCAAAAAAGCATACAAAAAGCATATCAAATGTACCTGATATGCAGAACACTTGGATCAAAAAAAGTTGAAACATAGGCACAGAGATAAAGCAACTGAAATCACTATGCATCCTATGGCTTAAATTGTTTTGTGGGGAGTTTAAGTGGGGACCTGTAGTAGCAACATCTGCTTATAATGAGGAGTGAGAATGGCCCAGAAAATCCTTCCTGCAAATTCCTGGAGGCACGTAACTTTCATAGAGGTGGGAAATCTCTGCTGGCACAGACAGGGAAAAAAACAAAACAAACAAAAAAATCCTAGGGCCTCAATTTTAAGAGTAATTAATAAGGAACAGTGAAGTTTTGAGTTTAAGAATAATAATCCCTCGTAAACATGAAGAGAGAAAACTTTCACAAGTGTACCCTCAATAAAAGGTCACTTTGTCCACAGTGACAAGCTAGCACGGTTCGATAGTAAAGTGAGGTTAAGGGAAATGAGAAGGGTCATTCACTGGAAATACATTTGATGGTTTAATGCAGTGCTGAATCATCTTGGTGTGAATCTGCAGAGATCAGCAACCTAGTGAGAGACTCATATCAGGGGCTGTTATATGGCTGCAAGTTTATGAGCATGTAGTCATGTGTAGATGGTAGAAACCCCACAGTAAGCAACACTTCACTGCAAGGCTGGCAACAAATTGTTTTTATATTTTGGACTGTGCCAGCCCTGGAAAATGAATGGGCATAGAGCAGGAGGGCTCATTCTAAAATGCTTGGGCTATTTAACCACTGTCAGCAGTGACAGGGAAACTGAGGAAAGGCAAAGACACCTTTGATATCTGTCTGTCGAACATCAGTAAACATGTCTTCTAGTTAATTCTTCTCAGTTTCAATCCCTTGACGTTTGGGATATGCAAATGAGGAAATATGTCCTATCAAAGGGAACTGGGACACATACTTTTCTTGGGCTTCTTGTAGGGTTTTCAACGTATCTGTACAAGTATAACAGAGTTGTATCTATTGTTGGCACCATAAGATTTGAATTCATCTCTTCTATTGCCCCTGTTTTAGTTGGGTCAGTAGGAGGTACCAATATGTAAACCACAGGAGTTCCAGATATGGGAACAAGAACAATCACAATCTTCTGGATTGGTCTTCATTGTCTTTTAGAGCTCTTTCTGTCTCTGCAAACTGTTCCCCAGGTTACTTTCATTATTACAATTTAAGATCTCATAACCTTTATTTCTTTCCTGTCAGAGACTTCTGGTATGTGTCTCTACAGTTTCTACTACCCCTAGTACACCTCCTGAGTTCTCTACAGTGGAAGCAAATTCATGGCATCATGTAAATAACTGAGAAGTTTGCTTCTCACCTTTTTGATGGTGTTATAGTTGTAGAAAGTAATAAGCATAGTCTTGATTTTTGTAAAGCTGATTTTGGAATCAGAAGATGTAAAGGAATAAATACAGTTGCCTTTTTTGATAGACACCATCCATTTCTTCTTTAATTTTACAATTTTCTGGTTGAGTTTATTTTTATGTGCTTTACATACAAAAAATTACAACCTGAAGACCTGTGTCACAGGAGACTACAGGCACAACAGAAAGACAATGCCTTTTCATCAGCTGTAGACCACATATCAGATTTTAATTGAAACTTCTTGTCTTTTCCTATTGTGTTTCTTATTTTCTGACAGGATTCAGTGCTGAAGTTACACCTTCCTTTCACTTTTTCTGAAGAAATTCACATATGATTGTAATTGTAGGTAGTTCAGAATCTTTTTTAAGTGTAATGTTGTTTGAACAGGTTAGTTTTTCTGTGTGCTTTTCATAGTATAATTTGATATTAGAAAAAACACTGTCAGTTTCTTTGGTATGAAGTTTTGACATCTAAGCTTGAAAGCTCATGAAAGGCGAGAGACATTCGTACAATAAAGGTCACACATAAAGGCAGAGAAGTAAGTTTTCCATTTAGAATGTTGAGTTCTTTGATTTATAATACTGACCTAAGTGAAGGCTCTGGAGGGAAATAATTTAATCCGCACAATTCAATTCAGTCTGTTGTGGAAGCTGGGCTGCATAACCCAGTGATGGGGAGAGCTACCTCTGAAAAGCAGAAACCATGAGCGAAGTGGGAAGGTAGCTAGTAAAGACCTATGCCAGCTTGCTTGGAATGTGGGTGTGCATTTTTGATGCCATCTTGGGCAAATAAAACTTCAAGCTCTTCCACTGCACATATTCACAAGTGAAAAAACTTTTCTAGCCTCAAATACTTTGATTGATGTCATCTCTTGAGATTAAAATTTACTCAAACCGTTCAAAGAACTTAATTATATAAACAGTTGTGACTGAAGTACAGACAATTTTTGGGGATTAATAACTAGTGAGAGAAGCTGAAAGTATGAACTGCAGTCAAGGGTCATTAAAGCCAGTCAGTCATTAAATTCCTGGAAATGCCCTGTGCTTCAGTCAGTATTTGAGAAAAAGAAGAAAAGTAGGTTCTGCTTTATTCTGTCATAAATTTTGGATCTTTCTATTGACTTTGAATTTACATTGATTTATCAGACAGTAGAAATCAAGTTTCTTCATTATAAGATTCAACTAGTTAATTCATTATGCCATTTGTCTTAGCATGCAATGTACAGTACTGCTACAAGAGTAAGTTTTTAAGGTCTATTGTTATTTAGATCATTGGAGGAAATAATATAAAATAAAACCATTCTTACAATTACCCATATAAAACACTAACATATTAAAGAGTTGCCAGTTTTTCAAAAATATTTTTTCCATTTTTTTCTGGGACAGAAATGTAGGATAATAAAAAACTTGTTACTGCTTGATGTAAGAAAGCCATTGAACCATATGAAAAATGTATAACAAAGCTTAAATGCTATGTGAAATTAGTTTTTAATTAATTGGCTTTTATATGTGATCAGTCACCTGTAGTTTCATTCTTTAATGTACTGTTGTCATCTGTAAACTTCTATTTTCTGTTGAGTTGCAGCTCTTCATCCAGCGGTGTGCCTTGTTATTTCATTCTGACAATAGGCCAGAAATTGTTGCTTGTCAAAGCAAGAATGACAAATTCAATTGAAGATCTGGCTGTTGTTTCAGAAATAGGTTTAAATATCAGTAGACTAGAAAAGTAGTATGTAACTATGAATGTCATAAATTCCTACTCTTTCCTTCTTACCCCTTCCACATTCTATATAAAGGATGACTTGGTAGAGTTTAGAACAATATTACCTTAGGTCTGGTTAGGATTTCAATGAAGTAATTTACAATACTGTGATGCAGCAGAAATGGGCTTCACGTCTTTTTAATTCAGAAATATGCTTCTCTGTGTTTAGGTGACAAGGCGAATTCTATATCTTGAGAAGGCTTTTGAAAATGTATCATTCCTGGATTGTATGGTAGCACAGAGAAAAACGTGGAAGTTCTGAGCCATATCAATTATTTTGTCACAAGATTTATAGAAGGCAAAAAAGGGACTATACAGAAAATACAGGAAAATGTGGTACTCAAGGAGATAAAGAATAATATGGTCACTGTGATAATATGCTAACTGAAAGGATTGAGGGGAACAGGAATGGATTTTCTAAATGCAATGAGGAAAAAAAAAGAAATGGAAGGAAGAAGACACTTCAGGTGTCAAGTTTCATTAGTTAAGTTCAGACAGTGAATTGAAATGGCTAACATCTTCCTTGAAACCAGGAGTAAACAAAATTCACAGAAAATATAAGCAATTAAATATAATGAGGGACTTTTAATTACAGTTATTGAGTAGTAGAACTCAAAAAGAAAACAAATTGACAAAATGAGAAAATACACATCAATACATAAATCCAGCAGGTAGAACAGTCACAGCTTAGGCAGTTAAAATTTAACTGTTTTGTAGCTAGAAAAGTGGATCTCTAATTTAATCTGCATAAATATATTTTAGGACTGTAAATATAGTTTTGAGTTAACACATACACCAGCAGATTGTGCTGAATTCACTTTTCACTCATTTATCAACAATCAATGAAAGATCTGATTCTAAAATCTTTGTATTGATGAATTGCTGTAGCAGAAACAAGGTTTAATTAATAAAGACTAAAAGGTGTACTAAGTAGAAAGAACAAAGTGTATTTCCTTTATCCCAAAAATAACTGAAATAACAAATAAATTACGTTTCTGGTTGTTGATTTTAAATGCCAATAACTGGAGAAAGAAAAGGAATAAAGGGTTTAAAAATGAGGGACAGTTTGAAACACAGGTATGAAAACACACAGCTTGTCCATAACACAGTTGGACCTCCAGTCTCACCTGGTGTGAGGGATTTAGCCAAGGTGCTTTGCAATGTTGCAGAATTTACGATGTTGCCCTAACCCACCACTGCACTTTAGCTCTAGCTGGAAAATAAAATGTGCTAATGCCTCAGCTCATTCAACAGTAAAACAGCAGAAACTGCTGAGGAATGAGTTTTAAGGATCACATTTGCTTCTACTGCAACACATTTACTTCTGTTATAGTTCATTGTGCACAGTACTAGCTAAAACTGACAAAGAGCATGGTTCATGTGAATGTATTGACTGTAAGCTGCAGCAGCTGGAGAGCCAGCACGATTTGACTCCATGAACACTGCTGTCGTAAATTTCCGATGGAGAGGAAGGGCAGACTCTAAGGGTGGCAATGTTATAAATCAACAAATCCACACATGCCACATCTTGTGAGTTTGGACTAAGGATAATAGAAACCTCTAATTTTGTACCTGGATACTTGGATCATGATGAAAGAGTGAATTCAGTTATCTTTTAAAAACAATGGTTATCATTTACTTGTCACTGTCCCCCCTGATTATCTCAAAAACTTTCAGGTTCTCTGCTCTTGCCCTCATACCCCAATCTGGGGATAAAAAACCTCTAAGCAGTTATAGGTACCTGTTACAGGTACCTGCTCATTTTACTGGCAGCTCTATTGCAGTAGAGAGGAGCTTAGACGAGCCAACATGTTACCTTTCTAAATAAGTTGTGCAGACGTATCCTGTCAGCGGCCTTTATTAATGTGATTATAATGCATTTTCTTTGCCTTATTTTGGGGGTCAATTTCTGCCTCCCAAAACATATAATGCATTTATAGCAGAAGATCAACAGTGGTACTTCCCAACAGCTTGCAAATCAAGTGCATTACACCTTTTCTGTTACTTCACATTTTCTTCTTCAAGAGAACAGTGTTTCAAAAACATATTATTTCATTGATATTTAAATTCATTTACCTTTGTGGTTGTAGCTGAGAACACTATAGCAGAAAGAATCACATTTACAGCTGGGTTTAGCACAAGCTTTCAGAATAACTTACAGTTTTACAGAGATCAAATTCTTCAAGATATTAATGATCTAAAATTTATCTGATTTTACGGTGTTCTTTTCCTACCTGGACTAAATGCAAGCTTTGGAGATAAGTCAGTGCTATTACAGAAAGTAATTATAAAGATCTTAATAGAGGTTCCTATTAGCCTTTCTATTCATAGGTCACAAAGCCACATAAGCAGAGGAAGTAATTCAACTTTATTCAGAATTCTTTGCACAAATTTATGCAATGGCAAATATTAAGCAGAATGCCATAGATTAAGCTGATTTCTCTAGCCTTCTGTTGAGCTAATATAAAGACCAGTATCAGATAAAGAAAATATCCTGCCTGCCCTAAATTAGCTTAATTCTTCATCTTACCTTGTTGGCATTTTTTGCCTTTGCAATACTACCTGGAATCAAATATGAAAGTTTTCTCTGGTGTACAGTAAAAAGCTTTAAGTCTTACAAGGCCAATTTCAGAATTAAAGTAGCAATACTAAGCAGTCTGGTCCTGGAAAAGCAAAGCAATGTAAATGAAAACAGTTGAAGAATAGAAAATAGAGGAAATATCAGTTGCTACACAGAGAGACCAGCTCAGAATAGGTCACCATAGAGCCTGCACTGTTAAATGTCTGTTCTGGGGGACCAATTGTGCATAGCAAGAAGTCATGTCTGTAAGAGCTGTGTTTGCATATGGCAGGAAATCGATAACTTTTTTTTCAGAGGGATGGACTTATCTAAATGATACTGAGTGTACTGAATAAAGCACATTTATCATGGATCAATTTTCTTGATTTAGCAAGTGGAAAATACTGAATGCTATCTGGATGCTGACCCAGACAGTGCACTTACAGGCATATGGAGACCCGCTTAGCAATGGGTGGAAAGGAAGGAAGAACAGTATTTCAGGCCCCAAATACTTTCCCTTTCTCTCCATCTCTCCTGATAGTGGAAAATGTTTAGTTTGCATTCCAGAAAAAACACTGTGTAAATTGATATGTATTTTTATACATAAGGGCATATTTTGACAGCCACATTATGGAGCATATAAAAATGAAGTTCATGGGTACACTGTAGTGTTTTTTTGAGTGAGAAGAAAAAAAATGAGTTATGGTGCTGTAATGATGTGCTTGAGGTCTACTGTGGTTCTGATTTTAAGGAATATTCTTCAGTGTATTTACTTTACTTTAATACCTGCAGAATTAAAAGTATGACATCTCACATGCTTCAAAAAGAAACTCATGGCAGGTAATGACAGGGAATGTGGTTGTGACACAACACAGGATGGGGGGATGGGATGGCAAAGGTGGAGATGGAGGCAAAAACCACAGGTTGTTGGGGGTTTTTTCCCCCGTTTTTTTTTTCTCTGCAGGGACTTCCTGTTCTCTAACAGCCAGGTCACCTCTTTATTTCACTATGGAAATCTTTCTCAGTATCTTTTTCTCAGTAAAAGGGGAAAGTTGTCTGTGTTAAAGTGGCCATTTAGCCACCATGAAAGGTACTTTCCATCTGTCTGATGAGTATTTCACTTCCATTTAAATTTTCAATGGTATGGCACTCTCTTAAATACCTGCGGAAATTGAAAACCCATACCTTGGCATAGCACTTTGTGACTGATCGAAGCAATTGGGCTCTTGGAGTGATTTTTTTAAAAAATATTCCTTTCTGACGGAATGTGAAGTGTACTTTTCTTTTGGAATTTAAAGGTGTAGATAGGCCTTTTAAAGATAGCATGTCACAATCTGACCAGATATTTAGTGGAAGATGTATTAAATGAGCTAATTTGTTATCAGAGGAATATTCCTGTAATTCTGAAAGAAATTCTGCTTTGTGTATTTCCTTTACATGGCAAGGCGTCTTCGAAATCAAGACTTTTGGCAGCATGGTTTAAGTCTCACCCCACCTGTGGCTGTGAGCTTCCTCCTTTTGGAAATAACCCCATGCTGACTGGTGTTACTTCTCTATTTAATATAATCTTAGTTTCATATAAAGGTGAAGTTCTATATTCCCTTAGCAAGAAATGGGTAGTAAAGTAAAATCAACTTAATGTGTCAAAACTGTGATTTGATTTTTTAAGAACATGTGTCAGACTATATGTGGCCTTAAGGAATGAATTAAGCTGCTTGATTTTGTATATTCAATAATAAGAATATCCTAATTTAATATAGTAGGCAAAGCAAATATCACTTCTCCTCCTCCTTTTTCTCATGACAGGAGATGGTGCATATTAACTGTGACCTTAGTTTAAATGATATGCTACCATCTGAGAAAGGTCTCTGTGTTATTTCAGGATTACCTTACTTGAAACTTTCACCTTTCTACCAGAAAGCCTGGCAGTACTACTTTTTCATCACAGACAAGGAGGGGTTTCAAATCAGCTTATGCTGGGAGCTTCAAAGTCTTCTAATATGCACGGTCTAGGGTAGTGGAGTTTCTTTCATGTGGTTTCTCAGGTGGCTTTGCATTTTTATTTTTCAGAATGTCAGATCAACCAGGCTATGCTCACACTGCATGCTCCAACTGTCAAACTAATGTCAAGTCGTAATTATGAGATTTTTGAGTTGATCCCATGTGACTGGATTTTCAAAACAGAACAGAGGTAAAGGAGTCCTGAAGTTCAGCAAGTCATTTTCTGATGGTCAGAAAAGAGCAATGCAAATGATCATTGCCGGAATATAATGTAAATTTAAAGTCTCTTCCTGTCATCAAGCATTCAGTGTGTGTGCTGCGTACTCCACAGCATAACACTTAATTCAAAGAATGTTATTAGCATAACTTATTCTGTTTTGCATGACTTCCTGTACAATTTTATGCTCACATTTTAGAAAAAAAGATTTCTTATATATATGTGAAAATATTATAGTGTTAAAGCAGTTCCGAATCATTTTACTAGTGTACTAGTAAATGCTTTCTATAGCAATTCAATACAGTTGCTGTATCTATACACAAATATAAGTTTTTCTGCATTGTATATTCATAAGAAGAATGCAAAATATGCCCAGGTTGTACCTTAGTTCAGCCTACAAAGACAAGCAGGATAAGCCTCTTTATACATATCTTAAGTGAACTGAAATCAATCTTTGGAGGTGCCTGCCTCTCTTTTGTGACTTAAAGACAGCATTTTAGTCATCTCAAGTCCTTAAAATCAAGCACGAAGAATTTGGGCCAGTTGTGATTTTATTGATGGAAATGAGGGATGATGGTGAATTTTGGATGTCACATTCCCCAGGAGCCACCCAGATATCTGGGTGGTTTTTTGTCACTTGAGCTGGTGTGAGCCTCACCTCTGGCACCTTCTTAGGAGGGCCCTTCGTGAAAATCGGTAAGTGAACTGAGTGCTGTGCACTGGTAGTCTCCTAAATTGGCTCAGAAAGGTATGGGATGTCATCCTAATGTAGTCAAGGCAAGAAAACTACTGCTTGGAAATGTTCACTCATGTGAATCAAAGTTTTCCTTACTAATGAACCAATAAGGCTGCTTTAAGCTTTTATTTGCATGTCTCAAGGCAAAGTGCAGAGAAGTCTGCTGTCATTCTCATTTTACAAAGCCAGAGGTGCAGATAGCAGTAAGCTCTTCAAATGACCTGGCCAGATGCACAAAACTGCCAGAGCCAGGAGGACTCGGACTGGATCATTCTTGGGATGCTCCTTCCTCAGCCACAGTGCCTCTGCACAGAAGAGGCTTACACACTATGGTAGCACCTATGCCAAAGACAGTTGCATAGCCTGACTTGCAGATATGCTGAGTTACTACATCTACCTTTTTGGGATCACAGAGCAGTAGAAAGGTCTGTGTCCTGGAGGAAGCCAGGAAGAAGGATTGGAGGAACCCAGCAAGAAGTTACATTTTCCTACAGCAGTTATGAGCCACAGCATTGCTGCTGCCACATGGCCAATGGTCCCCTCTCTCGTTGTGAGACCTGCTGTGTAAGGTCTCAGAAGCCAGTCCCGAAAAAAAAATGAGGGACCTGTGCATACTGTCAGCACAAATACTGATGGCAACTGAGACCATACAAGAAATCCATGTTTGTTGAGTGTTTAGATTAACAGTCTGTCCTGGCTTGGGCTGGAGCAGAGCCAACTTTCAGTCCAGGGAGAAAGGCTCTGGCTTGTATTTGTTGCTGTGGCAACCGGGGACAGCTGATTTGGTTGTTTACCCTGGGGGGGGGGTTGCTTCTGTGGGGAGCGGTGGACAGGTCAGGTGACCCAAACTGACCAACAGGGTGTTCCATCCCATGCCATCCTGAGGGATCAAAGGGTCAGCACTTTTTCAATGGCTGGTTCTTTAAAGGCTCTCTTTCTTCAATGACCAACATCTGAGGAGGACCCTGGCTGTTCATGTGCCTTTGCTCCCTGTCAGTGTGTTCCAGAATCCAGTTTCCATCCATTGCTGAGTCCAGTATGGAACTTCCCTAGTACTCGCTGGGGACATCTCCCTGGGAACTTGATACAGTTTATACATATATATATGTAAAAATATAAAATATCTATTTCATTATTCCCTTTTTTATTTTATTATTAGTATTCATAGAAGTAGTATATTTTTTTAAACTCTTAAATCTCTTTATCTCTCTCCTTGGAGTGAGAGGCGGGGACACATCTGTCATCTTGTCATTGGCCAACCCGGCCTAAACTACGACACAGTCCCAAAATACCTTTGTTTCTAATATATATTTTTCATGCCTCAAACTTTGAAAAGCTATGAAATACTGTATCTTCAGTGCAGACAAACTTTAGTAACAATGTATCCAGTGAATGTACCAAGTGAAGAGGGAAGGATTTTGTTGGTCTAACTAGAAAAATAGTTACCCCTTCGCATCCCAAACAACTTTAGAAGTGAAGGATTGTTTTCCTTGCTTAGCTTGTCTACGTGTCTGGACTTTGGCTGTCATAATGCAGTGTTAGGAACTATGAACTACTTGACAACTCCACATGATGAATTTAAAGTTCAATACAAGGCTGTTCAGTTCTTTTTTCCATACTTGTGAATACAAGGCAGGACTGCAGGGGAAAGGACCAGTGTCCTTTGAAGTATCTTGGCAGCAAGAGGCTGATACTGGTGACAGCTTCAAAAGCCCTCTACTAATAACCTCAAGATCCTAACTGCCACTCAGCAATATTTTATGGCCTTTGCCCGCTCACATTCATTTCATCTTTATTTTTATGATAAAGAATGAATGTCCTTCAATCCACAAGTTACATCTCAGAGGACAGCCAGGCTTATACAAAAGAAATAATCAAATAACCCTGCTAGACTCCGGTCTTCAAACCCAAAATTCTTTTACGATGGGAAGATACTTTATTTTTTTAATAAAGTACATATGCGTTCAGAATAGTAAGGAAATAGAATTATAAACCCTATCTATTTGATGTATTGCAATAATTCTCTAATAAAGAATATATTCTAAAATATTCTGGTCATTTTTTTTCTTTACACTGTTAGCAAAATGTCTATATATTTCTGCTTGTTGATATGTAGAAAATCGGGTCCTCTGTCTTTAACAGGAGATTCTGCTCATACAGAACTGCCAAATGGTTGTCCTACTCCTTAATGTGCAAAAGGCAGACACTCAGCGAGGCTGAAGACAATAAAACGACTAAGCAGAAACGATGGCAAAATATTGTACAGCTGGAAACACTCATTTCATGGGAAGTTCATATAATTTATGCTCTCATGACAGTCATCTGAGTTAGGAGCCGAACCAGAAATGTACAGAGCATAAAATTCAAGAATAGTAACCCAAACCAAAAAAGCAAAGCAAGAAGAAAACTGACACAAAACAATACAACAGGCTTTTTCCATCTTGATATGAATAGCTAAATACCAATCAAGTTGGAACTATCAAAGACTTAGCCTAAGTAGAAATACTATGCACTAAACAATCTTTTAGATACACTTCTTTGATATTAACATCTAAAGCATAATCGTTATGCCTTGCTAAATTATTCTGAAGGTTTCAGTTAAGGTCAAGACTCTCTGGGAATGGCTTTCAGATTCTGCAGCATTTCATTGCAGGAAAAGAACAATTCTGTAGCAAAACTGGTGGAATTTTTTTAAAGTCATTTATATTTCAGAATGAATAGTTGCTGCGTAGATAACATTAACTTGTTTAGAGAAGTGAAATACAGCTATGGTATAAGGTTTTCTGAAGGCTCAGAAAATTTTTTTTTTTAGTTTGGCTTTTTGTTTTATTACCCATTCATATTAGAAAACGTGGGGTTTTTTGGTTGTGTTGTTTTGGTTTTTTTTTTCTGTCTTTCTGTCTTCTTTCTTTATTTGGAAGCTTGGATTCTCATGTAGTACTACTGCCAGTAAAGGATGGATTTGAAGAAGTTTTTTTGCTTATATATGTCACTGAAGGGTAGCTTATTTTTCTTTACATATGATTAGGGAAATATAAACTGAGGGAAAAGTGTTATTTTTTCCAGTTGTTTACTTATTATTCTTTGCCAGCCATAATGTACATGTTGCCTTAGCAGAACAACAGTAACATGTATTGCAAGCCTTCAAACCAAAGTTCCCACTGTCTTTGTAACAAAGGATTTCTTAACCTGTTGCTTGGGATGGATGTAAGTCTGGTGTGTCTTACCACAAAATATCGCTTCTGGTGGCAGCTGTTTGAGTCACTATACATTGTTTCCACCCTTTTTGTGGACACCAGGTACCTAAATTGATTTAACCACAAAATAAAAATATGCTCAATTCCAATCCTTAACCATTATTTAGCACCATACATTAATTTTGGTTGTGCACACTGGTGAAGAAGAAACCTTCTAAAATAAGTGTTACCTGTAATAGCAGCTTTTTAATAGGTACTAATTAGACACTGAAATGTGAGTCACATGTTACCTCCCATTATTGATCAATTTTGTTTAGCCTGCATTCAGTTCTCAGCCCTGGTGGTTTATCTTCATGGCCTTCCATGGGACAGAGCTAAAAAGCAATAAAATAAAATTGCAAGTTTGAAGGGAAAACTGTATATTTGTACAGTCACTTTTCACTGTGTTGCTTATCTATTATTCAATTTAATGCCAAAGTAATTTGGATTATAATTAAACAATTTGTCCTCAGTGGTGGTGGATATTAACTTTGCCGAGCAAAAAATTTTGCCATTGTGTTCTCATCTGCATCCAGTATTCCTGATAGCAAGCAAGAATAAGTATATAGTGGGATAACTGTTAAAAGGCTGAAGCCTTGAAAATGCTGCATTGCTTATTTTCAGGATCAGGCTTAAGATAAGTAGCTGGTAGTACTAAAGAAGGGAGACGTGTATGTGTGTGTGTATATATATATAACAGCTCTTCCTGGGGGAGGCTGGACATTGGATCAGGTTAAAGAAGGTTCCACATACCATCAGGTTGCGCGTGGTGAAGCTGGGTCTTGTTGACATAGTGCCAGACTGTATTTCCATGACACTAAAAATGGAATACTGTTATGCTCTACAAAACAGCACAATTATATTACTGAGACTGAGCAATGGTAAGTTAACTTGTTCAAAGAACTTTATTTGAAATTTCCTTCCAGTGACTATTTTAAGTAGGAGGATTTCTATTAATAAGTGCCATCATGCTCTAATAGAAAACAGTTATGCTTCATAAAGACAGATTAGTGAAGAAAATTATTAATTTGTCTCTAATGACTATTTAAAACAAGAACTGGTTGTGCTGTAGATGTACTCCCATTTTCTATCTTATTTTAAAATGTATCTTGCTGTGCTCTTTGATGAAGACTAAGCTGTTCTTGTGTTTTGCTGTTCTTTTATTTTTTTAGATAACAGGTGACTACCTTTCTTCAGTGTTTTCCTTTGGTGTTCTGATTTCATACAATAGGGATTTCTTTTTAATTTTAGAAATCACATTCTAATTTTAAATACTGTTTTCAGTCACAGTTTTTTGTACCAGCATATGTAAGTGCTAGAGGAGAAAAACAATTGGTTATTTTTTTATAATCTCTCATTCACAATGCATTTTGGACTCCTGTGCAAAATTTTTGAAGAACAAAGGAAGCACAGTCCTTAAAATCATACCTTTGCGCTTTTCTGCTTTTTGAACACCTCTGAAAAATACACGAGATAATGTGGAAAATTTTCTTTTATTTCTTCCATTTCATTTGCTTTGCCTGAGTCGGTTGGTAGCCGCGCAGTTGAGAGGGACTGCTTGTGTCCGCTCAGCCCTCACTCAGCACCCCCCGGCCCTCGGGAGGTCAGAAGCTCCGGGTACCAGCTCCAACCTGCACAGTGCACAAACTGCCTGTCATAGTCGTTTGAATTAGGGGCACCAGTTCCTCTTCTGGTCACATTCTGGTGTTAAGGTATGGTCCTTTATGCCCCAAGTACGAACGAGGCAAGAAACATGCTGTATTTGCTGTCACACATCACGGGCAGCGTTTTGCCCTTTCTGACCCAGGCTTTCCCCGCGGCGCCCGCCCGTGGCTGAGGGGCTCAGCTGTGCCCTGCGGTGGGGCCGTTGGAGCCGGCTGGAACCGGCTGTGTCCGGCACGGGGCAGCCCCGGGCCCTCACCACAGGGGCCGCCCGGCAGCATCGCCAGCTGCTGCCGGCCCCTTGTCGGGTGACCCCAGTACAAAGGCACATGATGAGTCCTTCAGTGTGGCCTCTGGTTCCAGCACCAGCAACGCCCTCCCAGGTCATCCCAGTCTTATCACCTTCAGGCAGGTAAGTCTCAAATTATTTATTAGGTAGGCCCAGGGTGCAGAGGATGATAGAAAATGGGTTGAAATCTTTTGGCCTTGTTGCAGAGGGTACCAATAGCTGATGTCGTGTCCGGAACAACCTTCTGCTCACTGAATGGCATCTGTGTGTGTGCGCCCACATGGTTGCTCCAAATTCTCCACAGTAGAGCGTCGTCTTGTTTAGTATTAATTTTGTACACCCACTGCTTTTTTTTTCTTTGAAGCTGACTGTTGAGATAACTGAAACCCAGGGATTTTAACTCATTCATCTACTTGATTATTTATTTTTAATTTCTCTTTGAAAATACCTGCTAATGAGCATGTTCTTCCTGTCAGGGCTGACCTTCCTTACTGATACCTTCAGTAAAGTACCAGTTAGTACTTCATGCTTTTTTTCCAGGAGTCACCAGCTTTTTCTCATTTACTTCCTGGAGAGAGTCAAAATGGCTTTTAATCATCTCTGAGACGAGTTTCCAAAGCCGGCTCTCTCTGTGGACCTGCAGGGAAAGACATCAGGCAAAGCTGTCACGTCCCTGGAGTTTCTTCTTGTGTAAATGTTCTTTCACGGTGGCAGGACAGGGAAAAGCTGACACTACCTTTATTTTTCTTTAACATGTCAAGGACAAACAAGACTATCAAATAAGTAAACATAATGCAAAACAAAAGGAAACTGAATGATACAGTATTTGTCTCTCCCAGACATGCCTTTCCCCTTTGTTTTTTCATTTGTATTGTAATGTTACAAACCAAGGGATCAGTACGCTCTGTGACATGGAAAGGTCCCCACTCCCAACTATGTTTCCAAACCTGCAAACTTCCCAAAGCCTGCAGGTAGTCAGTCCTGCAGAAGTCAGAAACCAAACAAATGAAAATGATGATTCTTCAGGTGTTTTTATTTTTTTTAGCTGATTTTTGAAGAGTATGTCAATGAGTCATTATATTTAAATGAAACTCTAGGTCTGTCTAACTCTTAGTAACACTTAAGCACATGCCTAGATGGTATTCTGAAATCAAGGAGGTCTGAATCAAGGACTGAATGTAAAACTGATGTAAGCAAATGCAGTTCTTATTGAGTTTCTCAGGAACAAATTAATGCCTCGTGTAAGCGGCACTAAAAATGACATGTGGAGTCTAAGAAGCTCTAAAATGCAAATCAGAGTAATTTTCACTACTCAGAAGGTACACAAAACAAATACATTGTTTTGGCCTTATCTTTATAATCAGACCACAAAGAGAAACCTCTTTTGTTTATGATGCTGTGATAATTTGTATTATAAGGGTCTAGAAAGAAGTCACTAACCAACTATAGTTCTGACCAAAATAGATCAAAATCAATTTTCTTTTCTTTTTCAGCATATATTTCTGAAATTTTGATGCCAAACAAACCCCTCAGTGAAAGTCACTAACTAAGCACATTCGCTATAAATGCTACAGTAGCTTTGAGAAACAGTAGCTTCTGCTGCATATGCAAAGAGAATATTTTCATGATTTCAATTTATTCAGTTAATTAAAATAGATTATTAGGTCATTCACAGTTGAAAAGAAGAAGGAAAGCCTTTTTTTTTTTTTTCCCCTCTTATTTTCAGTCTCTATGTAGAAGTGAGGTAAAAAGAGTCGTTTAGACATGGTGTTGGGGGATATGGTGTAGGGGAGAACTTTGTAGAGTAGGGTTGATGGTTGGATTCGATGATCCCAAGGATCTTTTCCAAGCTGAATGATTCTATGATTCTATAAAATCTGCCATTCTGAAAGACTTATAGGTACCTCTGCCTGTGAACAATAAATTCAATCCACTCACTAAAAAGACTATTTTTCTTAGTGTCAGTTTAAATTAAATTCTAAGTATATTATGATAAATGTGAGTTTAGCATTTAGTGGGAACGTTTAAAGTCTTTTTTTTCTTTTGCATTTGTTAATATCATCACTGAATTTAGCCCTTAGACTGTCAGACAGAGTAGAAGTTAAGTTGCTGCCTGATAATTCATATTTTACAGTCTTTTTCAACTGTGTTTCCTATAGTTTAACCTACAAATTAAAATGACTGAAGTTAATACTTTCACTGCCCTCCTTTGAGGTTCTTCCTGCTCGTTTCCTCTTCTGTGTTATAAAGGGCATTGCGCTGTCTGGGCAACAAAGCAAGCTGCGGGGTGGATTAAAGTAGACTTTTAAATATATGTATGCTTATAAATCTATACACACAGAGAGCGATTGTACATAAATATGTGTATATTTCTGGATTTATCTAGATCAATATGATTTCACTGTTTGACCATAGAACTATAGTTAAAGACTCCAGATAAATGGCTGAAACTTATGTGAAGGTAGGAGGGAGACTGAATTACTTCTTTTTGAGGCAACACCATCTTTCCTGACATAAAGTGTATGTTAAATTGCAACCCTAAACTGCCTCTTAACTGCAAAGAGATGTGTGCTTCTGTATCAAGGTAAAAAAATAGAGATTAGAGGTCACACATCTACTATATAGAGAGGTACATGTAGTTTTTGCTTCTGTATAACTAGTCAATGCCGATAAGGTGCACTCTGATTTGAAGCTTACCTAGATTTGCTAATATGAGCAGAAAATAGTGCCTCCTTTCCACTAAAATGCTTACTTAGAAGAACACACAATCAATAATTGATTTATCTTAATGAGATAATTCAGATGGTTTTACTTAAGCTAAAAGTATCTGGGCTCTTTCTGTTGATTCCTGGGGGAAATCTGACCTGGAAGCTGACCTGGAATTTTTTAGCTTTAGTCTGAAAAAAAAAAATAAAAGGAAAAAAGAAAAAAAATTTCCAATTCATTGTTTTCCAGATAATATTATGAAATTATCAAAGTATCCTCTATTTATTTAGGTAAATTTCTTAGTTTTAGACGTTAAGCTTAATGTCAGGTAAAAAAATGAAAAATAAATTAAAAAAAAAAAAAAAAAGCCTGAACTGGAAATGCAATATGAAAACACTGATCTGAGCTGAATTTTGGGAAGTAAAGTAGGAGAGTTTTTAGGTCACTAAAATTTTCAAGGTATTACTTTTTTGTTATCAAATGGAACAATAATTGTTTTAAATAGTTCACATTCTTATAGTGTGGGAAGAAGGTATTTATGATTCTTTGCATATTTGTAAGAAAGAATGTACATTCGTATCATATTACCTAAGAAATATTTATTAGACACTCAGCTAAAATATTTAGATGCTGTCCCTTACAGAAGTAGTATGAAAGCAGAATTCTTGACTTCTATTGCCTCCATAGAAAATGGAATGAACAATAATGTTTTGTGCTGCATATTTCAAAGCAACAGGTATTTATGAGGTGGAACAAATATCTATGCAGTGTGCCACCCTGTTTCACATACTAGTGAATATGTAAACAGGGAGCTCAACTGTTTATGGCATTTTTTAGGGCATGGTTCCCCATGTATTTTTTTTAGCAGCAGCAAATCAGACTTGTGTACTTACCACCTACTCTGCTTGTTCCCATATTCACCACCACATGGCTCTTTCAGAGCAGACACCACCATGAAGTTTTCTTTTGAATGAACTGTGAACTGTCTGAATTTAAAAGAACACTCCAAAAACCTTACAAATTATTCCAATATGTGTTTTCTAATTTCACTAAATCTTTTCTTAAGTTCCTTTAGCATTTTAAACATACGGTTGGAAAACCATATTTTGAATTGAAAAACAATCCCATACATACACAGATACGCTGACCTCCACATTTTTTAAAAGACTCTTATTGAGTCCTGAGCCACTCAAAGTAATTGAGAAAAGGGCCTATCAAATAGCATCAAGGGCATATCAAATGCGTGTTCAGCTCTAAAAGTATCATTGTTGGCAAGTATATGTTACACAGTTACATCACCATGATTATATGCACCTGCACAGTCTCTGATTTCTTTGGCTAGAGCTGCCTGTTTATTTGATGGTCACTTCACAGCCCTGATCCACTGTTTCTGTGGGTATGGAGTTGTGGCCATTTGTGATTTGTTTTATTCATAGCAATAAAGCTAAAAAATGGGTGCCTTGAAGTGTTATAAATTTATTATGTTGCTCTTCCAGCATTTATAAATGAGGGATTTAATATTTCAGGTAGCTGTAACCCTTATGAACGCTGTATTTGAAACGAACCTATGGGATTAGGTTGTGGAGATCAAGAAGCAAAATTTCATGGAAGGAGTTACATCACAGACGGTAGCTGAGCAGCTAAAACTTCCATATAATGCACATTACACTTACAGTTCAAAGCACTTAGATTAATTTCGTCTCACATTGAGTTCCAATTATAAATGGTACTTCAGAATATTTTAAAAAGCTTTTTAAAAATCACTGGTTTTGCATACCTCCAAATTTATGGACATAAAATTACTGAAGCTATTAATTAAAAAATCACACTAAGGGGAAAAAAAAAGCTTCTTATGTCTGCTGATTCCTCAAAGCACCGAGGTATGCAGTTAACTTCAATTGAAATGGATGGAAATTTAGTACTTAGGTAAGAACTGAAGGGTCTCGAGACAAAGACATGAATTGAGTGCCAGTGTAGACACACACCCACTCTTAATGGAATAAGTCAAAGTGCTTTGCTCAGCTGGCATGTAACAGGGTGAAGCTCCTTATGATGAGAGGAGGATGAGTAATTCTAAATCCGTATCCGTGTTTTCCAAGTTAGGGACATCAAACAGAAATTTTATTTTGCATAAGTTGTTTCACTGGAAATGAAACAATGACCCCCACAACCTTCCCAAATTTTCTTCTTCTCACCTATTTATTCTACTAGATCTTACTATGGGCATTTTTTGAGACATCTAGTAAGAACAACTGGAAATGGATAGGATTTGAGGATACATATACTGTTTCTGTATGTATTGTACCTTATGCCAGCAATTTCACCAGTTTCGGAAGATGAAAATTCTTTTCCCTTCTTGCCATAATTGGAAGCTGTAAAATAAGCCAAGATGTTTGGTCCTCAAAGAACTTTTTCATTAAATAATTTAAGGACAACCTTACAGTTTATTTTCATTCTTCTCTTCCCTGCTTCCCTCTTCCCTGTATCTAATTTGGGGGAAGGGAGAAAAAAAAATCACAGTCTGCTCCATATGGTGCAAAGAAACACGTAGTTACTTGGCTAACTTTAGTAGTGCTTTTTATATTGGGTAGACTGCTATAAGTAGCAAGGATAAAAGAATTGACTGCCATAATAATTTTGGACATGTATCTATAAAGTTAGTGATGTCCTCTGTCCTTTTTTATCTTTTTTTTAATCAAAGAACAACCACTAGTTTTTCTTGCTATTGAAGGTTTTTTACAACTTATTTGTAGTATTATATTTTTTTAGGTGACATTAAGCTAGAGTATTGTAGATTAGTTCTTATTGTAATTAGCCCTAACTGCACACAATAGCAAATACAGCCTAGTCATTGTGCTCTGAAAAAATGTTGGGTAGGAAATTTTCAAACAACTTGCTTCCTCTGTAGTGATGCTAATTCACTGAAACTAATTGTTGTTATGAATGGTTAAATTTTGACAAATCTGTCAAATTGACATTTTCTCAAAAATCTTCAAATTTTTCAGTATTAAATTAAGTTTTTAAATGGAACAAAAATCCATTCTTTCAATTCAAAACTCTTAGGTTTAGATGGTTGAGCTTATTGTGGTAAAGAATAGTCAGATCAAATAGAAGTAACTGCAGTCAGAACACAAATTTTGTCTTTTAAAGAGAGAAAGTATTTGCAACATAATATTTTTAAGATATTGCATTTTATTCTCAGCTTGCAAAATAATTACTTTAAATATCATATTTTTAGCGTACATGTAATCTGTTGGTCAGATAATTTTGCCATTAGTGTTCCTTGCCATGTATAAATTAGGTCTTTTCCCCATATTAGTGCATGATGAAGGGAGTTCAAAATACTGTTTCTGATACAGGTCTAACAGTCAGATGTAGCACTGATTCTCCATCATCATCTTCTGTGTTTATCCATATTCAGTGTCAGTGCCCTTAATGCACATGTGCAGAAAGAATACATCCCATTGAATTGCCTATTTGGATATGACAGTTTGAGATGCTCTTGTTGTCATACTGCAGGAACTGCTAATGATATTTTGTGGGCTGTTAATCTTTGATACATAAGCAACAAAAAAAATTCATCTATCTTTCATATATCAACTTGGAAAAAAAAGGATAGGAAATTAATGTTCAAGTGTCTAGCTTAATGGAAATGTAAGGGTTCTGAATTAGTTTTGTTACATTTGTGTTATATCAGAACATCAATTTTCTATTGGATTTTCTTTTAAATGGAGGCTTTGAAATTGAGTTGTACTTTATTGTGATGTATGTAAGCATGAAGATCCAAGAAAAATTTAAACCTAGTTAAACCCTAGTTGAGAAGAAAACTACCTATCTCACAAATGGAGCTTGAATAATCAAGTGCAGCATTGCAAAAGAAAAATGTGAATTTTAAATTTGTTCCCCTTTCTCTAGGGAAAAACACAACAAAGACATTGGCAACCACTCACAAAGCTTAGTCGGTTCTTTTTCTTATTAACTTAATATATACATACAAGCATGTGTATGTATTACTCTAGTTTAGCTGACAGCTCCAGTTTTGTAGTGTTTACTTTAATACACACTGCATTTTGCTAAATCTAAAAAAATATTTTTTTTTGGTCTAATGTACTCTGCAGATTGTATGAAAATGACATCTGGTGGAGAATTGTTCTTGAAGATAAGCACTTCAAATTTCAAGCTAAGGTAGTCATTTAGGATCACAATTGTATATCACAATATTTCAGGATAAAAGAGTCAGTCAAATTCTCAGCAATCGGTAAAGCAAAGATTAAAGCCTTTTTGCAGTATAAATCAAAATTCATTTAGCTTTACAGTTCTTCAGGTTTCTTATGCACAATTTTATTTATAGTTTTAAATTTCTACACATAAAATTCTATTTTTACATATATATATATATATATAAAAAAATTCTAATTTGTCATTCTTCAGGCGAGTTGAATATGAGTCAACAGTCTGTCCTGGCAGCCAAAAGGCAGGACCCATGATCCCATGGAGAGAACAGCCCATGCTGGAGCAGGTTTGATGGCAGGACTTGTGACCCCATGGGGGACCCACACTGGAGCCATCTGTTCCTGAAGAACTGCACCCCTGTGGAAAGGACCACGATGGAGCAGTTCATGGAGTACTGTCTTCCATGGGAGGTAGCTCACACTGGAGCAGTGGAAGACTGTCAGCAGGAAGAAGCTGCAGACATGAGTGATGAACTGACCGCAACTCCCACTCCCCATCACCCTGTGCCACTGGCAGGTAAGACATAGAGAAATCAGAAATGAAGTTGATCCCAGGAAGAAGGGAGGGATGGGGGAAAGGTGTTTTAAGATTTGGTTTTATTTCTCATTACTCTGATTTGATTGGTAATAAATTAAATTCCCCAAGTCAAGTCTGTTTTGCCTGTAACAGTAATTGGTGAGTGATCTTCCCCTGTCTATCTCAACCCATGAGCATTCCATCATGTTTTTCTCTTCCCCTGTCCAGTTGAGGAAGAGGAGTGGTAGAGTGGCTTGGTGGGCAGCTGGCATCCAGCCAAGTCAACCCACCACACTAGTTTTCAGACTTTTCGATTTTTCTCTTTATATTTCTAATCATATTTGACCATACATACAATTACTGTCAATTCAGGGTACCTGAGGCTGCTTTAGAAATAAATGAAAGCTACCAGTATGCAACAGTTTTGAAAACACTTTTTTTTATTTGTTGAAATATAGGCTGTTGTAGCTAACTCTAGGACAGTTTCATAGGATAAGACTTCTGCTTTTTAAAGAGCAGTCACTGAATCTTATCTGTGAAGACACAGCTGCAAGTTATATGGACAGCTTCTTAAGTAAGGAACACCCAGGACACATTACTTCCCAGGAAAAATATATAGAAAACCAAATAAAGTTGCTTTTTTTGGCAGAGTGTAAAAACATGCAGTTAACTGGTATTTGGAAGAACTTCATAGCAAAGTGGAACACATTATAAATATAGCCAGATACCTCAAATCGTGATTACAACAAAATATTTTAAATAAAGAAAAGGAAGAAATTGATCTACAGTTATTACTTCATCTTATTTTTATTTTCATTATTGCAGTTCCTTGCTACATCTATAAATCAGCAACAGTTTTTCCAACAGCTGATACTGAACTTATTTTCCCAATCTGTTTACAATAATGGTTTACAAAATCTCTATTAAAGTGAATTTTTATTTTTTTTCTTTTTTTACGTCCTCCTTTTGCTTAGATTTTCTGTACAATACGTAAAAATGACCACACAGAAACCACAGATTCAGGAGAGACATTGCACTCATTAAGGAAAGGTTCAGGAGCATTGCTTATTTATATGCAAGCAAACTCTGGAAACAGGACATATCTGGACTATGTAGCATGGCCTCCCTCTTGGTAGAACGTATGGTGTCTCAGCCAGAGGATACAATTTAGCCCAGTAGTAAATTAACATGATTTGCAAACAGAATGTTGTTAAACAAAGCTCTTCCTGAATATGGCTCTCCCCTAATAATAAGGGAAAGTAACTTGAATTAATTACTCAGTAATTAATGTATCGTTTAAATAAACAGTAAGGGTAATAATCTCCTTATTTTCAGTAGCGCATTTCATCTCCTCAATGACCTTCACTTATTTCCCAGGTCATTACTCATTTCATTTTTATTTCAACTAACTCCAATGTACATCTGTACTTTTAACTCTAATTTTTACCAAGAACAGAATGAAAAATTTTGCCTCAGGTTTTTATCATCGAGGTATTTCGAATTAGCAGAACAAAATTTGTTATTAAATAATACTACTTAGTCATTTTTGTCCATCTCAAGAGCTAAGGAATACACACAAATCTAACATTGAAGTGACAGGAACAACAGAGTTAGCTTTAACGTGTGCAGACTGCTGCACACTTTCCATCTATATCAATTACGTTATTGCTGTTCCCATCTTCTTGATTCCCAGAACTGTTTTCTGATGGTTTTAAGGAATACTACCTGATTTAATCTCCAAATATTTTTACAACAAACCGTATACCGAAAATACCACTGACTTTTAGCCATAAAGGAAATTTCTGGAGAGCAGATGAAAAGATGATATTGTAGCTAAGACTTGGCTCATTTAGCAACAGAGTAGAACCAAAGAGCTGAACTCGTGCTACTAGGGAAATCTGGGTAGCTGTGCTGGTGGTCAGTGATTTCCATACTGTTCCTGGATTGAAGTCACATGTTCTCATCCCAGTACAGGGGATATATATTAACAGCGCTGAAACTCATCTTTATTATGCTCTTCAGCTTGTCTCTAGTCTGAGCCAACCCAGAAAAATCAGGGAGTTTTCCTAAGCCTAAGTCCTCCTTCTCTCTTTTGTAGACACAGTTTATTTATTTATTCTTTAATACTACATGAGCTAGACAAGCTTATTTTAATAATAGCCTAATTAACACATACTGCTGCACTATGGGGGACTGATCCTTCTTAATCCACCAGCTTTTTTTTTTTATTATTATTATTCTTTTATGTTATCAGAGTCTGTTTTCGCACAGACCACCTAAGCTGTCCTGCAGACAAAGTTCAAGCACTGACAGTGGAAATAAATAGATGGAGTATGTGGTGCCAAGAACCTGATACTTTATTCTCTGACAAAATAACCAGCAAGTCCGAAGGCAGATGGCCCTGTTTATCAAATCCTTTTGATCTCTGGGGATTTACAAGTGCATTGGGAGCATAAAAAAAAAAAAGAAAAAAAAAAAAAGCAAGCATTTGGGAAGGAAAAAGCGAAATTTTTACTTATATTTAGAAGAAGCAAAAGAATATCTAAAGTACCTAGTCAGTAACAGATGAGAAGGAAAACAATCTGAGCTTATTTTGTGGACATAAACACAAAGTTTGCTGTTTCATTAAAGATGTGAGATAGAAGCACAGACGGTCTTTGGAATGAAAATAAAGTATAATTTAGAGGAGACAATATTGTAATAGATCTGCATTTTGGGTATGTTTCAAAGTCCCCAAAACTCCAGGAACCACAGGTGCCTATGGCAGACTTTCAGCCTTGTGTGCTCTGGACCTTAGCAGATTTCTTTTCTAGATATGGACTGCCAAAAATTGCTTCTGTAGTGGATTTTGCTCTTCTTGTAATACCCTTCACAGAAGACAATTTAGAAGCTACAGCCACCTTAAATATATAGCCACTAGCTGATTTAGCAGTGTTAGCTGAAAAAAGCTTTAGGTCTGCACTCTAACAACAGTGTGGCATCTTATCTGCTCTAATTCAAGCGAGGAACATGTGACGGTGGATCCAGTGGCCTGAGTCAGGAGTAAGCTGCATTACACAGCATGGACAGGAGGTGGCCAGTCCTGAAAGACTGAAGAATCTAACCTTTCACTCCTGCAAAGGGCTCTGCAGGTGCCTGGGTGTAGGAGTGATGCTTAGCATTGCAATGGATAAGGAAAAGACAGGAAAGAATGAGTGGAGCAATGGCAACACCTATACAGCTAGTTACACAGGGTAAATACTGTGTGTATTGCTGACTTCAGACTCATTTAAAAGGTTTAAAAAGACAGCTGCCTCTGATTTTTTTCATTTTTATGTTTTACAGCAGACTCTGGCTTTGCCCTTGTAAATGTCTTTTATTAGTTTATTTGCTTTGTTGGTTTTTTTTTTTTTCCAAAATCCTTGCTTCTGATTGTTTTGATTTATATAAATATCTATGAATTTCCACTATTGCCTCATATGATAGACATATTAAAAGTACAGTGGTGGCCAACAGTACACTGATTTCTCCTGCACAAATCCATGGATAGGTTTCTCACTTAAATTTTGGTAACTTATAGGGACTGTAATGGAGATACAGACACCTATTATGTTAAGTAAAAAAGACATTTAGCTTATAGAGAGAAAATTTAAATTCTCATTCATCTTTTAGCTTGAGCATATTCATCATAAGTTGCTATTTAACAATAACGTAACAGTGATGGTCCTTGAGGAGGGAATATGATGGAGAGAGGAACTGTAGTCATATTGTTATGTCTCAGACAGCATCTAATTCTTTTGAACTGCTGCTGCTCCCCTTTCTTCAAAGACCATAAATTAATTTTATAGCTTGTAGGTCTACGATGAAAGGGATTGAAAACATAACGATGACCACAGATAGAAATAGAGAATTAGAATTAGAAACCATTTCATGGGAAGGGACTTCTGCAACTCCAGAATTCAGTTTGCATAGTAGGAAACTGAAATTCTTTCAAACAGCAAGAGACATAAATACGTGGATTTCCTGGATTCAAAATACAAATCATAGCTGGTTACAGGGGAATGGGTGAATGTGATCATTTTGTATTGTTACCGACAGAAGCAATGCCTAAACAAATCTATTTTTTAAACTGTTAATATAAATGTTCTCAAGCATTAACACAAGCACTCTTCTACACTCTCTCTTGATATCTGCCACCTTTATGGACTTGCTTGAAAGAATATGCTATCTGAAAGATGTCACATGTGGCATTGACAGGCAGTTATTCAGAGTATGGCAGACAGCCAGTAAATCACTCAGTAGAGTTTTCTGTCCTTCCAGACATATCTTCCAGAATCTACAATTTCTGCCTTTGCAGTATACTTCAATGTCAGACTTTATGTTCTCTCTAAACATTTATATGTAAAAGTGACAAAAAAAGATACACATTCTCTTGCTAATTGATTTTTCCATCCTTTCAGAGCTCAAGTGCACAAATCCCAGCATGTAGTAACAAGTCTCTCACCGTCTTTCCAAGTAGTCTGATTGCAAAGCAGGCTTTTTCTTTTCTAGGGGCAGAGGGGGGGGGTTGCGGTGGGAAGTGTCTTTACAAACCAGGTCTTTGGGTCATTCGCACTACTAGCAGTTTGTTCAAAATCTGTGAAAAACCTTCATACCTGAAACGAAATGTTCAGTTCCTACCAGAGTATAAACTGATAGGAAAAAAGATGTAACCTTTGCTATTTCATGTAAATTCATTTTTTCAGCTGTTCAAATGTTTTTGGCAGTGAACCAACTCTTCTAAGGGAACCTGCTATAAAGACTGCATTAAATACCCTAGTAAGGCTTCTGTGTCTGTTAAAACTTGGAATAAAACACAACCAGTACTACCTGTTCTGCCATAGGGTCAGTCTAGCCTAGAAATTTCCTACATCATTGGATAAACATGAGCATCCAAGAAAGAGTAAGAAAAGGACAAGTGCATATAATACATGCTTTATGAATATTTCCATTATGACCATATAAAATAATCTCATTGAACAGCAGTTTCACAAGTTAGCACTGATTACGCCCTCATATACTGTGGTGGAACCTGTTTTCAAAAAACACTGATCTCTGTCCCTCTGAAATTTCAGATGTCTCTGGGAGGGCTCAGATTGACTGAATACACCCAGTTTTAGAGGATCTAAATCTTTATCACATAAATTTATATTTAAATCTCAGGAATGCAAATCTATCATTATCTAAATAAGAGTGCACCTGAAATGGAAATAATGAGTTTAGATGTGGTGTGTAGGCCATGGAAAAGTTTGAGTTGTAGCTATTTCGGTCTCACATATACTCATTTATGACTGACCTTAAAACACAGGGTACTATAGTCCCTGTTCATACTTTAACGTAATTTTATGTAAAATAGTACCAGTATGTGACAAAATATGAATTTCTGAGCATCTTTTTTTTTTTCACAGTGGTTTCCAGTGGATGTTGTGAACTCCAAATGGGATTTTTTTTCCCCTTGTCTCAGCTATAGATAGCTTTAGTAAATATTTTTCTTATGCAAACTCAAATTTGTTACAGTGAGATTCAGATTTGCTAATCCTCTTGTCTTTGCTACTTCAGGGACACAAATCACCGTGCAAATTTTCTGGCTCGCCAGGGCCAAGGGTGTGTGGGGTTACTGATGCGTCTCAAGGAGCTTGCACAAGGCCAGCTACAAGACACGGGAAACGCCCACACCCCACATGTCCCAGGCCCTAAACCAGATTTTAACTCAGTGGAATTAATTTTGCCTTCACTGTAGGATATGTATCAGCCTTAGGGGTGCTGGGAAGTGCTAGGGGTGAGCTCCTTTCTGGCAGCCACAGTCTGGGTCCCACCATGGAGCACTGTGGAAACACAAGAGACTTTCAGGCAAGATGAAAATCTAACAGAATGACAGCTCATACTATTTGTAGCAGGCCTTCAAAAAACAAACAAACAAACCCCAAACAAAAAAAAAACCAAACCAAAAAAACTCAAGAAAACAAAAGAATAGCCAAAAAAGAAAAAAAACAAGCAGATGACTACAAGTCCATATTTTTTTTTGTCAGATTTTTTGGCAGAGATCAGGCTAGTCTAAGCAGCAACCTGTCATTGTCTTAAGTTACATTCAGGTGCTGCCGTTTGAAATGGTACAGATTCTTTAGCAGATCCATTCCCTTCCTGATTTAATCATTAGTGTGTTGCAGTATGGCAGCAGGTTTCAACAGTTTTTACCTGTAACTATGACCTGGGAAAATAGGGCTTCCTGCATTTCGTTATTAATTGCCAAGCATATTGCCTTGAAACAGCTAAAGAGTCCTTGTAAGTCTTTTCTAGAAATGAAATAATCTCCATCTGAGATTTCAGAAGTAAAATGTTAAACCAAGTATTCACAACAAAATAAATCCTGTCTCGCACAAGTGAAAATTGTCTCAAGGTAATATGCAACAGCCCTCAGTAACAGTAAACAGAGTTACAGCTTCTTTTTGTCATTTTTATCTTCAACTGTGATTTAATTCTGATTTGTCATTTTCAGCACTGTTCAGTGTTTTGATTCTGAGGTTAATGGATTTAGATAAAATGGGGTTTGAATGAAGGGAGGATTTTCAACAGTGTATTTTTAGAAGAATCAGGCTTTAGAGAAGGGGGAATTCTGCTAGGGGAAGGGATTGACTCCTCTAGGGCTTCCCAGCAAGCCGCTGGCAGGACAAGAAATAGGATCTGGGTCTCCTGGGGTTGCGCCTGCTGTTCTGTCCAGCGGCCTCCGCGGCTGCTTTTTATAAGTAACAGTCACAAAAAACAGGGCCAGCAAAATGCCTTCATCGTAAACCAATAAGCGAGATGTATTCAAACGCTTCCAGCAATTGTGAACCATTGATTCACAGTCATTCCTCAAAACACTGAGCATGAAGAGCAGAAACTCTTTTCATTCCTACAGTGCATATCTGCACGGCACAGGCATTAGGCAGGGAAGGAGCTGCCTAATTAGGAGGGCTTGTCCTGGCTTTAATGCAGCTTAAGAACAGCTGCTTTAAGTTGCATTATTGGCCTGTGGATGCCACTAAAGATGCTTTCTCCCCTTCAAAATGGATCTGTTCTGTGGCCTTTAGCAAATCAATAAATCTACTTAAATAGGATGGAAATACTCTGATTGGGAAAGTGCCTTGTGTAGGGTGTGCCAGCAAGTTACCGGCTGCCTGCTGTTCCCTCCTAATCCAAAAGGAGTAGTCACCATTTAAAATGACATATTGCACTATTTGTAGAATTTTCTAAAAGGCTGCTTAGCCAGGTGCAACTCTGTTTTCACAGGGGCAGGAGCCACAGCTGCAAATGGATGGAAATCCGGAATTTTGTAGTGCCAGTGAGAGAGGATCACCAGATGGGAAATTTAGCAGGAAATCTCAATGCCATTATGACTCTCCCCCTCTGCATTTCCAAGTGAAAAAGAACACTTGAATGCTGAAAATTATGACATATTAAACAATTATTGAGAATTGCAGATAGCTGGCTCAGATATACCTGAGGTTCTGAAATTACAGATGGCAAATTTTACAAAGCATTGTGATGTGCTTTTGCTGCAGATATTATGGGAGCAGGGAAAAGTGTACAGAATCTCTGACAATGGTTTTGTTTGGGAAACCCAAACAAAGGCAAAGAGGGAATTAATACACAGAAGCTTGTAGATGTACTCTGTTCAGAATAACACAGTCTACTGCTTCTGCCATCCGCTGCTCAGTAATAAAAATTATCCAGCAAATATTGAAGCTCTGTCCTTATAGCAAAAGAGTTGCACACAAGGATATAGATGCTATGTTAGATTAGTTAGATCTCTGGAAGGTTTTTCATGAGTGCTTTTTTGTGTGTGAGGCATACTGTCCTGGAGACAAGTTGGGACGGGGGTCTTAGCTGGGAGGAGGCTGTTGGAAATTACCTGTATTTACAGTGGGAATAATCTGGCTTTTTGAGGAATGATAAACAATTTTTTCACAAAAAGACAGCTTCCTAAAACTTATTTGTGATAGCAGGAAAGTTTGATCATCACCAGAAGTCATATATAACATATATTGATAGATGAAATGTTCACCCTACTGTATGGGAAGACAGCTAACAGACTGTAGCATTAAGCACTTACTGTTTCCATAAGGCTTTTTTTTGCATGTTTCCATGCAAATATTTCAAGGTGTGTGGAATTATATAGAGATATGCCAGGAATGCTTTTTGTCTTCATAACTTGTAGGAAGGTCACACAGGTGAATGCTCTCAGCTTTTATTATTCATGTGAAAATAACAGAATATTTTTACATCTGCTGTAGTAATACATTTTTTTTTTTAATTATAACTCCTCAGGTAAGATTTTAGCTCCTTGTATTAAGATGACAGTGTGACAGCAACATTAAGGGTAGAATGTACTGTCTTTATCATTTGACAAAGGGGCGGAATAAGGATACCTACCAAAAAAATCTTCCGAGGATTCTTCTGACATGGTCTCATAACAGCCAAGTATGCTGAAGTTACTTCAGTAAATATATGTTATATAGATTTAATATTCAGTAATTAAATACTTGTTTCCTAGTCTATATAATTTGACAAATGGTGTATTGAGTACTGACCTAGAAATTGGGAGTTCAAGTGTCCTTATTGTGCCATGGGCTTCCTCTTTCAGGGACTGACTTTGGATGTCTGGTACCTAAGGAAGAATGTAGGAATTGATGGCATTTCCAGAAGTAACAGATCTTAATTAAAGCTTAACCTAAATGAAGACCAACTCGGAAGGTACAAGCTGTGGACTAAGTTGAGGGAGGTTCTGGCTACAGAACAGATATCTCTGTGACTTTGAAACTAGCCTCTCTTTTGTATGAAGAGCACGTGTGTAAAGTGGAGATAACAGTGTGGTGTTGGAAGGAAAAGAAATTATAAGTTCTGAGGGGATCCAGAAGAAATAACTTGGTAAGTAGGAAATAAAAAAGAACAATTTCTAGAATCTGGCATCTTCTTTTAAGCTAGTGGGTATATGAATTTATTTATTTTCTTTTGGATAGTCAATGATCCTGGAAAAATATAAAGACAGAAATGGAAAAATTGCAACTGTGCATTTGACTAATCAGCCTTCATTAAAATAAAATGGTAATTTTATGTTGAAAATATTTTATCACCTTTGTATTCAATTCATAGAAACTAGATGCATGTTTTGGGATAAACACAGAAAATGAGTATCCCTAGTTAGCCTTGCATTTACTGTCAATGTCACTAAAAACACATGGCTAAGACACAATAAAAAACCACAATGTTGATAATCATTATTGTGAGAAGTTTAAAAAAATGTAGTGTTATAGTCTTTAATAGAAAATTTTTCATTAATTGTATTTTTAATATATGCTTCTCAGAACTGTTCCAGTGAAGTAAGCAAGAAATATGAACACAAGCAAAATAATATTCCAGTCCAATCTAGTGATTTTTTTGTGTGAGTAGTGCTTATTCCTTGCTAGCAAGTCTTATTAGAGTGGTAAATACTGGTGTTCCACAAACTTAGTTACAAATGTGTGCCATGACAGTGAAAAAGAAATAATGAAAATTACCCATCTTAAGAAAACCTTTCCTGGGACAACAGCCCTGCAGTGAAACTAAGAACACAATACAGCTAGCTATCTCATTGCTCCACCATTGTACAGTAAGATGACTGATCTCAGCATTTTGTGCCACTTATAGCATGTACACATGCATGCAAGAAAGCCAGTGTATAAAGCTTGGTTGCAAGTATTCTGTCAAAACTGGCTTTTTTTTCACAAAATATTCCTATTTTCCTAGATATTTTCTAAATTAAAAACTTCCAGTATGTAAAAAAGACCTTTATTAAGGTCATGGATGTTGCCATCCCAAGGTAACAAGACTCAGAGTAGTTTATGCCAACATCACGCTTCTGACAGAGGCCAGTAGGCCATTACCAAACAATGAGGATAAAAGATGATATAACAGGGCTAAAAACAATAGCTGTTTTTTAATCTGTTTCCATATACTTCTAAACTTCATCTAAAATAGCTGGAGCTTCTTTTTTTCCCAAAAGCACAGAATACAGAAATTCTTTTGAACATCAAATATTCTCGAGGTCTTTATTAATACCAAATGACATTAAAAGTCTGGTCAAGCTTTACAGTAAACTTTGAAATTAATTTAGAGATACTGAAGTTCATTTATCAGTTAACAGGTACTCCCAGTCTAGCATCTCTAGACTATTTTACTTAATAACCTCTTTTCATTTTGCTAACATGAACAGTCTCAGACCTTTGGCTATCTTTGGGTAAGACATTCTCTAAGCACTTAATTTTCTTGTATGGCTCATTTCATTGCTTATATATCCTGTTATTTTACTTCCCTATTGCCCATAACTGTCCTTCGAGAAGTGGTAATCAAAGTTATGCAGGTTCATTTAGGAAAACTGCATTTTTCCTTTATAGAAATTCTTCTATCAGCAAAATAATTTTATTATCTTTATCTATTAATATATACAATAATAAAAAAAAAGAGATAAAACAAAGAAAAAAGGAAGTGAGAAAGTCTGATGACAACCTGTACCTTCAGCATATGGATGAGGAGTAAAAACCAAGATATGCTTTTGATTGAGACATGTCAGTAGCATGTAAAGCATATTTATGTACTTAAAATCTTTAGTTTTGTCAAAAGGCAAGGCAGGTAATAATTTTATACAGTGTTTTGAACGTCAGCTAGTCCTGGAAAATAAGAAGTGTAGGAGATAAGCTTGAAAGGGCAAGGTCAAATGTGAAACTGCTGGGACTCTCTGCAGTCATTCAGGAGGTCAGACGTTTTGGATCCAAACTTTTACAGATGGAGAAGAATCAGACAGGTCCTCCTGCATATCCAAGCACAGTCAGTGCTGCTGCCAGAAAAAAGAGCAGCCAAAGGAGAAAATGGGTTGTCTGGCATTGTTTTAACAGCAGTTTGAGAAATCACTATAACACCTACCAAAACTCCAGCCTTAATGGTAATTGTTTGTTCAATTTCTGTGCCCTAGCCAAAGACTGCAGAAGGTGATTCTGTCCTCTGAAATTGCTGAATTTACCTATGACCATGTACCTAAGAAAATAGTCTGCAATCACTAGCAAAGATCAATAAGCATCAGCACTTCAGCTTCCAAACCTTAAGATGTCATGCCATTTGGGCCTTTATTACCGCTATTTATCTTATTTATTATCTGGATCAATTTTATTTAAGACCAAGACTCTGAATAAGACACTATCACTTCAGAACGGTGTTTCCTGAGAAAGTGTACTTCTAAAAAAGGTCAAACGGACTGAATCACAAAGAATTTGGCTTCCTTCCCTACATGAATTACATTAAAAATAATTAGAAATGGCAGGTCTAGATTGTTAGGAAACAGCTCCATTCCAGACACAATCAATTCAAGTGCATGGTTGAAAATAACAAAACAGCAGAGGTGATAAATCTGTTTGTCTCTGTTTTGGTTTATACTTGTATTATTCCCATTCTTTTCACAGAATTGTAAAACTGAAGACAACTGTGGTGACCATCTCATCCAATGGGCCACAGAATTTCTTTAACAAATTCCTGCATCAGACCTGTAATTCCCACTTGAGCAAAAGTAGGTGCTATTCAGGCAGACACTTAATCTTGGTTCAAACACTTCAAAGGATAAACTGTCCCCCATAGTCATGGTATATTTCTCCAGCTGACAATCATTCACACTTACTTCTCATTTGAACTTGTCTAATTTCCAGTATTTTGTTGTGCTTTTTCCCTGCTTATGTTTCAAATAGTTTTTTATCTTAAACTTGTAGGTTCTTACAGGTTATGGGAAAACTATCCTTAAACATTTATTGGATAAAATAGATAGCTTGTACATAAATTGTTGGGAGGCCAATTTTCTAGGTGATCAATTCTACCTCTATGGGATTTTTTGCTACAGTATTCTAGAAAACAGCCTTATTTTGAACAATATTACAGTCACTGGCTGTAAATCAATCCCCAAAGATTTTTTTTCAAAATTTGAAAATAAATGTCTCCCAAAAATACTTGTGACACTTTTGTATATTCAGTTCTACTAAACCAAAAAAAATATCGCTAGCTATTTTTTCTTGGTAGCCGTAGTAAAATTTCAAAGTGACAAGAGAGATCTTATACTTTTCATTTGTGTCATTGAAAACATCAGTAATCGTTCATTTATTTTAAATCTGCCTTAAGCACTATCAAAGACAATAACTTTTCAGTAAACAAGGTCTACTTACCAAGATCAAAAGGAATATTTATTTATCTGTTACAAAGAAGCATAACTCTATGGAGTTCTCTCAAACTACAGTGATTTACATCAGCTCCTGGTATCACCTAGAGCTTTCCTTGAGTGATGAAGTAGATATGTTCAAGCTTACATTTTTACAGCTCCAGGATTCTCTTGCATTTAATGAAGAGTAGAAACCTTACCATTTTAAATAGAATTAAAATTTAAAATAAGAGCTGATCTGTTTTACAGATCTCAAAACTATTAAATACTTTTACTGTTCTCAGTTCTGAAATTAAAATCACTCTCTGTATCACAGATAATTAAACGCATATCATCTGATGATACAACTATGTAATCCATTTTAAAACAGCAACGAATAAAATCTAAGCAAAAGTAACCTTGAACTCTCATAATATATTAAATCAGGAACACATTGAATCCAACATTTATTTCCACAAAAAATTTTACTTAGGTACATATGCATAGATTATTATAAAACTTGGAATTATAAAATATGGCTCTGTTCCAAACTTAGGAAAGACCAATATTGCTTTTGGTTAGCTGATGAAGTGAAAAAATCCCTCTGTTATGTCCTGCTGAAGGCCTTTTCTTGCCCTCAGAAAGGTCTTGAATTCAACAGGATGGTTTAGAGTCACCTGCCTGCAGAAAGGCTTGTCAGACAGAGGTCACAGGCAGCTGTGAAAAACATGTTTCAGAACTCCCCTTTTTTACTGCAAATAAACTCTAAAAAATATCTTAATGTTTTATATAAAGTAGGTATGTGTACCTATAACATACATGCACATATTTTATGTACATGTACGCATATACATAATCTTCCTAATGAAAAAGAAATTGTTGAACTCTTAACTCCTCAATGTAGGGTGGATTCTTGAATAAGAAGATTATTGCAAAAAGGAGATAAACCTCATCGTCTCCGAGCTGTAATCTCTGCACTTCCATCCTGAATGTCTGTGCCTTGAACGGGCGTAAGACATGCAAATGATATTAAGTTGACCAACGATGATCAAACCAAGGCAGTTCTGGACATGCAGAGATGCAGAAACCATAGTGGCCTGAGAAGCTGTATTGGTTGAGATTGTAGGTACTCAGTGAGAGCCTAATGAGAGTCTTAAGGCTTGTACTGAGATCATTTAAACACAAAAAATCCTTCTGGAAGTACAAGTCAACGGCCTTTTATGGCTCTGGAGCATTACAGCTGAGTTGTCATACCATAAGCATACCATAATCAGAACTTATATACATGTTACGGATATTTTACAATCCCAGTATTAATGTACAATGGCCAGATAAAAACTGGACGTTTTTAATGGAAAGTGAACAAAAATTATCTGAAAATGCCAATTAGATGAAAATACAACTTGTAGACATAAGCGTATGTGTACTTTTGTAAATATTGCATATCCTTTTGAAAGTATTGCATAAAACTTACAGGAATGCTAACGTTTATGTAACACTAATTTGATCAGAATTTTAAAAATAAAGGTATTGAAAAGGCTGATTTTTGATATGGCTGAAAAATCCAATATTCTTTACATTGAAATGAGTTATTTTTTAACAGCTAATAAGTACCATTTCAGCTCTAAGGTATTAGGGTTTTTTTTGTAGACAGTTTTACATTATGATTGACTATATCGTTGGTTACTATTGGTTATTTCATGGTAAAATATATATGCATATATGTATTATAAATAAGTGTATATATATATAATCATAGATTCATCTAGGTTGGAATATGGGTATATATGTGTGCATATATATGTTATATATGTTGTTATATATGTAATATTGAATTTATTTAATTTAATATATGATATACAATATATAGTTAGCATGTAATATACAAAATTATTCTATATTCTAGGTGTATATTATATTATACAGTTATAGTATAAAGTTATAGTATATTGTATTGTTTTATAGTATATTAATTATTGTGTTGTGTTATATATTACACGTTATGTTTTAACGTAATAGTTAGAAAAATATATAATATTTTCTTATATATTCATGTTTCATTTAATAATTAAATAACAAACAAAATATGGCTTTACCAATTAAAGAAACAAGTTATCAGTTATGAAGCATAGTTGTTACAATGTTTTCTGGGAAAAATTTAATACTTTGCTAATTAAAATAGAAATTCAAAACCATTTTCCAAATTGTGTATGATTTAAAGTTGAAACAAAAATGCAAATCTTAATGTATTTTGAATTTCAAATTTTAATTCTAAAACTTTGACTTTATCTCCTTAAGTATTACAAAATAATAACATTTCTCTTTTACTTTCACTGAGAATTCTAGGTTCCAATTTTTTCCTCTTTTTTTGCAGGTTCTGACGGTGAAAAGTGTTAGATCACGCATTTGCTGAACGCCCAGAAAAAAAATCCCAACTTCATCTGGGTCAATAGAAGTTTTATGAACAATGGAGAATGACCTGGAAGATAACAGTGACTGTTACATGCATTACTTCCAATAATTTATTGCCACAACCTCAGCTTCAACTCTACGGAGCAACAGTGTCTCCTGGTGGTCAACTAGTCGGACAACTATTTTTTCAAGAAGCATTCGGCTCCATTTCAGTTGATATATATAAAGGTACTTTCATATTAAAGCAAAGACTCTTGTGTAAATTCTTGCCCTGGGAAGTGGTTTTATTGAAAATTCATTTAAGTACTTTAGATACCTGAAATTAAATCTGTTCTTACATACTTTGAAAGTAAAGAGCTTCTTTGGGCAAAAAATATTAATAAAAGCAAACTCCCTGTGCCTGTTGTCTCTCCCCTCCTTGATTATGACCCAAATGCTCTTCCCCTCCTCCTGGGCAAGGATGTACTGATTAAATGAAATAAGTAAGTAGGTAAATAAATAAATAAATGAAACAAAAAAACTTAGTTGTGCTGAGTCCTTAAACATTTCTCATGTGCATTCGTTATGTGCACTGCTTGCAGTTAATGGGAAATTTCAGTCCCTTGTGCAAAGCAATGCTTTCTAAATCATTCTAATTCCTTCCATTTCATTTTCTTCACTACACACACAAAAGGGAAGAAAGTAAATGTCTCCCTATCTTCAAATTCAATTTGAAACATTTTATTTGATGAAATGTATATTTGTGTAAACATTTCTCACTGGGGATGGCATCTAAATTTGCTCTGTGGGACTTGACAGCAGAGCTTTATAACCTTATATTCTACTCATTGATCTCTAGCTTCTGTGTACTGTCTAAGTAATTTCCTATTCATATTTAGCTTAAATTGTAAACAATGTAAGCTTTTAAGCCTTATATATGGAGATTCAGTAGTATGAAAATTTACTTGTAAATATGCCTGATAGGCAAAGTGCAGAGCGGAATGAACTTAGAAAATCTTTCTTCCATGGCAGGGTTACAGACTGAAATGAGGTTTTATTTAACATTAAATTATTCTGTTATGCAAGAATATGCCAATAAAATACCTGAATGTGTATATGGAGGTAGGTAAAATACAAAGCTAGTAATGTTCTAGCATCTATGAAGAAAATAATACAGAACAGGTAAAGAAGATATGCTCCTTCAAAATGACAGAGAAGCATAGATTTTTGCCTCCAATACTTAAGAAAGTAGTCATCAGAGGACTGAACTAATTTTCCAGGATTTTTATTATTAATGTGTGTTTCTCTTTTTGTTTTATACTTTTGCAATGACTAAATATATAAAGTTATTACACCCAGTTCTACATCTGCAAGCAGATAGGAGACATCCTTCTATCTGAAGCCTCAAAGCAGACAGAGAATGACATGCAATCAAGTATTACTCAGCTTAAATCAAGTTTGTTGAATTGACACACTAGAAAGTACTGTCAAGGCACAGGAATAACATACATTTTTAACTTTCTGAATATAATGGCAAGTGGCACTTGTATTTGTTCTAGGAAATTTTATGCAGTAAAAGACTTTTACTTTCAACATGCAAAATTGCATAGTTCTTTGTTAATCACAAATGGAATTGATACATGGACATTTAAAGCAATTTGAGTGATTTTAGGGATTATATTTGTCCTCAAATAAAGGACAAATTTGTTCCTATTTTATCCAAGCTCACTGTAATTGAGCTTTTGTGTATAAATCCTTACATAATTTCATAAAAGGTTAATAAACCTATTGAACTAAAACTGAAGCTTTGCATAGGTTAATAAATATATGGATGATGTAATAGTTCAGTTTTATTTCAATTTCAGACCTGCAGTAGTTTGAGGTATTCCTGTTCCAAAATTCTGGTACATTTTACACAGGAGCTCCACGTAGAAAGTTCAGATGCTAGAAAGCACAAATTTGGAGATGCTCAGATCATGAGTTTTTGGTTTGGTATCAGTCCCATTTATCCTAGGGTTGTGATTATAAAGACAGGTTGGTTTTGTTATTGAAAGCCTTGTATGATACTTTACATCTTTGAATGCTGAGGTGCTTTCTAAAGTAGGAGAAGTCAATGTCTGCAGGTTTCAATTCTAACAAATTCATCTCTAAAAAATAAGCCTTCTAATGTCTTTGGCAACACAACTTTGTACAGATCCTTTCCCCTTTCTTTGAATGAGAGGTTATTCTCTTCTTATAGGTGGAGTGAAGGTCCTGTGAAGTGCAGTGATGTGAAATAACTGTGTCCAAGATAACATCACTTGTTGGTAGAGGAGAGAACATCATTTTGTGTCTTCAATGCAGTTCTTACAAGCAGAGTGAGTTACTGTATAAAGAGCCATTTAGCTGCTTTAATGCAGACAAGTGGAATGACAGAGTCCTTCTTACCTATATGTTTTAGCCATTAAATGACTCTCAGAATGGGCTCGTGCTACTCTTTCACACCTCGGCAGCAGCTTTTACCATGAAGGCAGTGCTGAGAAGAATGATCAGCTGAATTTTTCTAACTCCATCACAGCCTGTAGAATGATTCAAGAAGTTCAAAAAACATTATTAGTTTACACATGGTGTAATCTAGATTGTCACAAAAAAGGTAAAAGAACACAACTTTCACTTGCACATAAGACTAGCACTAGTCCTAATTTGACTGTTAGGAAACCACTTGATAGTACTGATCAAAAACTTGTTGCACAGCAGATAGGCATTATCTGCCATTCCATTTTGACTATTTTTAGTCACAAACAGGTAAAGTGCTTATCAATAAAACTCCTGAAGTTTAAGAAATGTCTTTATTTTGGGCGTGACTCCCATGGTAGTAAAATTGCTGAACAGAACTATTACTTAAAAGTTGAGATAGCCTTAAAGAAAATGTGACTGACATGCAGAACTATCTAAAATCAACAAAACTGGATGGCTTTGTGGATGGCTTTACCAGGGATTTACCTATAGTATATACATAAAAACATGCCTGTTTCCTTCAATTTGGGAAAGCTAACAAAAGCTTTTCTATTGATTGCGATCCATCTTTAGCTCCATGCACCATCAGTGAGCAAACCAGGTGAGACTTCCATTTAAATTTATTTGCAATACAGAAGAGTGAGTGAATAAACCAAATCTACAGCAAGGGATATCTGTAGTTCCCAAAAGAGAAGGGAACAGAGGAGAAAATGGAAGACGTGTCTGAAATTATTATGATGAACTTATCCTAGAAGATGCAAATGAACTATAAGAATTCTGGCAGTATTTCTATCATTTGGCCAGAATCAGGCTGCATCAAAGCCTTGGAAACAAATGCTCTCACAGAGCTAGTGTTGCTATAGAGGGAATTATAGTAACAGTGCAGATACTGAGCAGCTGACATTTTAGGAATTTAATTTTTCTCTTCAGTACACTTGATGTTTATCTAGCTGGTCCAGAAAAAAAAAAAAGACAGTCATAAGTTAAACCACTACTTTTAGATAGCCTGACAGAAGACATAGTAACAATTTCCCATCTAATTCTTGTGCTGTGACATTGTGACCCTGAACTGTGCTGTTACAGCCTACATATAAGCCAGATTTTCAATAAAAAGCTCAACACCTTAAAAGGTCTCTCTGTTTCTGAGACACCCATGTAAGTGGCCAATTGTCTTGGAAAAATAGCTGACCATACCTGCAGCATGATCACACCTGACACCAAATGCAGAAGCTATTATCATGAAAACCTAGTCTTTGTGGGCTTTTACATTCGCCTAAAATTATTTTAATATAGCTTCAGAGTTTATAAATGCAAGCTGTCTTGCATCTGATCAGACTGGCGGAGAGGTACAGCAGGTGTGTGGTTCTACTGGATAAGATACCCAATATGAGAGACAGAGAATATATAATGGCATCCAGGTTTGCCTGTTATGGTCCCTGCTGTAGTCAAGGGACAACCGTTTCAACCCTGAGTCAGGGTACAACCCCTCTGTAGTTTGCTGGTACTTTACCCTATAAATGAAATCCTCCATTAATCTGAATTAGCAAATATACTGTGGTTGCAGTGGCTGTATGCTAGTTGATTTCATCTGAAAGACTGATATGAAACTTTCTTAAGAAAATGATTTGCGATTTTTCAAGGTTTAATTGAAACTAAAATTGAATTTGTTCGTGCAATCTGTAACCTTTAAACAATCAATGGCTGTGCAATTTCAGTAATGACTCTTTAAAATTAGAATTATTGAAAAGGCTTATGAGTAGTGATAAACAGAATAAGGTGGTATTGATTGGCCAGTGGAAGACATTGATTTGAACTGTAAACAGGCATTATGCTAGAAGAATTGTATTATTGTACATCTCTTTGCTACTTTTACTCTGAGTCACCTCTGAGCAGATTCATAGTATTTATTTGATTATGATCTTAGTAGGCTTTTTAATAGCTCGAGCAGATTTATGGCTGAGGAAACATGAAGGTTTGAAAAGCATCATGTAAAATGGATTGAAGGAACAAATTTCTACAAGCTTTTTGCATATCATAGATTGTGAATGCTTATGATTTACTGAACAGATATGGTTACCATATAAATGTGTTTATACTGTGCCTGCAAATGAGCTCTCTCAGTATAAAATAAGAGTTGTATGCATCCTATTTAATCTATATATTATATTCCATCCTTACTTTAGCCAAACAAGAAATTTTCTACTAACATTTGTGAAGCCTGTAGGATATGTATGCTTATATTTCAGAAAAGCAAACTTGAGAATTACTAGAAATCTTCCAGTTTCAGTCAGGAAAAATAGAATGATATTCTATCTAATCTACAATTAAATATATTGTTATTATATCAAATGACACAACATAAAGAACTAAGGAATCAGGACTACAATAATAATAGGCACTGTTTAAATAGAGAAGATGGTGCTCTCTGCCATGAACGGGCTGTTAATCCAAATGTGGCTGAAGGTGAAGACACAGAGTGATTAACATTTTTACACAAAATGAGTTGATATGTTCTCAGTCTAGCTTCAATTGGTTGGAAAGCAACTAAATGGGGAAAAAAAGTTGCAGCAAGAAGATTACACATAAAGGATAAAAACTATGTAGAGAATAGAAAGATAATAAAAAAAGAATTGAAAGAAATAAAAAGATGAACAAACAGCAATTCTGCACAGGTTAGAGAAAATTCAATAAAACTTAAGTTCTGCAAAAAGAAGATCAAAAGTTCCTGGAAGACTTAGAATCTTACCCTTCACATCTGCTACAGCAGTCTTTGCTTTGGCTGTTATTGTTCATCTCTCCTCTCATCAGCATGGAGCTGTGTTGCTAATTCCATACTTGCACTGTGTGCAAGTCTCTTATCGATGTCAGTGGAAATGTCAAGCATGAAATGTGCTTAGTATATGCAACAGATTTGTACCAAGAGGAAAATTTTGCCTGTGTTGTCTTCGGGCTTGACGCAGATCTGACCTTAGAAAAACACATGCAAAGCTTGGCACTTGCAACAAGGTTCAAGTAACGTCATTTTAGGAGCTGATTATCATCTCGTACTGACTGTATACTCATCAAATCTGGTGCATTCACCCAATGGACACGTTTCTGAGCCCTCACAGTTTGCCATTTGGCAGACATAGGATCTAAAACAGTTAAAAGGCGTCACAGTTCTTCTGTTTTTTACTGGTCTCAATAGTAGCTGAACTCAGCTCAGTAGGAGCTGAACATTTTGCAAAATCCAGAAACTGGATGTAAGTATCTAAACAATAGCTGCCTTTTCTCTGAAAAATGAGGTTACTTATTTAACTTACATAAAACCTAATGGCTACAAATCTGTTTTGATCTAAGCTTGAAGTTTAAGAAAACTGTGTTAATAATACTTGGCAGGTCTATATTTTTCTTTCTTTACACATCCATTTTTAAAAGATCATAGGGCTTTTTTACTTTTTCCCTGGTTTGCTGAGTGCTGAATATACACCAGTGTGATGCAGCATAATTTCATAATATGCCTGCAACTTTGTCCACTGTAAGAAATTCCACTTTCTTGCATTTACAAAACAGAATGATTTGTCATTTAAAAGTTCTCCCTCAGATGGGTTTCTGGAAAATGTAGTGAAGAGTTTGTCCTTTGCTGAACTGATTGAGGAACATAACTGATTTCAAAGTTTATCCTCGCGACAACATGAGTAGGGAAGGGGCGGAAGGGCTTCCACTACAGGGAAAATGCAGACATTAATTTGAAACGCAGACCTGATTTTTCTCATAAGGCTTCAAAGTTTCATGCCAGCTTCGTACAAAACCGTTCTCAATAAAAGCTACAAACCCACCAGTGTAAGTTTTATTGTTTATCTGTATCTATCACCCATGCATACGCACATCTGCACAAACATACAAAAGGATGAGGATAGTAGGTAAACTGGAGATCTTTATTATTGGGGTTTTTTTCAGGTATGTTTATGTATTTCTAATTTGAGGCTATCCTTACACAAAATCCCAGATGTGAGATCAATGCATGCCAAACAGTAACACTATTTCTGCTCTGGTGAGCATTTTCAGTGGTTGGACGTGCTGGTCAGATGTGAGATTTCTCTCTTTTACAAACACATGGAAGAACATGTTCTAGAAACACAGGGGACCACAAAATCCTGAGGACAGAAACTAAGGAAAACCAGGTACCTCACAAGAGAACCAAAATGTATCTTGGATGAATGACAGTGGTTCAGAAGCTGTAAACAAAACTCTCTAAAATTCCTTCTCTGGAGGAAAGGAATAAGGCAGCCAGGAGATCAAGGCCTGGAAACTTCCCCCCACCCAGGGACCAGGCAAGTGCTGGGTGAGAGGGAGTCAGGAAAGGCCTTGGAGGGGTCCTTCCCCCGTGCTCAGGAGCACCTCAGAGCCCTAGCCCTTGACCCAAAGCCTGCCCCACCGTGGGCCCATCTGACCTGACCCACCACTCTGGCACCTGCTTCTCCTGGACATCTCTGGACATGCCGCCCCAGTCCCAGCCCCACTCAGCTCACTGGGGTGTGGTGGGACTGTGCCCACCAGAACAAAGTGGGGAGGGCATGGATTTGCTGGCTTGTGGACACCTGCTTACCCATGGTCCATGACCTGTGCTGGGCCCTAACCTATCTTTCTGTCTGTCTATCTAATCTGTCATAAAGTAGCTGTTCTCTTGTTCTTTTAAACTGCATTGTTTGCATTATTATGAGTTTTCAAGCAACTTCAGATTTACTGTCAAAAAGACTCTGAATCTCCACATTTGCCTGAATGCTGTCAAAAATAATTATTCAGCCGAGCACTTATTTTGTAAATGCCTTTGCTGGTATTCAGAAGTCATACTTTATTACTTTCCGGCTTCAAAAGCTCGAGTCATCCAGTCAGGTTGGAGAAGCTACTCTTGATGATCTCAACGGTCAATCATACAGGACTCTAGTAAGCCAAGGCAGACCAACATCTGAAATCAAAGCAAAATGTTAAACCTGCATGTTATGCACAGACACAAAAGTTTGAATTTCAGAGACAAAATCTTATACTGTCTTTTTATTATTTACTAAAATGTTACTCAACATTCAAGGTTTGGTATGTTTTATGATTGCAGTTGTGTCATGGAAACCTCTTGTTTCCATGGAATTGTTTCCCAGAATCTAATCTTTCATTTGAAAAAAAAATGTTGATATTACATGTGGATACCTAGATACTTAGAGACTTCATTGGCATTAATAGGCTTTTTTTCTCTTAGGCAATACAGATGCAGACAGCAAGAAACACACGCTTCTATGGCCAAAACACCCGAACGCCAACAGCATATAAACAGACATAGTGTTCTACTCTGCAAATAGCCTGAAACAACAGCTCTGAAAGGTGCAATGTGTCCTCTTTATAGCAATAGTATATTAAATGTGAAGTGAAAAGATGTAATCAAAAAAAATATAAACATTTAACTACTGCTTATGCAATTTGAATCATAAAGTCAAGGTACTAACTCAGACCTGTGGAGAACGAGAAAGTTGGAGACGCGCTGCTGAGCGAGAGCTCGGCAGGTGTTCTTGTGTTGATGGGAAAGAGGCCTTGAGGTCAGTAAGACAATGTCCTTATATGTTGATGTGTGCGTGGTGTGAAACAGATAGCAGTGCACCGAAATAATAATGTTTTGTTAGCAATTGTATTGCTCACAACGGTGTATGGACATCCACTTGTAACCTATCTGTGTAAAGAGCACACCGCGTGATCAAAAGACAGAAACTATATGTGCTGGAAAAGTGAAACAATAAACGTCTTCGCTTCACCACTTAGCGGAGTCCGTGCCTCAAGTGCCACAAATGGTGTACCCGTGTGGGGAGCTGACACCGAGTTGCCAGGCCCGGTCAGTGGCATGCCCCATGGAACTAAAAGCTGCTGAAAGGAAGCAGGAGCCGGCACAAACATCTCAGGGTGAGTGAGGTGTGCCATGGGGGAAGGAGATGGGGAATAACATCTCAAATGAGGAGGAATCAGTCCTCAGATTAATGGAATGATTATTGCGGAAGCATAAAGTAGCTATAAATCCTCAAACCTTGAAGAAAAGTTTAAAATGGGTATCTGTGAGCTGTGAAGGAGTGAACGCTACAACCATGTTTATGAAAGAGAGATGGGATGCAGCTGGTGTGAAACTCTGGGACAGAGCTACGCGTCCAGACAAGTTAACGGCAAGCTGCAGTAATGCCACCCCTCCTCCTGTTGCCCTTCCATGTCAAGACCCAGATGATCAATCTGAGCATCCTTTTGATCCAGGGGGGATCGACCCTGACAAACAACTGAATTTATTTGCCCCTGAGCCGCATGACCACTGGGGAAAGGTTCGACAGGAGGCATTAGCGGCCGGGGACTTCAGCATAACATCAAAGCTTTTCGCACCAGTAATTTACGAGCCCCGTCAACAACCTAAGTGGGAAGGACTGACTTTTGCTATCATCAAAGAACTCCAAAGGGGAGTGCTCGACTACGGCCTTTCCTCACTGTGTTCTATGAACATGTTGGGCTCAGAGCGCGGGACGGACGGGCAGGCAGGTGGCAAGGCCATCTGCGGCCGCCGAGTGGAAACAGACACAGCGATCGCGGAGCCGGGGAGGGGAGAGAAAAGCGCTGGCAGCGGCGGAGCCAGCGTCCCGGCCCTGCAGCGGAGCAGCAGCAGCAGGAGAAGGGGGGCAAGGCACCCCCTGCCCCGCCAGGCCAGGGGAATCCCAGCGCGGCGGCAAGGACTGTGCGCTGAGAAGCAGCAGCGACCACGGTGGATTCCAGCGAGGTGTGTTTGTCCGTACCGACAACATTTGAATCAGAATGGCTGAATGTGGTATTCTGTCTTAACTAAGAGATAAGCATGATGTACGTAGTGTAGAACAAAGGGGGTAGGATACAAATACCTAAAAGCTAAAAGATTGTATGTGTAAAAGCTAGAAGATCTGTTTCGAGATACACCGATTCAGCGCTGTTTCATACAATAAATTTTTAATCTTTGCTCTGACAACTTTGTTCTCTTTAAAATTCTATGTGTGAGCTGGTGTTTCTCACAAATTAGGGGCTCATCCAGGATCAGCACTCCTGCTCCTGTGAGGTGGGGCAGCAAGAGGGAGATGGCGCACCCTGCTAATTTTAGCAGTCTCTGATCTACTGGCTTACCCCGTAAAGGGCAGCAAGTCCTATCCGGATGGAGGACTCTTAAAGCAAAGTAGGGAAAACGGATTGATCTGTTTAATAATTGAGGCTTAACTGGTTAGATGTAATCAGTCTTACAAATTGTGCTTTTCTGTATCATCATCTTTCTTTGTATTTTGATCTGTATTCCCTGTTACAATGTGTGCAGTGCCTGATTAACAAAACACTAGCTGTTGCTTTGTTGGTAAATAAAGAAGGGGGAATTGTGGAGAAAGAGAAAGTTGGAGACTCGCTGCTGAGCGAGAGCTCGGCAGGTGTTCTTGTGTTGATGGGAAAGAGGCCTTGAGATCAGTAAAACAATGTCCTTATATGTTGATGTGTGTGTGGTGTGAAACAGATAGCAGTGCACCAAAATAATAATGTTTTGTTAGCTAGGCGGGATAAACTTTTAAATGTAGCCAATTGTATTGCTCACAACGGTGTATGGACATCCACTTGTAACCTATCTGTGTAAAGAGCACAACGCGTGATCAAAAGACAGAAACTATATGTGCTGAAAAAGTGAAACAATAAACATCTTCGCTTCATCACTTAGTGGAGTCCGTGCCTCAAGTGCCACACAGACCCTAGCTACTCATCATGTTAGATATAGACAAATTTGCCACAGGCTGATGTCCAAATGCAAAAAACGTGTATCTTAAATGCAGTCAATGGGGCAGATTAACCGTTTCTACATGATTTTGTAACACATTAAGTAAATTGAAATTAACTTCACTTCACAACACAGCAATGTTTTTTTAAAAAAAATCTGTGGTCATAAAATAAATCGTTGGGAGATTTGCAAAGCCTATTATAGAATTCCACATTTTTTTAAATTTCTCTCCATTAATTTTCCTTAATTTTAAAAAATACTGAGTACTCACTGTGGAGTAAACCACAATATGAAGGAAGTTTCTCCTCTTCTTCACCCCCCTTCTCTCAGTATGTTATACATCGGGGTGAAGCAAGCTTCTGGGTTACAGCCCATGGATTGTTACACAGAGCCCCAATTCCAGGACACTGGCCCCAAAACTGGGAGTGGGGTCTGGGATTACTTCATCTCTGAAGCTTGGTCTACATGGACTAAAGAGTTCATGCAGATGAATGTGAACTTGTGCGGATGGGCAGATGGAAGGGTCACTTGACACAAAACGTCCTTGACTGCAGGATGAATTCAGAGTGTGCAAGATTAGGACTGAATGGATTGTGTTCAGACTAAGTGAGGGCCAGGCAATGTTTTGGTTCAGATTGAAATGTCTGAGTTTTACACTAATTGATTGAAACAATAACTAGATTGAGGACGCAGAATTCAACTCCCTCCAACCCTAGCAAATCTCTTTGTTAGTGGGGCTTGCCTTCTATTTTGGCAAAGGACACAGCTCTAAACAGGAATAACAAAAACCAAGTTGAGCCACCACTCTGAAAAAATATGTAATGATGCTTAATGTAGTACCCTAGTTGTTGGAGAGTTTTTCATCATCTTGAACATTTTTTCTAGTCACTCTGCTATTGTTGCCAGGGCACTGAGGACTCTAATAGGCCTTAATAACGCAGCCCAACCTCACCTGGGACCTCCACCCACACACTCTGCCTATGGGCTGAGAAGCCCTATTTAAGTGCAGGCCTGTGCCTTCAGCTCTTTCCTAAGCTGAGTTGTCTCCATCCCTGTCTATAGCTGTGATGCACTTTGAGAAGGTAGAATGTAATTTTTAAAATGTAAAATATATTTTAGAACATAGAATCTCTCACCAGGTAAGAATAAAGATCACGTGAATCAGCTACTGTGGGACAGGGCTCTTAAGTGAGGGTGCTACCTGTGCTGGGTTGTCTTTAACTCTTGGTTCCTCCTCTGTTATGGGGCAGTCCCACTCTTTCTGCCCCTGGAAAATGTAGGAAAGGGGGACACAGCTAATATGTTTTTGTCAGGAATGCCTGTGGCAAGGTGCATGCACCAAACTTGGCTGAAGGAAGTAGGGTCTCCTCAGGCTGAGGAACGAAGCACTGAGTTGCTCAGCCTTACAGATATGGTGACTGTTTTGTTACGAGTGCTGGCAAAGATGCCAAGGAGATGTTGAGTTGTTTTCTCACTTGAAGGGCCTGTTTAGAGATTATACTTGGCATGCTCTTAAGTGCCAAAACCTCTCCTAATTCCCACTGGGGATCTGTGTCTCCACCCAACGTGCTCACAGCAGTAGTAATTATGCAATGCAGAGTCTATTTCTCACCATGTTTCTGTCATGACACCATCCATTCTACTAGAGCACGTATCTCAGTGTTCAGAGATGTGATTTTTCTGTATTTTTACTACTACCACTTCCTCAACTGTAGTTTAGCAGTAGCTATGAACACTGGCAACCAATGCTTTGTCTCCGACTACCACCCATCTGCACAACCTCTCTGCAGGCAGCCTGCCCAGATTTGCCTGTCAAAATATCTGCAGATGTTAAGTATTGAAATCTCTTCTGCACATGGGATGGTCTGGAGACTGCTGACAGAACAGAAGGAAAATTTGCTGTTATAAGCAGGCACAGGCTGCTCTTTTTGACCTTCCCAGGCAGAAAAGACCTATGGCTATTTTAATGTGATTAACAAACTCAAAAATCCTCCTTGCATTCCTTTTGTGTTCTTGGCTTTGTGCTACCTTAATTACTAGAACCAAACAAGTCACTAAAAAAAAAAATACAAATTATTTTTCTTGTAGAATAATTTCAAAATAAATTTTATGCCCACAGTTTCATGCATGAGACATTTCAGTGTGACGATTTCCATCTTAATGGCTTAATCAAACTATTTTTAATGTTTATGTCATTTCTGATTCATCTGAACTACTTACTGAGTGTAAAATAGCTGTGCAATTTATTATTACTTTTATATTTCTGTAAGAAAATGGGGGAGTCTGGTATGTATTTTTTAATGACAGTTCTTTGCTTGAAAAGTGAACAGTGTTTTTGGGTTCTAGTTATAGGATTTAAGCTTCAAAGTCTTTTTTTGTTCCTTTATCACTTTGTCCTCCAATAATAGACTGTTTGTATATATATATCTGTACAGAAACAAGCTTCAGAGTTCACAGGAAATTATTTTAGCAATATCTCAAAAGGTGGCCTCCAACAGCAATTTTTATTACTGTAAGGGATGCTATAAAATAGATTTTTGCCTTGTGCTTGTTCCCACGTTGAATTCAGGCTCTTCTCTGTCAGGGACAATTATATTTTCACTTCTTTATCCTCTAACCTACTGTTTGCCGGTTCTCTCTCGTCTCACAGGATTCATAAGACTTTGGGAAAGAGTCTTCTAACAAAAGTTAATGGTACCTGCAGTTTTTTATGAGATCAAGTTCATTGTGTCATAAAGTATGGAAAAGATGCACCATTATTGTTTGTACTGAAAGACCAGGGCAACCCAAATAAGCTCAGGATTAATTGTGTAAATGATTTATCTCTGCTGATGGAGGTTGTTCACAGAAGTAAAACTGGGCATGTGGTGTCTTCACTTGGGAAACAGCAACTCAAAAGGCTTGATTCAGCAAAGTATTTTAGTATTTTAGGCCAAGTTTTATGCAATTTGCTTCATTGTTTATTAGTGTTATTGTTAGGAAATATTTGGTGCCTAAAACTGGAAAAACATTCCGAAATCTATGAAATAAATGACTTCATCACATTCTCACAGGAAACCTTTTGCAGCCTTAGGAATTGAATTACTACCTCCTTATTATGAATCCAACACTGTGACCTTAAATGAGTTTCTTTTATGGACATTTGGATAGCAAAATCTTGGCATTTGTACATGTATTCTGGCTTCTCAGTTCTACACTGATGGCAGGATTACAGATTCCAGCAGACAGGTCTGTTTTTCTTGTTGTCTGTGCTGTCCTTCAGCTTTTGTACCACAGTCAGTTTATTTTCTGTTTCTAACTGAGTCCAAGTGATTGCACGAATCAGTTAAAGTAGATCTAAAGTAAACATGATGGTTATAGGCTCTTTTATGCCCATTGAGACAAAACAGAAAAAACCAAGGAGAAGTAAGAAGATGTTGTTTTATTAAGAAGTAGTCTGATATGCTAGTGAATAGGGAGACAATTCACATTTCCTTGTTTTTTAGTTGATCTGGATATATACAGATATCTTAATGATGCTATTTCATTTTCATTTAAGGTTTGCATTTGAGAATTTTGGGGGATTTTGCAACCTAGAAATGTAATGACATCTGTAATGACAGAGAAACATTATATGCTCATTAAAAGCAGCGTTATATGAGCCATAACGTATTTACCTCATGGTATTGGGGGGAGGAAATGAGGGGCATTAGTACAAGTTAACCTTTTCACAAATACTCCACTGGGAGAAGTGAATTTCTACTTCCTGAATAATCATATCCCTTATTCTGGCAATCACATCTGAATGGCACATCTTTCCAAAGGCAAAAGAGCACTTTTTAATGTTACCACAAGCTATCCTGCATCTGTTCTCACTTTGTTGCAGTTTGCACCTGATGCATTTTGGGGAGACTGTTACCATACTATATTGTTTACAGTGAGGTTTACTGGATAAAAAATATAATTAGAAATTTTGTGAGTACAACTTCTGTTTCAGGTTTCAAATTATTCTTTCAAAATATTTGTATAGCACATTGTTGTAAGATGCTTTCACTTGCTCTGAAATAGTCTTAATAGATTTTGGTGGTAAAAAATTTAATTCTTTCCTCCAAAACAAAGGGTAAAAAACAAAACTGTTTTTAGAAATGATGAGAAGCTCTTTAATATCCTTCCCAATTAAAAATAAGCTCATCCTAAGAATTCTTTTCTTGGCATTACGGATGCTTTGCTAACAAAAGAGACTGTTCATTGTTTTGAGTCTGAAAAGGTACTGATGATAAATGAAGACATAATATCAGTATTGAGAAAAATTTTTTGTTCAAGAACATATCTCTTGTATTTCATATTCTATCTAACCATTAAAACACCTCAGTTATTAATAGAACATTTCCTTTGCAAATACAAAACGAAGCAAAAATAATGAGTCTTAAGCAAAATCACAGCATCTTATGATGAAATCTCTGTTGTCTCTATCAATTGTATGCCTATCTTATTCTGACAATCCTGGGGACAAAGATCTTCCTTCAGGATGCCCACAGTAACTCAGCCAAGCACTGTGCCCCTTGTGCCCCTGTCTCCTCTGGCTGCAAGCTATTTCTGAACCACTTTCTTGCTGTCTTCTCTGAGTACTGAGGTCTTGCCTCTTCTGGGATGTGGGAAGTGATAACTCATGACTCCTGTTGAGAAGAGAGATTGCTTCCCAACACAACCCAGAGCAATTCCTGGTGAGCTGACATTGGTTATCCAGCACCTACAGCCATTGCACCATCTTCCTCACTCAGCTGACGCTCAGCAGGAGCCACCTCTTTGGAGGCATGAGTTTCTGGGTTTGAGAGTAACACAACGTTGCCCCTGCATGGAGGAACCTCCCCAGACATCTTCTAAGGTCCACCAGAGATACTGGTGTGGCACCTGTAACCCTGTTGCCACTTACTGCTCTCCTTGCCATGCTGACTTCCAGCTCTGCAGCTACCTGACGAAGGGAACACAGGGCTCAGGAGCAGCAATTTATCTTCGGGGCCATGCAGTTAAGTAACAGACTTTTTATTTCTAGTGCAGCATCTGATTACTCTAATTCTATCAAGCTTGCAGACTAGTTGCAAACTTTCCCTAGCATGCATGAGGCACTGTCTAGAAAATAGTATAACTGTTTGGAATTCTGATTTGAGGGTTAAATATCCATTAAAGTAGAACTGTTGGATTATGTGAACTTTGCTTATTTTTTCCTTTACTGGCAAAATCTAGGAGGTTTCTGTACCTTGGCAATCTGAACAATCTGCAGTGATAAATTCTCAGCCTGATTGGTGAGAACATTAAAAACTGTTCATCACTAACGTGCAGAATAAGTAGGTGTGTAAATTTACCAGGTTAGAAAGACCTTGTGAAGTGATTAATTATCTCTTAGATATTAAATTTTGATTCTTCAATTTAAAGGACAATAATTATTTTTAGAAACAATTTTCCTCAAATGGCTGGTTTTATACATCTGGAAGACAAGTATCACTTGAGGTAAGCTTGAGGGATAAAATGTAATAAATACATAATATAAATGAGGCCTGGAAAGTTATAAATAATATATAAAATGCCTTAAAGATGGTGTTGTATTAACCTGTGTTGAAATATATTTTCTAAGGCTGACTGAACTTTGATTCATAATATATTTTTAGAGAACATTTTGAGACAAAGCATGAAAGTGAATTGATAATTTTAATTAACACAGATAATTCAAAGAGAAAGAATTTGATAGAGCTTCTAAAAATAGAAAACTCATATCTTCCCCTTTAAAATAATCTTTTTAAACCCAGCATTTTTTTAAAGGCTACTAATTTTCTTTTTGTTTGCACTCTACAGCTGGCTAATGAAGTAAAAAGAGAATTTTAAATTTTGTTTGGATTCTTGGTAAGCATAATTAAAATAATTATTTCTCAATTTTTTCAAATTAAAATACTTACATTTCTTAAAGACATTATTCAAAAAAACTCCCTCATTCTGAAAGCATTTATATGGCCATTGTTGTTCTGAAATCTTGGAACATCATGGGAGGGTAATATTAAGATCATGCATTTAAGGGAAATAGAGAAATGCTGCTTGGTATTTTTAAATGTAATATTAAAATCCATGTGTTATTCATTAAGTCTAAAGAATACAGCTTTTGTTTACAGAAAGTGAGAATTCCTTTAAATAATATTTTCAAATATGCTTGGTTTAGGAGTCATGATTTTAAATTTAAATGTAACACAAAATAAACGTATGGTTTCAAGTAAAGGTTTATTACTATATACACATATTTTGTATAAGTAATGACTTCACTAATTATTAATTGAATAGAATTACTTCAAATAAAAGATGAGAAAGAGTTAAAATAGGGTAATAATGGAGAAGCCAAGGAAAATGTTAAGGTTTTTTGGGCAAAGTCAGAGTAAACATGGTTATAAGGCCATTCTGTATAGAAAATTACTTTTAACATTTTAAACTAGAAAACACTGAGTATAAAGAGCATTAAATAGGAAACTAATACATAAGTAAATAATTTTAATAATCAATGATCTCATTTTGATCTACATGTATACAAATGGTGGTATGTAGCTGTAACATAAGTTAAAAGAAAACATGAGAAGTACTTTAGATAAAAAAAGTTTTTAAACTTTATTAACAGCTATAATCAGACTTATTAAGCAAAATTCCATTAGACAGCCACAGCTTTTCAACCATATAAATATAAAATGTCACAAGCCAAGAGGGGATGTATTTGCAGTTCTCAGAAACCAAGCAGAAGAGACATGGTGTTAGCTGTATCTCAGTTTGAAGAAGTTTCATTGTGAAGGAAAGATCAATTTCCTTCAAGAATCTCTAGCTCTATGAAGAGTATTTTAACGATAAGCCAGCAAACGTTTTGCATGAGAGGTTTCTGTGTAACTTATATAAACAGGGTGTTCAAGCAGTCTTGTACGAAATAGTTGTCTTTATCCATAAGTCAGTAGTTTTATTGATTTGATGAAGTCTGAAATATTATTAATTATACCTTCGGACCACAGAATCATTTCAGAAGAAAACTTGTGGGTAGATGTAGATGTATACTGAATTTTAAATTTGCTTGCTTGTACTTCTTTAACTTCCATTGCTGGACAATTACCAATGCACGTTTTGAGATTTAAATCTGAAGGGGGCAAATCTAATGTGTCACGTACAAAGGACTGACATTTAAAGGCATGGATATTTAATCTAAGCATCCTCTTATGAATACGGTGTCCACACAGAGAAGGACTATTGAACCTGGATATTAAGCAAACTGAAGTTTGAATGTAGGATCATTAATGTGAAACATAATGCATTAGTGATTATATTGATTGGTAGTTATTACTGAGGTTCATTTTGTTGTCTGATAATGATTGGGTAATTACTTTTGGGTCAATGAATTCACATTAATCAAGTGCTGAATATGGAAATGACCATAGGAAATGAGTAAAGACAAGCTGACTGACTTTTATTGGTAATTATTAATTATTAACATTTCTGGTTATTAAAATTTCTCAAAGGCAAGCCAGTAAATTTATTCTAGTCTAGTAATTTGTCTGCTCAGTGCCTTTAGCATTGTACTTGGGAAGTGAAATCTAATGTTCTTAGTACAAATAATGTTGAGGTGATGTGACTCATTTCTCACAGATTTGTTTTTATCATTTTGGGGGGGGCAGAGGGGGGAACCCCACCATTTTTCAAACATTGTGACACTGGTAGCTTAGGAATTTTTTTTTCTCTTAATAAAACTAATTTATGTGGAAAAAAGTCCTCTTGGGTCCTAGAAAGTTTCCAGTGGAGAAAGAATATAAGAATAGAGCGAAATGAGACAAAACTTAAATTAAACAGCACCATCTTATATAAAAACAAAAACCTAAATCACAGTATCCTGGGAACTCATTTGGGGGATCCCGAAGGCTTCTATTTTGTCCTTTTAATTAGTCATAATCACAGAATCACTGGGGTTGGAAGGGATCTCTGGAAGTCATCTAGTCCAATCACCCTTTCTCAAGCAGGGTCAGCTAGAACAGGTTGCCCCAGACCACGTCTAGTCAAGTGTTGATTATCACCAGGTATGGAAACTCCACAACCTGTCTGGACAACTTGTTCCAGTGTTTGATCATTCTTACAGTAAAAAAAAAAAAGCAAAAAAAAAAAAAGTTTTTTTATGTAATTTCCGATATTTACATTTGTGCCCATTGTTTTGTAATAAAACCAATGGTGAAACTGATGCTCACTAGGAAGGCTATTTTGGCAGTGTCATTGTCTATTCTGACTTTTTTATTCAATAGCTGTTGTTTGACATGGAGTATGTATTAAATCTTGGTATTAATGACTTCAGCATGGAAAACTGAGCTCCGTGTTTCAGGAAAATATCTTCCACTTGCAGAAACATTGCAGTAACACTTCTTAGAATCCCACAGTTACTGCAGTAAAATACGTATATCACTTCTAGATAATTATTTCAGAGTCCACTCATGGCATAGCTTTTAAATAAATTTCCCTAAAAGACCCTTGTTTATAAGAAAATACCTTTCACATCCTGGAAATGTGTCAGCTCTCAAGTGTCCTGTGAATTGATACCATTTTATTTTAGACATGTTTGGGCATGGACTTCAACATGCCAGAACGGTACAAGACCCACAATAACTACGCAACCTGTGAAAGCTTGAGAAAACAAATTTACTGCATGGGGTTCATGAAAAGAATGTGATGTTTATTTTAAAGTTGTTAGTTAACTAAACAAGCATGTACTTTCAAAGCAAAGTTATAGTGTAAATTAAATAACTCTTTAAATGTATCCCTTCCTGAGAAATCTGGCAGTGTTTCCTCCCCATGGGTTTGGCTTTCTCCGCTCTGGCTGCGGTTGCAGTCTCCATTGTAGCCATATTGTTGGTTCAGAAGTAATTTTGCTACGTTCTAACACGTCTGTGTCCCACACAGATTAACCTGGCAGTCAAGTGAGCTATGTGGACCAGGTAACTTGTGGATCCCTATGGCTCATCCACCCTGCTTCTCCCGGCACAGGAAGAGCAATGCAGAGAAATTTATATGGAAGTAGTATAAGTTGTGGCAGAACTTTTCTCCCAAGCAGTGAAATTCCCATTTTAGAAATAAACAAAGTAACTACTGTCTGGTTGCTATTAACAGCAGCAGACTTTCCTGTATTTAGACACCTGCTTCTGTGTCAGAGAGTGCTCAAATATGTTTAAGAATTTTAATGGTATTTTTCTTCAAATTAACATTGAGGTAATTGTTGTCTCTCAATGTTTACTCCTAAGACCATCAGTAATAGTGTACAGAGGATTTTTCAAAAAGTTGATTTATGCTCTTGCAAAGTGACACAGAATAATATTATACATTATTTTAATGTGTGCAGAAGTTAGTATGGTATAGTAAGATTGATGCTTTTATGGAGACACTAGTTCTTTTGGAAAAGAGATTTTTTTCCTGCCTTCATTTTCTATTACAACTACTTTTTGGAAAAATAAATGGTGACCCTTACAAATATCTTTATGTGTCTGTGTCTGCACAGATCAGCTTCGTTACTTATGTCTTTAATATATTTAGTGTGAGAATTCGCACTAGATATATTTTATCTGCACATATGCTTCCATGCTTTCTTATTCTAAGTTACTCTACTTCTATAACCATATCCTTAGTTTAGTGGGGTCTGTGCTGACAGTTTCAAGCTGGAATGTCCACACGTGAAAGACCCCCTTTTTTTTTTTAAATAAGGCTTTTAAATTGAAATTCTATTTTATTTTTTTTTTAAGATAGAGTGAGGATTTTACACATACATATATATATTATATCTGTGCTGAATAAAGACAATTAATGGAGACAATCATGGAGAATTTGCCATGGGCATCGAAGTTACCCTCCCTTCACCAGACCAGTTCGTAGCTGATCTGGCACTTGATGTGTTGTGCAGCTCTAGCTCAAATTCAACAACGCTCCGGAGGTAAGGCTGTGCACAGACATAGCAGCTCCATGGCATGTTCAAAGCCAAGCCAGGCTTGAGGCTATCATGAGGTGAGAGCAAAGGTAGCGCTGTGCCCCACACCGCTGGGGAAAAACATTCACTGGGAGACTCCATGCAGTGACACTGGGAGAGCTCTGAAATGTACTCCCAGAAAAAAAAAAATAACCCAACTGCAGGATAATAATTAGTAATTCTGTGACTGGAATCTTACTGTTGAGGAAAGCCCAGGCCCAACGGTATTTAAGATTTTGTGAATTCCATTTGCCTAATGAGGTGCAGCAGAGGTGACAGCATCCCTAGTGCAGAGTGTGTGTTTAATTTGGACAAGTTATGCATGGCCAGAAACAACAGTAATTTACTTTTGACAAGCACTATTCCTTATAAATCAAGTTAGTGGCTCAACAGCATTAATACAGAAGGATGAGCAGATAAAGCAGAAGCTACTTGGTCCGCCTCCCAGCTCTCATCCCACTGGTGCTCACAGAGTCAGCTTTACCTCAGACAGCCCTTTAGCTTATTTGGTGCATTATTTGGTGTTTTGAGGGGCTTTGCTGGGACACCCTGGCAGAGAGGACCAGGTGGAGGAGTCCGTGTTTCCTGGAGAAGCAGGATCGCAGGAAGGCCCAAAGTGCAGCTCCCAAACAGCATCGGTAACAACCTGCAGCTGAGAGACTGTAAACGTACAGGGTGTAGCCATGACCTTAGTGATGGAATACACCTTTTTGATTGGGAATCACAGTCTTAAGGCATGGCAAAATAATGTTTTAAAACTTGGGAAACATGCCAGTTGGGGACTTTGTAAAGGAATCTTAAGGTTAGATCTACTCTTCCTAAAAATGGATAATTCAGATAAATGTTAATTAAGTAACTGCAGCTGCCTCACTGCAACTTTGTTGCTGTGCCATGGATGCTTTGTAGAAGGTGTAGAAGTCTGAATTTCATATGGCATAATCCTTTCACAAGTAAAATTTTGTTGCTTAAATGTTCAAAAGAGAAAGAAACAACCAAGGGAGCTGTTCTGTCTGCTAAACGCTTGTGTAAATATTGCCACAATATTCCCCTGACATCACTTCAGGGTGAAGTAATAACTCTGCTGTTGGGTATTTTTATAAGAATAATGAAATTCTGAAATCGTGTAACCTTGGAGTGGCGGCAACTGTTTATATTTTGTTGAGAAATAGGGAAGAGACTTTATTTCTCCTTTCATGGGATTATGTGATTTAGACAAGGATGGAGTTCTACATAGCTTTTAAACCAGTATTTAAGGGTTTTTTAAATGTGTTTACATATAGTAGTCTGACCCCACCATATACCATCAATATCTCTTCTTGATTGGAAAAACCAGCAGTGGAGTATGTGCTGCAGTGAGATCACTATCACTTACTAGTTTTATGACACTTCTCTGACAGCTTGACTCACCACAAAGCAAAGGGGATACTAAGCACTGAAGGGACTGTACAGACCTAGCACCTGCCATAAGGAAATAACATTCTTATATTACCATTTTAAGAACATTGTAAGATCATGTCATGATGGTCTTCCATTTTGGAGAGGGATTATAAAATTACTGTTACTTCCAGTACCTGAAGGGGACCTACAAGAGAGATGGGGAGGGACTCTTTATCAGGAAGTGTAGCGAAAGGATGAAGGGTAATGGTTTTATCTATCCCTGTTGAATCACATAATTTAAACTTAAAATCTTTCTGTCTTAGTTTAATGATACAATGCACAAGATATAATTTAAACTTAGGAAGATACAAATTCTAGCTATAAAATCTAGCTATAAACTATAAGGGTTATGAATATAGGAATAAGGTATGTAGCATAATAAGAACCATGAAGAATCTGCTGAATTTCTAATAAGGAAAAATCAGCATTATGATCTCATCAGTGATGATCATTACAGAAGTAAAGGGGAATACAAGCATCTGGACTGACAGTAAAAATAGAAAGAAGAACGGTTCATTCATAGAATTGAAGTCATACAAAAACTGCTCATAAACCCAATAGATAGATGCAAGAACAATTGATAGAATTAACATAGAAAATTTTTTAGTCTTGTGGAGAAAATGACAAATTTAAACTTTCTGTCTGGCTTTGATAGTATTTAATTTTCATGGCTAACTAGCAAAAAATCGATTAAATGAAATTGTACCAAGTTTGCTAGTTGTTTTCCATTTCACCGAGGCGTTTTGTCTTTAAATTCAAAGCATTTCCATTTTAACTCTATTTTGTGATCTAAACAAGTCTAAATAAAAAGAATTATTTAGGTCAGAGAAAAAGTATTATGAGAAATTTTATCGTTGTGGAACTGATGTAAGCTAAAAAATCCCGCCAGAGGTGTGACAAAGTAATTGATGGGTCCATCTGACACTGGCAATATTATTTGCAGAATAAAAAAGCAGAAAATAGAAATTAATTCCACATACTTCTGGCTTTGTGAGCTGTAATTCTTCAATTATTTTTTTAGATAGCAATTTCAGTAAAAACCATTTATGCATTCAGAGCTTATGTACATCCCTTGAGTTTATACAAAGTAATATATGACAAGACTTCTCACATTATGTAGGCCAAGAATATTTTTTTTTAATATCCACAGAAGTAATTAATTTGGTATGCACTTAAACTGCCTTTTAAAAAGATTTTTCCAGAAATTATGTGTAAATGCAACACACGCTACTACTGTTGATTTAGGCCATCAGCCGTACTAAAGGTACTACTGTGTGAAGCACCCAAGATGCTGTAGCTGGAGGAATTTGGTCCATAAAAAATGTTCTAATGTTCTTTCTAAGCATAGGCTGTTGGTACTTACAAAGTATACCTTTTCTTTGCCTCACTTCAGCAATTCTGAGGAAATCTTGAAAAGGCTTGTCAGCGTATTTTTTTTCTCCTGAAAATGGATTTTAAAAAATTTGCTTTTATTAGATTGTTACTTTTAGTAGCAACCTATTGCTTTCCTGTTGCTGCATATGTTTAGCTAAATAGTGTTTTTTTCATGACTGCAAAAGGTGGAGTTTATTTAACTTTAGGAACTACACATCCTAAGGAAAGATATGAAAGGTCATGTAGCCTCAAATATCAACTGAACTTCATCATAGGTTGATTTATTTTTTTAAAAGTACATTTTTTGAAACTCGTTTAAAGTGAATGTACTGGCAGATTAATATATCATAAATCCAGATACTGCATTGATAGCAGTGACAGATCAGTGCAGATAATTTCAGAAGAATATACCTTTGGTTCTTACTGTTGTTTTGTTTGCTTGTACTGCTGTCTTTTATTCCTCGTCAGTCTAGTGCTCTAAAGTGTGAGCTCTTTGATGTAGAAAAATTTATTCACACTTCTGTATTGCCTAATGGTATTCACTAATAAAGCTAGATGATGTTGTTTGGGACCTGTAGGTAGATAAAACAAAATATTAAACATGTTCAGAGTGTTATCCTTCTGCGAAAGTTCACCAGATACTAAGGTCTTGCAGGCTATATTTACATTAGAGAAGAAATCTGTTGGTATGCTGTAGTTTGATTGTTATACAGAAGGGATTGCAAACAGGCACTATCTTCCCTCTTTCAGGAGTTTCAGCCTAAATGCAAAATTGAGACGATCAAAAATCAGCGACTACGTGAATAGAAATGAGAAAATCCCTGTGGGTATTTAAGACAAGGAGCAAGATGTGTCCTGTCTTAGAAACCTCCAGTATTGCAGTATTTTATTCCAACATTTAAAGTTCCTAATCTTCCTATCACTCTTCTGCAAGTAGTATTCGATAACCAGAGCAGCTTGTCATAGTCTGGTTTTGATTCTGGGGAATGGTTTTACTCTAAATTCAACTGTTTATAATGAAACTCCTAATACCTGAAATGTCTTAGATAAAGAATCTCCTTCTTCCTTTTGCCTCTTTTGATTTATTATACATTGGGCAGTGGTTTAATAATACCAATTCTGTTTATTCTAAATCAGGCTGACTGAAATGAAGAAGTCTCCTTTTAAATCGCCAACAAATTTACCATGAAGTGTAAGTTCCTTATAGTTATTTTGTGGCAATTTCTAATACAGTTCTTCTTACAGGATTTCCTGATACCTGGATCTTATTGAAACAGTGATTTCCTACGTTCTTCATGTAAGTGCAATTAATGAATTATTTTGGGGAGTCGGTTGGCTATAGTAGGTGCACTGCTACGTGTGCTCCCGACTCTTCCGTGTGTGTACACATATGTATATATAAATATATGGGGTTTGTCTTCTCACAAACACTAGAATTCTATTGTGAAACAGCTATTCAGATTATGGTACTGTATTCCTGTGTTATGACTCTGTCAGTGTAATGGTTTCTTAGAGTTTTGGTAAATGACCGTTTTAAATGTAAGATGAGAATATTGATGTAGCAGCCTGATTCTTAATTAGTCCTTTAATTGCTTACAACTAATAAGATCAGAATAGGTCAGCAATGAAATGGTCCTGTCAGGTTGGAAAGAGGAAAGCTTTGAAAAATAAATCTGCTTAATGGAGGCAGTAGCTAAATTTACATCAGAATTATAAGGTGGATTTTTGTAGATTTAATAAGCTATTTTGTCAGAATTTTCCTGTTTTGGAGAGCTATTGATCTGAAAAGTTTATTTTCAATTGCACCATGGCCCAGATACATTGCTTTATGTATCAGACAGTTGCATAGTATATAGCTGCTGAGTTCTCAGTCCACTTAGACTCTTGGAGATTACAGGAAAATTCAGTAAGCTGCCAGCTCCCGACAGCAATATATCTCTTCCATGGGTTCCTGGCATCAGGGACATTTACAGACAACAGGGCCTTAATTATAATTTAGAAGTACCAAGAAATTATCCTGAAATCCTACTTTGAACAAATAGTCTTCACTTGCACCAGTCTCTTGAGTTTGCTGTATCTGTAAGTGGGCATAGGATCAAATTGAACTGTTGGTGTACGTATATTGGATGCCTTCCAGAGGGACATTGGCAGGTTTAAGGGGTGGGCCTGTGCAAACCTAATGAAGTTCAGCAAGGTCCTGTACCTGGGTCACAGCAATCCCAAGCACAAATACAGGCTGGGTGGAGAACAGATTGCGAGCAGCCCTGAGGAGAAGGATTTGGGGGTGTTTGTTGATGACAAACTCAACGTGACCCAGAAATGTGTGCTTGCAGCTCAGAAGACCAACTGTATCCTGGGCTGCATCAAAACAAGTGTGGCCAGCAGGTCAAGGGAGGTTATCCTCCCCCTCTACTCCACTCTTCTGAGACCCCACCTGGTGTACTGCGTCCAGCTTTGGAGTTCTCAGCACAAGAAGGACATGGATCTCTTGGAGCAAGTCCAGAGGAGGTCCACGAAGATTAACAAAGGGCTGGAGCACCTCTCCTATGCAGAGAGGCTGAGAGAGCTGGGGTTGTTCAGCCTAGAGAAGAGAAGGCTCTGGGGAGACAATATAGCTGACTTCCAGTATCTGAAGGAAGCCTACAAGAAAGCTGGTGACGGAAGTTTTAGAAGGTTTGTAGTGATAGAACGCAACGGGTAATGGCTTCAAACTGGAAGAAGGTAAATTCGGAATAGATATCAGGAAGAAATTTTTCACTGAGGGTGGTGAGGCACTGAAACAGGTTTCCCAGAGAAGTTGTTGATACCCCATTCGTGGAACTGTTCAAGTGGATGGTGCTCTAGTGGAAGATTTCCCTGTCCGTGGCAGGGGGGGTTCAAACTAGATAATCTTCTAGCTGGAAGTCCATTCCAACCCAAAGCATTCTATGATTCTATGTTAAGTGGTTAAACTCAGCAGACTGGAGTTTCCACCTTACATTGCATTTTTGTTAGGCTTCTGTGTGTATGGAGAAATTACATGAGTACTTACAGATACAGTTTTTTGCTTTATTGATTTAAAGAACTTTTTAAGATCAGATTATAGGTATCTTTAGCAGACAGAAAAAACATACACCAAAATGTTAAATATAGTTTTAGTACACATTTTCAGGTAAAAAGCTAAAATAAGTATTTTAGGATTAAGCACAGTTAAAATAAACATTTATAGTAAAACAACACAGGCTAACATCAAGTACAGACAGAATATGGTATTTAAGACACCAGTGATAAGTGACGCATTAAAAAAATAAATGGTGACAATAAATAAACATACGGTGAATTGCCAAACTAAGCAATATATTAGTTTGAGCTTGACTGGATGAGATATACCAGAGGATCTTTTGCCTGGGATGCTTGAAATGTTCTAGTGCTACTAGGGACTCTCTGGGATTTAATTCCTTTATTTATCTAATTCCTTTAGTATCCTTTGCAGCTGTCTTTAGAGATAGCCTTACTCACCTGCCGGTCCTACCTGGGTCCATCTAGCAGCCCTCCCTCTGGCTGGCTTCCTTATCCTGTTTTTTTCTTCAGACTTCTGGAAAGAATTTTTCTTTGCTGTGTTGTCATGCAGTGAGACTTCCTAACCCCTGGTCTAGTAAATACGCTGCCTTGTAAAATCACGGTAGACTTTCCTGTTGTCATCTTCCCTTTAGTGTGCTCATTTGATATCTTCTTGACTTGGAAGAGAAAAAAAATATGTCCAAGCAGGATGAATCAAGATTATAAACCCCCTAACTGCTATCCTTTGCCCCGTCACACTTCTAACTATGGGTCCTGAGAGGAAACAAACTAATAATGCACCTGGACATTGGCCTCTTTTCTCCTCTCTGAGTCTAGTCCGTTACTACTCCTGAACAGCAGTTGCTGTGTTTGCAGTCATTTTGTAGTCGTGGAACTGACTCTGAGAAACAGCACAAGGAAGAGCTGACATCTCATGTAGAGTGTCACAGTTTATTAGAAAATACAACCTGTTAAAGGTTCAGAGACAGGTTCCTTCTTTATTTGGCACTTCATCAATTCAGAAAGCATAGCACTTATTTTGACAGTTCTATAGCTTACTGTTTCTCTTTTTAGAGTGAATTAAATGATCAGTGTATTGTGCGAGAGCTGTTAAGCATAATAATCTCATTAATAATAATTCCCTTCATATATTAGGTGCAAAGACATTGCTATACACAGCATGAAAAAATTTGTTGAGTTAAAATAGCTTCCAGCAGGAGCTTGATAGCTTAAAGAAAGACGAGTTGTGTTTTCCAGATATTCTGATGTATCCCCTCAGTTATGTTTTGGCAGAAAAAAAAAAATTCCCCCAGAAAGAAACCAAGTCCTTCTTGGTATGCATAGATGCCTTGCTGACAATCTCAACCCAGAGACCATCCATGTTGTTATTTTCAGTTAATAACATGAACAGTGATTAAATTATCCAATATTTTTTTGAAAGTCAGTCAATTCATCAGTTCATTGAACATCATGGCATTCTTGTAAGGAATCTACCCTGTGCCTGTCAGTGAAACCAATTTCTATGATAAAGAGAAGGAACTGAACCACAGCTACAGTTAAGTCGATAGAACTGTACCAGCGAGGTCACTGTCTTTTGTTATTACCTGAATCCATGTGTTATCATAGAATAGTTTGGGTTGGAAGCGACCTTAAAAATCATCTAGCTTCAACCCCCCTGCCATGGCCAGGGACCCCTCCCACTAGATCAGGTTGCTCAAAGCCCCATCCAACCTGGCCTTGAACACTTCCAAGGATGGGACAGCCACAACTTCTCTGGGCAGCCTGTTCCAGTACCTCACCACCCTCACACTAAAGAATTTCTTCCTAATATCTAATCCAACTCTTTCAGAATAAAACCATTACCCCTCACCATATCACTACACTCCCTGATAAAGAGTCCCTCCCCATCTCTCCAATAGGCCCCCTTTAAGTACTGGAAGGTTGCTATAAGGTCTCCCTAGAGCCTTCTCTTCTCCAGGCTGAACAACCCCGACTCCCTCAGCCTGTCCTCATAGGGGAGGTGCTTCATCTTTCTGATCATCTTCATGGCCCTCATCTGGAACAAGTACAACAGGTTCACGTCTTTCCTGTGCTAAGGATTCCAGAGCTGGACACAGTACTCCAGGTGGTTTCTCACAAGAGTGGAGGGGGAGAATTGCCTCACTCCTTTCAGAATGCTACAGGTAGTAAAGTGTGTGAGAAAGATGTAAGTGGAGTTTCAAGGAAATAATTTCTCCCCCTATTTTCTCTGTCCCATACCACCCAATGATAAAAGCTCTCAAAATAGAAAATATATATATGAATTGCTTCTGCTTCTAATGTGGCCTGACTCTGCTATGTTTTCCAGTTTTCATTTCTGCTGCCAGTGTTCATTAAACTTTAAACAGGGCATAGTATGCAAAATTTTTGTCTTAATTTTCCTCATGATCACTTCTGGTGCTTGGCAGTAGGTGTCACTCTGTGTAAGGCAAGAGATCAAGCAGAGGTAAAGAGGAGTTTTCTATTTGCAGGGTAATTTTTCCTTAGAACTTCATGATTTACATGTTAATGGTACAGCAGCATTAAAATGACATGTACGGTGTAAGAAAAAAAAATAAAAAATCAGGAATTATGTGGTGCCATTTCTTGAAAATTATTTAAATGAAATTGAGACAGTGGATGGCTTTTATTATGATCCTGTGAGTTTAATACCTAAACTCAGCTACTTACATTCTTATATCCTATCGCTACTAAAAGAATCTAAATGATGCATAGAGTCACCAACTTTCACATCAAAATGAAAAGAAATAACAAGATTTCAGTTAGTTTGATTAAAGCTAGATTAAAAAAAGAGTTTGCTTTTATCTTTAGCTTGGCCATCAGTTGTGTGCTCTTTACACACTAAATGCATTTAGTTTTATACAGCTGTTTTAAAAACAATTCTCACCTTTTGTTTAAAAAAATTGTCTTCAGCCTCATTTTGTTGCATATCTAATTTTGTAGTAAAAAGAAAGTAACTCCAAGTAGTTTATTTGAAAGATAGGAGTGTTGGTTGTTTTCTCTTAGCTTGACTGTAATATTGAAGACACAATAAAGTGTCTTTCTTAGCTCTGATCATTATCACAGTAAAAGAAATAGTGTTGTTAATGGCAGAATAATTAAGATTCTCAGTGCAGTTCACAACGAAATCTGCACGGATTTAAAACAATGTTTGTGCTCAGCACTTCCTGAAAAAGCTTGGTTTCAGATTTACAGTTGACATTGGTGGAATTCTTGTTCAGCCCCTTAATGACCCTTATTCTTAAACAAGGAACAAGGCAATGGCCTTGTTGATCTTGAACTTATGGAAATTACATAAATATTTGGTAAAAACACATTTTGAAAAAAGACACCACCACCACCCCTCCAAAAAAAAACCCCAAAAAGCAACAAAACCAAACCAGACCAAATACAACCCTCATTTGTTTTTAAACCTGTACACAACACTTTGTTCTTCTTGGAGAGCAGGTGGGGGGAAGTGGTCTGAGCTGTACAGTGAAGAAAATTGCTGTACAATATTGGCGATAACCACGTTCTTTTTTTCTTTCTAAGTAGTTTGCATCTCTTGCTATTTTCTTTTGGCTTTTTTAATTATTATTACATATTTATTATAAAAAAATTCAGATTGAACCAGAAATGCTACATTCTGCTGGTTAAACTCTTGACATTGTCAAACTGCATTAATCTCCCAATATCAGTTAAGTCAGGAGATAAAGAGTGATCTAGTTCTTATTATAAGAAAAACAAAAATCAACTCGGGTCTGTATGTGGAATACCTCTTCATTGTTAACAAGAATCAATCTGTCAAACTGTATTTTGTTAACTTCCTGGAAAATGAGTTCTGATAATCTACAGCTTGAGGCACTTGATTTTAAATGGGAAAACAGATAGCATCACATACTGAATCAATTTTCTGAGTATACTTAAGTGCAAAATTAACTACTCCAGTGTGACACAGTTTTACTCTTTCAGCATGAATTTTCTTTTTCTTTTTTGTGAGTTTTTCAATACATGCTCTTCTGTGCAGTGACTTTCTGCTCTATATGAAAAATTGGGGAAGCGTATTGATCACTCAGAACAAAATAGATAAGAAGACCCACAGCTTGATCAATTGTTTACATATTTTGCAAATTCCAAACATCAATAGTTAGAAGAAATGTGTAAGAGTTAAACCCAGTAACAGACTAGATGCTTTCCAGAGTTCCGTTCTTAGGTTTCTCTAAGGCAGTGACTTGGGAAAAGCAAACATCAGATTTATCAGTTCTTAGATCAATCAGTGACACAGAATTCCTTTGTGTATTTCCCCTCTCACTTTGTCTCCTACATAATAAATATTTAAAGTATGTTCTGCATAGCTCAGATTCCATTATTAAAAAATCAGTACTATATATCCTTTGTTGGTTTGCTGTTTTTTTTAAAAAAGTGTTGATAATTATAACCAGTGCAGAGAGTGGATACTCTTCTTCCTCAGCTAGACAGCAGCTTTTCAGATATGTAGCGTGTCATAATAAAATAATAACTTTGATGAAAATTTGATAGAAGTGTCTACCACAAAGCTTGTCAGGCAAGATTTGAAAGTCTCTCTTAAGGTTTCTGAAGTCATGCTGCCACCATTCACATCTTGCTAGGAAAACTTGCTTTCAGGACTACTCAGGAAAAACCTATGGCCCAGTAGTCTCATGGCCTCCAGGATGGATTTGCCTGGAGCTGACCCTCCCTGCCTAAAACTAACATGATTTTTTTCTATGTTCCTTGCTGCTGACCAGTGCTGACCAGTCACAAGCTGACAAGAGCAAGGTCAATTTTAGACTGTATCTGTCTAATCTCTGAAGGAAAACATTTTCCTTTGGAAAACTTATGTTTCTGTTACTCTAGGGAGGGCTGAGAAATGAATTCCATTTGTAGAAAACTTGTAAGTTTTGATATTTGGTGCTCACTGGCATGGAATGTTTTAAAAAAAATTGAGCTATCATATAATGGAAATTAGGTTTCCAGTCACTGCTGATAAGAGCTAGCTCTTGTTATTTCAACCTAATGCATTCTGGGCTTGGGAATTTGTCACAAAAATTTAGCTCTTTTTTCTTGCTGGGATGGTTTTTGGCAGTCTTGCTAGTTGTAGCCTTCAGGCCAATTACCTCTACTGTATGAGAAGAGACTAATTACAGAAATGTACTAATACATCCAAGTACAATCAATCTTAATTCTATTGAAAATAATACTGATTTCTTACTTCCATCACAAAATTATATGGTGTGAATTGCAACTTTGTTAATCATAGTTAGTCAGTGAGAAGTAGTTACCTACCAAGGGACTTCATATTAATTTGTTTATTGTAAATTTTCAATACAATTTAAAAATACTGGGTTTTGTGATTAAAACCAACGCTTTTTGCTTGTGACTTTCATTTGCGGGAAATATAATTTTCTCATTAGAATAATTTTTTTAATAACTTTTGCAATTCGGGACATGATTTTTAGCATGAATAATTATGTACCTTAATATCCATACAAGTGCACTGTCTATTGTGTGATTATAAGCCATCACTTGATCATTGCAAGAAGGAAAAATGTTTTATGTGTAGAAGTATTGAGCCTTCAGTAAGTAATCATTCTCGCTAAATAGCAAATATAAATATTAAATAACTGATGAAAAACACATAGTATGAAATTATGACTTTTTTTTTAAAATATTTGTTTACAGACAGCTTAGTCTTCTAGCATAGGCTAAATTAATAATGACTTTTAGAGCCAACGCAAATGAGTAAAATCCTATTTAAATCAAGTAAGCAATTATTTAGTAATAAGAGAGAAGTTGGTCTCCATCTCTCCAATAATGTGCCACACTTAACATTAAAATATTCATATCAAATATTAAATTTCCCTTGAAATTACCAAAAAATTCTCAACCATTACACACTAATACAGAAATTCTAGCAGTATTTTATTGAGAGGTAACAGTCACATTTTATTGAACCCCTAAAATTTTATGGAAAGAATATTCTTCAAAACCTATTAAAAGTATACTTTATTGTTAGATTTTATTACCAGTCTGATACTTGAATGTCTTAGAGAGGGTTAGTACAACTTACCTTTGCATAATTATTTCATGGTTTCACCTTTTCTGTATGCATCTTTGGAAGTAACAATAACACATCTAAAAGGCAGTTTGATGCAAATTAACTTTGCCAGTTGATCAAAGTGTGGAGATAGCTTTTCTCCTTATATATTGCCTCTGTGCAGTCAACACGTGGTCTATCAGTGGTTTTCCAGTAGTTACCAGCAATCGACACAGAAAGACTGAAAGTGCTGAGACAAGGTATAAGTCAGAGATACAGAAATTATAAAATCTGGAATTCCTTCCAAATCCTTCCTGAAGGAGCATCTGTATTTTCTTCAATGAAGTTTATTCCAAGAGTTGAGAAATCCATTATATTGCTAGTGGGTAATAAATTCTTTCGTTGAATTTTCACTAAAGTCAATGAACTTACACTAGCTGAGACCGAACTGTGTATTCATTAATCCACTTAGTATACAGTAGAGTTTTTCACCCATCAGAAAGCAGCTGATGTACTTATTTTCAATTAAGTGACCTTAGACCAAGCTATTGGGATAAAAAGTAAACAAACAAAAAAACCACAACAAAACCACCACACACAAGAAACTTCAGTGTTCTGTGAGCTGCTTCCACCCAGGCAGGCAGCAGCCTGTGTCCTTGCAGTGGTGCCTGCTGCCCAGGAGCAGCACTTGACATTTCTCCTTGATGAATTTCATAAATTTTCTGTTGGGCTGCTCCTCCAGCTTGACTAGGTCCATGTGAACATTATCCCATCACTTGAGCATTATTAACTGCAACCTCTATATTTGGTGTTATCTGTAAACTTTGAGAGTGAGCTCTGCCATTTCTTCCAGGGCACTGATAAAGATGTTAAATGGGAGAGGTGCTGCAATGTTGCCCTTGTGGTTCATAAACCAAAATTAGCTCGAGAAAATATACTGAGACCTATCCATATGAGTCTCAATTCCATCACATCCATCATAGTCGGCTCACTGTGGAAGTGTCATGGTCTGGGTTGCACCAATAGGCCTTAATTTCCCTGACAGCCTCATGTGGGGTTTCCAGGAATTCTTTGCCTGTTGGTTCAGGAGCTGTTTGGTCTCAAGCCTGTCAGATCGGGGCACCCTGATCTGAATAGTGGGTGTCCCTGTTCCCAGTCTTGACTTCTGCCTTTTGGACTAAACTCCCTGGCTGGACCCCAGCCCTGCCTCATCCCCTCACTTTGTCTGGGACTGTGGATGGATTGCTGTTCCCAAACCAGACCTGTTTAGGTCCTCCTGGACTGCACCCTGTCAGGGAGGGCACTGCCTGTGCTATGCGAATCTGCTGCTCCTAGTTTATGCTCTCTTGTGGACCCACCTCCCTTTTGTTGCTCTTTGGTAGATGGTTTGTTTAACCGTTTCACAGCTCTATATATGTGCCCAAATCAGGCATTTGTTGTAGAACATAGAGGATCTTTGTTCACTAAGGCTTCCTTATTTCCAACCAAATTCTCCTCCAGCCTGTGAAGCAGGTCAGTGTAGAGGAAGTATAGGCACGTGGAGGAGTCTAGCCTCAATACTATGGCGGAATAAGATAAAAATAGGTTAAAAATTCAGCCTTGACATCATAAAAAATTATTTTCTCTTGGATAAAATAAACAAAATTTTTTATAATAGTATCATTTTCAGGGTTTTTTTTTTAAGGGAAATTACTCCTTCCTGTGGCATTTAGTGCTGGCAATACAAAAATTTCTCAGATTGATAGAGTATTTAAAAATGGAGAAATTTAGTTTATGATTTTCATTGTCTGCTCTGAGGCATTTCATGCTCTTTCTTCTTTTTGCTCAACCCTACAGTAAGAAAAGAGAAAAAAGCCAAGCATAATTTTGTCCAACTATGTACTGTCAACATGCTAAATCCTGGAAAAAAAGGGTATAAATGGAAATATTAAAAATAGATGTTTTTTAGAATAGAATTTAGAATCATTTGAGTTGGAAGGGACTTAAAGATCATCGCGTTCCAACCCCCCTGCCATGGGCAGGGACACCTTCCACTAGAGCAGGTTGCTCAAGCCCCAACCAGCCTGGCCTTGAACACTTCCAGGGATGGGGCATCCACAGCTTCCCCGGGCAACCTGTTCCAGTGTCTCACCACCCTCACTGTAAAGAATTTCTTTCTGGTGTCTAATCTAAATCTCTTCTCTTCCAATTTAAAACCATTGCC
>JAOXNO010000013.1:78883423-78916234 GCA_028565335.1 Limnodromus scolopaceus | reverse complement strand
TGCAATTTGCACGAGCCCACCTCTCAAGCCTGTCCAGGTCCCTCTGGATGGCATCCCTTCCCTCCAGCGTGTCAACTACGCCACCCAGCTTGGTGTCATCAGCAAACTTGCTGAGGGTGCACTCTACTCCACTGTCCATGTCACCGACATAGATGTTAAATAGCACTGGTCCCAGTACAGACCCCTGAGGAACACCACTCGTTACTGGCCGCCACTTGGATATCGAGCTGTTGACTGCAAACCTTCGAGTGTGGCCAATGCACTACGAATGAGGTGTAAGTGTGGCACTTAGTGCTGGCAATACAAAAATGTTGTAAATGGGATCATTGTATTTATTTTTTTAACAGTTTTCAGAGTTCTGTCACTTATAGATGTTTATTTTCCATTTGATTCAGATCCTGCTAAAGAAACCATACTCAAGGGACCTGGGAGAGAACTTCCGAGTTTCAAGAAACTAGTGAAAGGTGCGTGAGAGTCACAAGCACTAAATCCTCTTCTTTATCTTCACAGCTCAGTTTAGTAAACAAAGTACTTCCCTTCAAAGATTTTGCAGTGTGATTAAACCAATTTTCTTTCATCTATAGGACAGAACTGATTATATTGGATGGTTTTGTTTCCTGCAGCAAAGTAATTTTCTGCATGACCAGCAATAATGTAATGTAGGAGATTTTAATAAGGGACAATTATTTTTAAAATTAAACTTTAAACAGAGTGCAGCTTGTAATAATGCGACAAAGAAGTGTGCAAGATTATTGAACTCCTTTTAAGACTGTTAACATTGCAATGCACTCTTTGATGATTCAGAGTAGCACAGGACTGCCAGAACAACAAAGATTTTTTTCCACTTTTTCTTTCTTCCTTACCATGTGCTGCATCCAAACCTTCATAAAACTTGGATACAGAAGAAGCAAATTTCCATGGTCATAGAGAGAAATCTAAATATTGTTGTAAGTTTTTGTAAAAAATATAGTGTTAGAATAGTGTAAAGATCAGAAAACAAAATGTTCAAACCAGGAACTGTAACATTACAGCCAACTTTCTCATTCAAGTACATTTATGGTAATCTTTAAATATACGATCAAAGCCTCATTTTGCACCCAGATGCTGTAGGGAACACATTCAAATACTCTGCCAAGACCTCAGTCCGGCCATACATAGCTTCTCAAAGGATGAAAAAATACAGATTTTTTTTTTTTCACTATGTGAGAATGGTGCAAATGCAGTACAATTAGCATTAGGACTATAGGATGATGTTTAGGATATCTGTGAATCTTTAACCAGTGCTATCAAAGTTTCTGTTATTTTGTACAGTCACTGATTTCCAAAATGTGTTTAAAATACGCCCGGTTACTATTTATTAGAAGTGGTAAAAGACAAGAAGACACCCCTGATGGAAAAATGTCATCTTTTCGAATTTGGTAGCTTCTTCCAAAGCATGAGGCTACTGCAATATAACCTTCCCTCTTTTGGTTATTTTGGATTTGGCAACTTTTACCATGTGAAAGAAATTCTGTAAAAAGGATATACACAACTGAAGAATGCAAGCAATTATTTATTGGCTAACACACACAGAGCGGATAGTCAGAACTGAGTTACTAGGGTTTAGCCTAGTTAATATGGATGTTAATATGTTCACGATGAGTCTTTGCTGGCCAGTCAATCTTAGCTTAAGATGAATTGGCCTGTACTGCTCCCTGAAATGGACCAGTGTTCAATGTCAATACAGGCTCAGCATTGCTGTTTTAGTGTGGATCAGTTTCCTGGTTTGTATTTTTTATTCTTACCATTGTCTGCTCTTTCATAGCTGTAGTTTTCTTCTTGAATCTTTGAGATGTTACTATCTCAGTTATCTCCTCTCTGTCTTTGTTTTACTTTCCTTATCTTGCATGAGTCTAGTTTATGTACTTTCTTGCGTATTCTTTTTCAAAACCTGAAGAGTTTTAGTGGTAAACGTGATCCAAGGTCATGCAGCTTGATGTATCTAATGTAGACTTTGGGTTACAGACAGCTGAACTGCTAGGCTAATGGATATAGAGGAATTTGTGGAAAAATCAGTAGAAGTATTTAATATGTGCAGCAAGATCATTTGTCTTGGTTCTATTCTCAAAAATATGCCTCAGATGGTTACGTAACTCAAATTCAACATAAGGCAGAAACGATGCAGAATGTTGAGGATTAAATTCTAGAAACCTAATGTCTAATTACAACTCCTGTCAAGCAGCCTTAATCATTGGAGCTAGAAATAATTAAGGCCTTCTTTGGGGATCAACTTTTGTTACATGTTTTCATTTGATTTAGATCTGTGTGACAGCTGCCAGACTGGTCAGTAAACTACCAATTTGGCTGGGAACATTGGCATGTGTGAGCTCCTACCACTTTAGCTGAAGATCCAAAGTTCTGCGGCCAGTAACAGACACATTTACAGATTTCATACTGGGAAGAAAGCTATAAAATCCACTCATATAAGCATTGAATAACCTAAGGACATAATTTGTTACTGATTCCAAATTATCTTGAGCTTGTAAAAGTGGAATGACTACCACTTTTGTTAACAGCTCTGTTTATTCACGATAACCTGCAGAGTAACTGAAAATAAAATGAAAATTAACTTTGGATCTTTTAGAAGTTCGTTTGAATGGAAAAGCATTTTACAGAGCATGGAGAATCCAGATCCTGAAAGATTCCCTTGGAGTTCAAGGCCACTGAGGAAGTTCAGTGAAAATTTTGGGAGATATGCATTTAAAATAAGAGTGGCCAGATTTAAAAACAGAAAAGTAATATTTAATTGATGCTCTATTGGATTATTTCACTTGAGTAGTTCAGTTTTAATCCTTTTCTGCTATTTTCTTTCATTTTTTACAGGTGAATCAGAAATTTCAGAGAACAATAAAAAATCAGAGCCACATTTTAAGTTCCAAAACACACTTGACAAATAAGAACTTGTTCAACCACAATTGGTTATATCTAGATATCAAGACTGATGCAGATTGACTCTACATCAGTCTTCTATGTGCTGGGTTGGTTGACAGTGCTTTGCAGAAACCTAATTTGTTTGGAATTAATGCTTTTCTAAAACCCAGGTAAGGTTTGTTCTTTTTCTTCCTTTTAAAGTGATTGGATTGTTAAACACTAGGCAAGCTCTTGCAAAGAAATTAATAAATTAAGACTACTATTTCAGAGACTTCTCATTAATTCAGCTATTGACACGAATGGATTTATCACCATGTATGGGAGCACCCGGCCAAACCGGTTTCAGGGCACAATAGGTGAGATGCAGGGAGTTGTCATCCGACTCAGCTTCATCTCCACCTTGTCTCCTCTATGCAGAGATAACTCTGGGGGAGCTGCAAAACAGCTCAGCCCGGGGTTGTCTCGAGATTGCATCACAATAAGAACCAAAGCTGAATGGAGCCTTAGCTCCCTTAGCAAACAAAATGCCCTGAATCCCATCCCACCATGATTCCCATGACCTTGAGTGCTAGACATCGCAAAATTGGAAACAGAGACTTAGCCATCACACCACCAGAGGTAAATATCCCAGATAGTGTAATCCACCCAGGCATAATCCTGCACCCCCACAGAATCAGGAAATATAAACCACAAGGTTTGGGGAGAAAAATGGGGAATCTTCCAACGATACAGCTGGCCTGTAGGAGATTCGTGTCCCCCTTGTCCAGGACGCTGTACAGGGTAACTTCCCAGGGATTGAGTGACCTTACCTGAGAGACAGGGTAAGTGATTAAGAAACATACGTATGGTATATGGCATGCTATTAAGATTGTGATTGGTGATTTTAAGGTATTAATATCTAGCGCGCTTGTGGTTTGTGTTGTTACTTGTCAGGCTCATTTGTAGGTTGCGATAGTGTATTCCGCGAATTGATTTTAAATTGCAATAGTGTAATCGTCATTGTACACATAGAACCTGCAATAGTGACGTATTGGACCTGTGAGTGAAGTCCAAATAAATTGTGAATTTGAACCTCTCAGTGAAGTCTTTTTTCCCATTTTGTCACACACCATTGGATGACTGTTTCTAAATCAGACCTTTGATCATGGAGAGTATGGTCAATTACTTATCCAATATAGTGTTTCAAATGGCCATTTAAAAAAATCCAAACACCCTGCCCTTAATGAAAATACTTTTTAATGAAGTTGTCAACTTTAATTAACATTATGAGATTGTTTCAAAGTCAGAACTGCAGAAAATTTAGTAGGAAATATGTATCTATCTGTCCAAAACCATGACACTATCTCTTAATGATTATTTAAAAATATCTCTCTCTATCTGTTGCATCTGGTGATGGAACATCGGGAGCATGAAACCAGACTGGATTTTATGGTTAGGAAGATAGTACACTTGAAATATTATTCAGGAGTTTAAATGGAGCTTTTATTTCCTGTCCTAGCTTGAATGATGGCAATATAGAGAAAAACTACCATCTTTTTTCTGACAAAAGTTATGCATAACCTGTAGAAGGAAAATTTAAACAATAATTCCCCTGTTGTTGCCAGACCATGTGAAGTAAAGTGAGAGAATTTCAGACTCCCAAATAGCTGCTTGATTTTTGTTTCTCCTGATTTACTCTTTTAACAGCTCCAATTTTATGTACTTTCATGTCCAATAAAAGAACAGCTTTTTAAAAAAAATTGTATCAAAGGAATTCCTTAGAATCTAGCCTCTTAGATTACTAAAAATATGTTTTGCTGTTTCCTCAAACTTTTAACTGGACACTTTTATTACATGGAATTAAGAAACTGAACTGTTCTATGAATATTAGGTCACTGCATGTTCACTGCTGTCTTTCATTCTAGTTTTTTATTTCTATCTGATACAAGCTTCAGCTTGTGAAAGTACATTGTCTCAGTCAAAGAATGTAAACAATGCTTAGTTTTGCATAGTGCAAATAGTCGCAGTGATTTTTATGAGACCATTCATGTGTTAAGACCTAAAACAATCTTACATATTGGCAAAATTGATATCTTAATGTAGCTATTATTTCTAGAATGTCCACTTTCATTAAGAAGGTAATAATTTGTATTTGTTTATCCTCTGCTGCAACTTACTTTTATTCACTGTTATTTCTTCTGCGTATGTAAATTTTTCAGAAATTTTAAGTGTTGTGAATGAATGTTAAAAATTACTGTTTAAGAGAATATTAAAAAGAAAAAAATATTGTCTGGAATCATTAAGGAGGGAGTATATCATTAGAAGTCTTAAAAGTTGGGGCATTTATCAGTATTTTATCCTTTTGCAGATATCAGTCTATTTTCTGACACTGACACATTCTGACTAAGTCAAACCCTTTTAACTTATTGTGTTGTTTTTTTCTTTATACTCAATACTTTCCACCAGGCTGATTTAGCACTGGAACAGATTGCTGGGACTGACTAAACACCTAAGGCTGGAATGTGAGTCACTGCATAAACCCCTACAATGGAAGAGCGCTCACTGGAGATGGGCAAGAGTGATGTGCCAAGTAAGCTCAGAGTAATCAGCTAAGATTTCAAAGTTTAGCATGCTACTAAGCACTTAACTGAGAATTTGTTGTGGCAAGGAATTTCTTAACCTTAAGAAGTAACTATGAGAAGTGTCTCTACTCAGGGGGAGATTGTGGCATGCAGCCCACTACTGCATCAGAGAGCTCAATGGGATCTTGGGCTGCTTGCTATTTATGAGTGTAAGATGATTGACTCATAGTTGTATTTACACACCGACTGCAGATGTTAGTTTCTTCCAAATTTGTTTTGAGTCAGACATTGACCAGTACTGTGGTTAGGCGGGTGCATTGCCATAAATTAGCCCTTGGCGATTGTGGTGTTTTCTGTCTCCCCCAAATCCACTTTGAGCCAGATGCATCCATCATGACTGCCACTGGTGGGTATTGCTTCAGCAGTGTTAAGGGAAAAGGTCAATACGGGGCAGGGGAGCACACCATCACACTGTCATATCTGATCATGTGAGTCGTGCTTGTCAGCACTCTATTTTTCAGGTTGAATATGGCTCTATAATTTTTTTCAATTACTTGTATGATGTCTAATTCCTTCTGTTTCACTGGACATGATATTGTCAAATAGAGTGACATCAGTTGTGACTAAGACATCTCCGTAGCCGCTCCACTCCAATAGCAGCAAAGAGTAGCAGTGGCCAAATATATTCTGTTGCAGTGCCCAGATGAGCAAAAAAGCATATCATCCCCAAAAGACTAAAGAAAAAGACAACCGAAATATACCTGTAAAAATTTTGGAAATTGTTACTTTGAATGGTATCTTATTAGTTTCTTAAACATGTCACAGAAGATACATTTTCCCATATCAGGCCTCATTTCCCCAGGAAATAAGGAAGAAGAAAGGTTCTTCAGAAGTTTCTGTTCTCCTTTGTTATATAGTACTTGGATCACTTTGCTTTGCTTTTTGAGATGAAGACACGGCATTTGCTGTCATTCTTCTAGATGCAGGTGAGGAAAGCCTGCAGTGGACTATTAGTCTTCAACAGGAATATTTTGAGCAGACTTAGAGAATTTATCAACATTTCACAATTATAAATTAATTTTGCATTGCTGATGTAATCTATTTTCCTCGCTGAGGCAACCTTTCATTGGTAAATATAGATTTATCTCCCTCTGCATATAGTTTCTCAGTCACCATGGCGTTGTTTTATGTGCTCTTATGTGCAATATTCTCCAAAGAGTTGGAGTTCATAATATGTTTTCATGTGAATTTTTCTAGTGTTAGAAAGAGACTTTCATGCTGTGTTTTGATTTCCTTTTTTCGGGTATACAAGGAGAATATATTATTGTTTAGTAGTAGTAAATTTTCTTCAGAAAATTAAAGGTATACAGTGGAAACACGAAAACTTTAAATTATGCCAGATTCTTTACTGCAATGAATATAAATCTGTGAATCCTTTGAAGCTTGTGGAATTTATATACAACAGCAGGAGCTTATAACATATTTAGAGCTTTCGATGGAAGCACCACAAATAAACCCCCACAAAAATTATTTATCTAAATTAAGTAAAGCTTTACTGATGACTAATAAATAATAGCACAGGAATAGGTAGTAAAATGGTTTCTTACAGAATTATCTATTTTAAACTTTTGTGGTGCAACAGAATCAGAGATGTTATCCCAGCATTGTAATATAGTCAGAACAACACTTTTCCAACCTATCTTTCATAACTTTGTTGTGAAGGAACACTAAGCATTCCCTTAGTAATCCGCTCCAAAACTTCATGCCTTTAGCAGTATCTTTATATGAACATAGTCACTACCAGACCCATTTGTAGCTAGTCCATATTTTGCATCTGATACTGGCCAGCATCACTTCAAAATAAACTGAAATCTTCAAAACAGGCAGGTGTGGGATAACAGCCTCCTAGCCACATGACCTGTTATTTTGACATTTGCTAATCGGAGATGAAATAATAAAAAAATGCAGTGCAATATCTAATAACCTTTCTAGTGGTTTTGGAACCAAGATGTCTTATAATTCTTGATATTATCCAGATAAATCTCTGTAAGTACATATTATTTTGTTGTTTGCAGCCATCCTATGATCACAGCGGTAGGGAGAATACAACCACGCCGGAGAAGTTCCTTCTTCCAGAGTTTAAAATACCAGTATAAAATAGGGGACACTTCAATGCAACCAATCTGAACAATGTAACAGATGATTTTTTTCATTTCCACAAATTCTATATAGAGAGAAAGCCCATTTGAAAGTTTAATGGAACTGTTAGTGCCTAAGCGATAACTTGCAGCAGAAATACATAGAAAGAAAATGTGAAAATCACTTAGTGTCAAAACTATAATTTGCTCCTTCCTCTTGATACACTGCACATAGTTTATCTACTCTACTGCTCTTATGCAGTATAAAGAACAAAAGTTCAGGGCATAACAGATTAATGAGACATTTGTAGCAATATAAATGAGGAGGTTAGGAGATTTACATTACTGTAAACTACAAGATGGATTAATGTAATTTCTGTTTGCAGCCTCAGATTTGATTTATCAGTGTTTCCAGGAGAAAATGCATTATTGGGATCTTGCTTCAAGAGAATTTTGCAGTATGGTTATATTAGGAGAGTATAACTGGGGAGATTTATTAAAATGCAGAGCTTAATTCCATAAAATGTTGAAAAGTTTCTTAATGGAATATAGGTTGTCTTTGATAACAAGGTGAAGTAATGTCAGTTCTGTGTCTAGGTCTTGGAATATGGTGAAACAAAAGTATGAAACTACAGGTGGTAGAAATTGCAGAGCTCTAAAACTACATTTTATTTCTTTCTTCATACTTATATCACGACATTGATTGCTTTTCTGAAACTTTTATTGGAATGTTTTCTATCTTAATCTTCTCAAATTATCAAATTGAAGTAAATTAAAAGCTAAATAAATAAAAATACATTTTTTATTATGAGGCACAATAAAATAGTCATAACACACTGCTGATACTTGTCTGTATGATAAACCCTAATTTAGAGGAGGATTTAAGAACAGATTTAAATTATTTGCTGAATAGCAATGGATTTATATACATGCGTAAATGTCATTGTTATTTTTCTCTCTTAATCTCTTCGTATATTAGACCTGAATACTGTTAGACTAAGCATTTTGAAAATCTTTATGATTATTCTCTTTTGTAGCAAGAATCATCTGAAATGAGGCAAAACTGCAGTTCAGAACTGTAAAAATTAATTTCTTTAACGTATGAATACGGTTAAAATGGTTGAAGTGTCCTTATTTAGGGAATTTATACTTGTGTAAAAGCAAAGTATGTAGAAGCAAAATAACCTATCTGTGAAGAGAACTAGGCCCTCTCTTGGCTGCTTACTTTCCATTTGTCTCTACCTCCCAAACCACAGCTCTGTGGCAGCCCTTGCTGTAGTAGCTGCATCTTTAAACCAGCTCTGTTACTTCAAGCCCTTTTATATAAATATATCAGCTGCAGTAAGGATGATTCGATCATTCCTGTGCTGGTAGTAAATTAAATGGTTAAAAAATATGGTTGGGCCACTATAAAATATGACAGGCAAGGTAAAAAAGTCCAAAGAAAAAAATTGTGATGGGGTAGGGAAAGCAAAAACTTTATGCAACATTTAGGTACATTGTGTTATCTCTCCAGGCAGTGAGCGAGGAAAAGAAAATACTAGAGGAATGTGATTTTTACTGTCAAGATCTTGAGGTATTACAGCTATGTACACTTCTGATTTGTGAGTAAATTAATAGTAACCTTTTTAATGACATATGGGTGTAGGAAACCAGACTTCTGAATACCACTAAATGTGTGTATCTTTCCACTTAACCTTTCAAAAACCCGAGTTCTGGAAAAAGGAATATGAGTGTTATACACAAAAGGCCTAAATTGAAATGAATGTTTAGTGTACTTTTTTTAGATGAAATACTAAAATATTTTCTTCTAAGATTATCTTAAGTAAAAATAGTAGAACAATCTTTTGGATGATTATGTGTTGCACGTTTACAGTGTTTTTTCCTTTGTCCCTTTTCCTGTGTTACTAAAATGAACAAACAAACAAAACCTTCTATAAGAATCCACGTTTTTTAAAAAATGTGAAGTCTTTTATACAATCTAAATCCAGAGGTATAATCCTCTAAAATATTGTCTGTGGATACTTTTTATTGCAACCTTTCAACAAGAAGGGGAGCTGTACAATCCGAAATATACATACAAGACTCTGGTGCTACTGGCAGTATTAATCAGAGATGCTGGTCAGAGAAAACATAGCAAGTTAAATTTTTCTGTAGTTTGGACCAGAATAAAAGTGAGATCTTATGCTGGTGACTCATAGATTTGATCATAAATTACAATTTTCAAAGGAGTGATGTAAGGCAAAGCAAGACCTTGTCGTATACGAATATATGTATATAACTTTCCAAGTTTATCCCAATTGTTGTTAAGAAATTCTTTGAAAAGTGGAAGCCCCGACAACATCAAAACTCTTGGAAGGCAAGTGTCCACTTTTTGTGATAAGAACTGAATCAAAATGACAGTGTTTTATCATTATAGAAATCCTAGCTGATTTCTCCTCACCAATTCACTTTCAAAATGAACAGAAATAGGTACAGTAATGCCTTTGGCAAAGGGTGTGGTGTTTCTGCAACACTTCTTCCTCTCAGAGAGTTACTAAGAGTGAGAGAGAGGAAGGTAAGTGTAAGGGGAAGAAAGGGGCACACATTTTGCACTATGCTTGAGTCACACATAAGGCGTGGATGGCTAAGCATCCTGGGACCGGGATTTCAGTACTGAAAAGGGAAAGCAATGTGTGTTTCTCCCAACTGGAACTGCTATGCAACACTGCCTTATCTGGCACATCATTGTTCCTAGCGTAGTCTTTGAAGTGAGGTAAGGCAAGTGTACCCCTATCCTTCTTTTCATTAGCTAATTTTGAACAGATAGGAAGCAATGGGTAGGATTAGTGTAATGTCTCTGGCACAACTGTTGTACTCATTCTATCCTTCTCTATGTGGCTATATTTCAGTGCAGAGAGACTTAGGCTAATCATTGAACAAATTTCAACTTAAAAGAATAAATTCAGCATAGTCAGCTTTTAAATCTTTCATCTGATTGTAGTCATCTACATCTTAATGATATGAATTCTAAAATGATTTTCAGTTACTTATTCTTTTCCCTAAGTATCAGCATGATCCTTCTCACTTCCTGTGAGAAGTGCTAGTAACAAAAAACCCCAAGACTTGTAACACTTCCAGACAAGGACATAAACTTTCACTGCTTTCCTATACAGAGGTAATTTCCATCCTTTTTGCATACCCTTTGGGTCTTTTTTATTATTTTTCCTCAGTGTTTTAATTTTAAACCTCAAAGATATGGGACTGGCAGCCATAGAAGAAAACAATTGTACTCTATCTGAAAACTACACTTATCCTTCTATGCCCTCCCATTTCTATTGTTGTTCTACTTGAGAAGTGGTGTTCAGATGTTTACTTCCGCATCCCCTCCCTCACCCCTACCAATTTCCAAGCTAATCTGTGGCCACCAGGTATTACTTATTAGTAAACCCTATTTAGAACATCAACATAACATAGGTCAATAAAGCTTTTTCCAACTGTTTCGACATCTAAAGAACTTAAGTCAATGCGGGTCTTTGCAGTTATCCAACATACCATTACATTCTTTTAAGGTACTTTCCTATTATCTTTAAATGTTATATAGAATGAAGTTGTTATTAATTAAGACTTTAATAATCTTGTATGAATTTTAGTCATTCCATAAAATCATGCCGACGTATGAAAGATGGTTAATCAATTCTGTTTTCTGCCACTGGCAAATAAGGAGTTTGTAGTGAAAAGTATAGTAACTGCAAGAGGTTAATGTCCCATTCTTTTTTATAATTTCCCAGCTTCCAACAGTCAGTGGTAGAAGGATCTTCTGAGTTCCATCCCTGTATTTACGTCCAGGAGACCTGGAATATTGTGTAAGAATTATTGTTGCATATTATCTGCCAGTTGACCATATTCAAGAGAGCATTTCAAATTAGTTATTTTAGTCAGTGTGGTGGTTTTGCTTGACTTAGGGTAAGTCATAAAAGACACAACTTACCAATAACAAATGGTATCACCAGGCTAATGGTGATTTTGGGATAGGTGGCCAGATACCTTTAGTCACCTCTTCTCTTTATATACAAGTAATCTATAATCAAAACAAACCTTTTATTACCTTCTTTTGATACTGATACTTCAATATTCAAAACATGGGCACATCATAGATATGTATTTATACCTGTTCCAGTTTTGCTCTTTATTCTATTTCTAGTAACTCCTAAAACTCTAATTGCTTTTCTTGTTTACAGCTGAACTGTATTTGATGAACTTCATTCCTAAAACATGGTAATATTGAAATCTTGTCTCTTGAATCCATTGTTTCTTGTCTTCGGTGTGGGAAAGAGAAAAGACTCAAATAATTGAACATTAATCCCTCTCTTTTTCACCCTCCCTATCTCCTCAGCCTTTTGCATCATCTTCTTGAGTTTTGGTGACCAGCTGTCTGATAATCTTTTAATGTTCCTTGCACTGATTCACATCTCCACCTCTTCAGCAATAACAGTTAACAAAACTTAAAATATAAATAATGTTTTCCTGGAAAGATTGGTGGGAATGACTAAAATAAAACAGTGTCCTTATAGGTACACGTGGGAAGGAAGAAAAGCGAGAAGACTAGCTAAGATGATCTTAATGTTTTGGGTTAATTTAAAAGTTATAAGGTAGATAACCCATAGAGGGGGCATGACTTGCAGTTTGTTTAAAATGCTATGGAGATGCTAGACTTCAGTGATACAGAAATATCTACTGTAGAGATTTTGTAAAAAGGGCTGCCCTTTGGATGGATTGCAGTGTTGCTTATCTATGTGCTTGCTGGCTTCTCCACTGAATGTTAGTAGACAGCTCTGGCAAACTTTTCCTTTAAAAAGGTTCCTCTATCATTCCCCCTCATATTCCCATTATACTCTATCTTTTTACAACTTCTTAGAAATGTAAGTCATATTGCAAAGAAACTCAATCCTTTTTCATTTGCTAACTATTTGCATAACTGAATCGACTTATTTTTCTTCATAGATAGCTAATGCCATAGGCTTGTCTACATTAGGAAAATAGGTCATATTTTGAAAAAGTTAAATTATTAATGGTTCAAATAGCATGAAAGCAGAAGGAAAAATGGTAATGAAATCTTGATATGTTTCAATGCCAGGAGAAACTAAAGCAAACTCAGCTTAAAGGCTTAATACTGCTGGACTCAAAATCACTAAAAAAACATGAGTAGAAATGAAAAAAAAATAAAAATTTGAAAAGCCAGAAGATGAAAAAATATTTCAATTGAGACAAAATTCTGTAAAATAATAATGTAGAAAAAATGCTAGTAATTTGACCATTTGTGTTTGCATTATTTGTGCATCTCTTTAAATACATACTAGCAGATTGGCAAAAATCCCCATGTTTATGGCTTCTCCTGAAGAATATATAAAGAGGCCAAGAAGTAGTAGGCAAAGCACACCCAAAGCAGTGGCAAAGATCTTTTATCAGCCTCCAAAGCAAGCCCTGTTGGTGCATGGCTGCCATGCAGGGACAAGGGGATGCCATGCTGCTGGATCCAGCTGTTCCAGCATGAGATTCATGGAAGCTTCATGGATTCTGCTTGATGGAAGAGCTGGCTGGGGAAACCACAAGAGTAGAAACAGCCTCACATGGGGCTTTCCTCTTAAAGGGAGCCACATTGTGAGATCAGCACTGTGTGCTTAAGATTAAACATCTTTACAAAAGAAGCAAAAGTAAAAAACAACAGCAACAAAGGTTCTTAAAAAGATGGCAACTAAAAGAGTTGAATCTTAGCAAGTGGATTTCAGATTGAGGGATACTGTGTGTGGTGGAGAAAGACAAAACTTGAAAAGATGCATTACTAAATATCTGGTGCCGGCGCCTGACTGCACCATGAGGCTATAATTGCCCTGATGAATTAATTGGGTTGAGGGCCCGGAGCTGCCCCGTGCCGGACACAGCCGGTTCCAGCCGGCTCCAACGGCCCCACCGCAGGGCACAGCTGAGCCCCTCAGCCACGGGCGGGCGCCGCGGGGAAAGCCTGGGTCAGAAAGGGCAAAACGCTGCCCGGCAGCCAGGGCTGAGGGAAACCGGGTGAGAAACAGCCCTGCCAGCCCCGAGGGGAGAGCAGGAGGAGGGGCTCCAGGCGCCCCCGCAGAGATGCCCTAAGGTTGGTGGTCATAACAACAGAGAAAAAGGTAGATACAATGAAACCTGCTGTAAAGGAGCTTTCTAGTCTTGTTGTTGAGAACTAAAATACTTGGAGAGTTTGGAGAATTTCTTATAAAAAGACTAATAATTTTTTTAACAGATTGTTGATTTTTAATTAGAGCATACATTTGTGGCTTTGCATGTAAACATGTGCTTCTTTATCACATGTAGATTGCATGGGGTGTTTGATATGATACCTCCACCCATAAGTGTAATCTGGATGCATCACAGGACAAAAAAAAACCACTTTAAAACACTTTGACCAAAGTATTTAAAACAAAAATTAAAAATAACTTGGACAAAATGGTTGAACTGCTGTCTATGGTGTATGTAATGTCTCCCTTGAAACTAGTTCATTTCCAGAAGACTGAAAGTTAAGTGATGCCAATTTTTTCACAGAGGATTCCAGGAGAAATTAGTCAAGAAGATAAATGCACTGAGGAAATTAATTGAAAAACGTACCTTACTAAGTTCAAAGAAACTAAGCAGCCATGGAGCATCTGTGAGTTTTGGGTGCTGATGTGTGATTTCACTAAAATTGATGGTTTGAAAACTTTGAAATAGTCTTACTATGTAAATAATGGATTTGAAATTTTTTTTTTGCTCAGTGTGTTTTTGTCTCAATACAAGTTTGTTAACCTCTTAAATGCTATTCTCCAGTATGTGTGTGTAAATAAATCAGTAGTTCTTGCATTGCATATTGTGTCAACCACATTACTAAGAGTCATATGTGTGGAAATCTTAAAAACAACAACTGGAGTTGTGTACTTTAGCAAGATAGGTCCATTCTAAGTATATTTCTTAGCCTTAAATTCACTATGTCAGTGCAGAGAAAAAAAAGTTTTTGAAAAAAAAATATTTTTTTATTCAGAGGACAACAGAAAAACATCCTAATGAGCATTTACGTGTTTTCTTCCTGCCATGCTATGGTCTTGTTTATCCTTTACATATTAGAACAATTAAGTATTTTTCTTTTGGAGTTAATACTGACAATGTATCACAAATGCATGGTGGGTGAATTTGCAGGGAATTCATTCACAGGATACACTGACCGTATATTTTTTTCACATATAATCCTTGTAATGAAGCTGCATATTTAATTCCAAAATTTCATTACTACTCACTGTCTAGTGAATACACACATGGATTCTCACCCAGTTTCAGTGCATGAATGAAACAACATTGAATCTACCTCCTAATGTGAATCTGTGTTATTACTGTAGCTGTGACTAATAGCCAGGTCCATTCAGTTCTTGAATAAATACCAAGAAATCACTTAACTCCCAGAAGGTCAGACCAGTATCCATAGTCATGTCAATGTGATACGTGAGTGACCATGCTACTTTCTTGCTGGATTTTCTTAAAGTAAATTCTGTTTAATGATTTAAGTATTCTTTGTGTCTTTGTAAATTCAGCTGTTGTTTTAATGAATGTTTTTCAAATATAGTGTTAGATACGTATACTGTTATAACAGTGCGCACCATGAACAACTATGTTTAAAAATCCAGGCCAAATTCTATGCTGCTCTGTAGCAGTATTCATGAACAAATTCCAGTCTTTCAAGCTGAAATGTTCCAAATCAATATTGCACAATTCTATGGCACATTGAAAATATCTCACAAAGGTGTTGTGTCTTACAAACTCGATAGAATAAGTAATTTGAAATTTAAATATTCGGACAGGGACCTAGGCCTTAGTATTTTTCCTGGAGTAAATAGTTATTTTCCCTAGAATGGAATGAAATCTAAACCAATTTTTTTTTGTGTACTTCTTCCCTCTCCCTGTATTTTTTTCCTTCTAGATTTTAGAGGATCAGAAGCTTTGAAAAGAAAATGTTTATTTTGAATTATTTTTTATTATATTTATGTGTTTTCAAGTTTTGTGATAGCATTAATAGGTGTTAACTGTGGAATACTCTTTTACTTTTATTGGGAGCTATATATAATGTGTTTGTTACTATAAGATGCTCATAGAATTTCAAAATATATATACAAATTTATTTCTATGACAATTATTGATTGTACTATACATTCAAAGAATTTGGATTTCATTTTTCATATATCCCTTGAAATTTTTAATAATTAAATTGGTAAAAGCTTAGACTGCTGATTAGGGAAAATTATGATTTTAAAAGGCTTCTACATGGTACTACTAGATAAAGCTGGATTTAACTTTTTAGGAATGTAAATGTTTTTAGAATTAAGTATTCACTGACTTGGTTTCCTGGGAATATTTTGCAGGTGCAGGATGAAATCTGAGAGAGTGAACTATTTGCAATTTAGGATCAGTGAATGTTTCCACAGGAAACACTTAAAAAGAAATCTCTATGCACCCTCACTTTATTGGGACTTTGGTTTTGATCTCAACCTTGTGCAACAACTGATTGGCCAGTTGACTCCAGCAGAATTGTGACATTATGCTGAATTTTCCACCTCTTATAACCCATCGTAAGATCAGTGGAGTAACAGGCTGCTCTGCCTGGAGTTCAGCAGCCAGACTCTATCCCTATTAGAAATGAGTGCCTACTAAACAAGTCTGATTTCAGTCTATTCCTGTCATGCACAAGGATTTGGAATATTAGATTGCTAGTCACTAAACAGAAATGCTGCATGTGATAAAGCATTTAGAAGAAAAAGCAGCTGATACCCATTGTATCTATGCAGGTAAACTCAATAATATTTTAAAGCAAAAGGGGTTCCTAATAATACGCTACTGTCCAGATTAAAGAGGTTTGGTGTTTGTTTTTTTCCCTGCCTGGTTGAGTTGGACATATGTCTGCCTTCCTGTTTACTGGCTCAGAGTGCTATGATCTCTTGCAGACTGCAAAGCTTACTCCTGAAATTGGACATTGCTGTAAAATTTACTCAGTAAATTTCCCTGAAAAAATATAAAATTAGCACTTATAAGTGGTACCTACAGGAGATAAACACAAGCAGTTTAAATGCTTTGGCAAGGAACAATAAAATATAACTTGTTTTAAAGAGTTAATAAATGTTTTTGTGAGGTTTTTGTATAAGGTTTATAAATGTGGACTATTTGGAGGAAACAAATAGAATATGCCTGGAGAAAATGGGCTATATTGGATATGCAATATTAATAGTTACCCAAGAGCATTTTGGGATGGCTGCTTTTGGATAATTCATTGCAAAAGCTGTGTCAATAGTGTTGTGAGCTCATGCATGAAGTACTAAAAGCTTTGTAGTTACATTAAGGATAAATTCCCATATGTGAAAATGATCAGTGAAAGAAGAATTACTTTGCATTACTGAAAGAAAGTTAAGATACCGAACATAACATTTCAAAAGCATCTCTCTCGGCTTCAGTTTACAAGTTCTAGTGCCGGTAGTCAATGGTATGACAAGTCTCAACTTGCTTTATAAACTTACTGTTGGATACCTACCCTGTACTTACTTCTTCTCTCTGCAGTATCTGGTTAAAAAAAATTACTACTTTTTCTGAAAGAAATATTTTTGATTCAGGGAATTGTTGAATCACTGATCCTAGTGATCTCTCAAAATTTTGGAGGAGTTTTTAATTGTCCCTAATTAGTAACATTTAAGAATTAGAGCTTCAAGCCTCCTAATAAAGACATAGGTTAAGTCTTACCAGCTATTACCTATTAAGTTGCACAGCTGATTGATGTAGATCAGTCCCACAATTCGTATCTCAACACTGGTTGGAAAACTACTTGTGTGAGTTCATCACTAGGTAGTCATAATGACAATAACTTTTCCTACCCACTTTATGGTATCAGAACCCACTTTATCTTCACAATGTTGGATCAGGGTTAGAAAAACATCAGGTTAGGGGTTTTCCTCTGTCTGAGGATCCTTAGGCATGTGCTCACAGGCCATTCACTTGGGTTTGACGGAATTTGGTAAATCTGAGCCTCTTGCCCATTCTCTAAAGACGTTTATAAATTATAAAAATGTTCATAGGGAAATCTTTGTTATTGGAGGATCGAGAACCTGGAGTTTAAGGACACAGAGGTATCAATGACTACAAACCAGAAAAGGGAAAACTTCTCAGGAAAGGCCCAACTGCATAAATTTCTGAGACTTCCTCATGCTTATGTGTATATGCTAAGCTTTCCAGACCTTTCAAAGTGTGGTCTCTCTTCTACCAATGTTAAGACAATCATATCTCTTCAAAGCAGCATTCATGTTAGTTGTTCCTGAGGAATAGAGAAGTAACTTTTTTCCGATTGGACTTTTCTATTTTTCATACTTATCTTCATGGTCTTATTAACCTTACAAAATTTCTTACTGAAAAAAAAAAAAAGTATGTGCTGACAGAACTTTGTTTGTAATTTTCTAAGACATTGTCTTTTATTAGTTCTGCTCAGATATCCTGACTTGTGCTGTCTGATTTCTGGTTCTTCCCAATGTTTCTGTTTTTCAGTATTTAAATGCAAAGCATTTCTTTTCTCCTTTGAAGAAACTGGATTTTTCTGTGGGTCTACCTTAGTTAATAATAACAAGAAGTAACAAGGAGAATCTTCATGGAAAAGAATTGCCTTGTTCCCATATTATGTCATCGTATGTCATGTTGCCTTGTAACTGATTTCTAACTCGTGTCAAAACTACTCCTGTCCTATGTTTTTTTGTTTAGAATTTTTTCACAACAATTGTAATAGGCTGCCCAGGAAGGTGGTTGAGTCACCATCCCTGGACGTGTTTAAGAGTCGTTTAGATGTGGTGTTGGGGGATATGGTGTAGGAGAGAACTTTATAGAGTAGGGTAGATGGTTGGACTCGATAATCCCAAGGGTCTTTTCCAATTTAAATGATTCTACGATTCTATGATTCTAACTCCTGAGTTAGTTTGGGCCAAACGCCCTGTGCTGGCCTGGGAGAGAGTGGAAGTGCAGAATCTCTCTTTGTAAAAAAGCAAAGCCTGAATATGACAGTCAAGGTGTTAAATTGGTGAGAACTTGAGACAAAAGTGCGCTATGTGGCCGTGGCTCTTGTACCCTGTCATGTAGTTTTAGGTGAGTGTTTTGTTCTTGTGCTCTATGGTAAGTTATATAAGTTCTGTTTTATGTAAATTTGTGCCACATCTGGCAAAACCCACATTAAGAAAAGCAGTACAGCAGCAAGGATGAATTATTAACTTTATTATAACTGTTTCTGAATGGAAGTGCTAGAATAGGTGGGATGAATTTGCTTGTTTTCTTGTCCACTCAATACATTTTACTGGCATAATGACATTTAAGATTTGGCAAACTGGGTGTAATATGTAATATGACCATCCTTTGAATAGAATTTTTAATCATGCTGAGAATTATCCTCAAGGCTGACAGAAGAATCTTGCCATACAATTAATAATAGCTCATGTATAGCATATATCTTCAGTATTTTTGATTCATGATGATTAGACCAGATGTCTATTCAGTACTCAACAACTTTTTTGCCACAGTCTTCACTGGCAACCTCTCTTCCCACACCTCTTGAGTAGAAGGACCATAAGGCAGAAACTTGGGGAGCAAAGTCCCTCCTACTGTAAGAGAAGATTTTTGACCACCTGAGTAACCCGAACATGCAGAAGTCTATGGGATTTGACAAGATGCATCCCAGAGTCCTGAGGGAATTGGCTGATGTAGTTTCCAAGCCACTGTCCATTATATTTGAAAAGTCATGGCAGTCAAGTGAAGTCCTCAGTAACTGGAAAAAGGGAAGCATTGCACTCATTTTTAAAAAGGATAGAAAGGAGGACCCTGGGAACTACCCACCTGTCACCCTCACCTCTCTGCTTGGGAAGACCGTGGAACAGATGCTCTTAGAAGCTATGCAAAGGCACATGGAGGACACGGAGGTGATTTAAGAGCCAGCATAGTTTCAACAAGGTCAAGTCCTGCCTGACCCACCTAGTCACTTTCTATGATGGAGTGACTACCTCAGTTGACAAGGGAAGAGCTATGGGTGTCATCTATCTGGAATTCTGTAAGGCCTTGGGCACGATCCCGCGCAACATCCTTCTCTCTAGTTGGAAAAGTATGGGTTTGATGGGTGGACTGTTCACTGGATGAGGAATATAGTTGATGCCAAGGAATGGTATGTAGAGAGTCTCTTGCTTATACTTATTGTTGTAACAACCTAGGGCAGCCAAATTTGTTATTTGCCCTGCTGGAGGGTCAGAAATGGAAAAGCGTAGAGGGGTCCCACCTGTGGGGAGGAGCAGACAGGGCAGGTGACCCAAAACTGATCAACAGGGTATTCCATCCCATCTGCCCCGTGCTCAGTACAAAAGCTGAGGGATCAAAGGGTCAGCCCTCTTTCTTCAATGGCCGACATCCAAGGAGGACCCTGTCTGTTCATCTGCCTCTGATACTGATCCATGCATTCCTTACTCCAGATCTGAATCCAGTTCCCATCCATTGCTGAGCCCAGTCTGAGACTTCCCAAGATGTCCCTGCTGGTGACGTCACCCTGGGAGCTTGATATGGTTTTGTATATATTGTATCCATTTCGTTATTTCCTTTTTATTTAATTATTAATATTTCATTAAAGTAGTTTAGTTCCTCCTAAACTTGTAAATCTCTTTATCTCTCCTCCTCTCTTTGGAGCGAGATGTGAGAGAGAGCATCTCTTGTCTCATCACTGGCCAGTCCAGCCCAAACCATGACACAACCCAAAACTGCTCTGATTCTGTAGGCCAATCCAGTCTTCTCCCTACCTCCCAACCCCACCCATCCCCCTTCCCTTTTTTTCTCCAGCGGAAGCTGCTCTTAGAGCAGTTTTGATCTGGTGGCCCATGCAGGCCTTCACTCAATGACAAATCCCAGCATTCAGATGTTTGGTTTCAGCTGAATGGTTTGTTAGTGTATGTCATTTAAAGGGAAAATCAAGAAGGCAGACATTCAGTAAAAGATGTGTAGTACAGTTACTATTGCTATAGAAAAAATTCTGTGTTTCCTGACTGTATTTTCTGCTGAACTCCTGAACCTGATAACCCTTAAGTGGGCTATCAGGACAAGTTTGTATAACCCTACCAAACCTCAACACATAAAGCATTTGATTTTGGCTTCCCTCATAGGAATTCTTGGGGAAAAAAATCAACAAAACAAAACAAAAAAAACCCAACAAACCTTCTGTCATGACTGTAGATTAAAAAAAAAGATCTTTTACTGCTAGAGATTCAGGTGTTCACTGCATAGCATTGGGTGCTGGGGCCCCAGTCACCCTTATGGCGTACAGCATGTTAAATGACTATTCTCCTTCATCCTCTAAATTTTTATGTGTGTTGCACGCTGTTAATAGCTCTCCAAAGGAGGCATGTCAGACTAATCATGGACCTCATTCCCAGAGACTACTGAGGTCACTGAAAAGATGTTCACTTACCTCCATAGGCCTTTACTTACTTCCTTGAGCCTTTAAAGGGTATATCAGATCTCTGTGAAGAAATAATTTTCTGCTGAACTGTCCCCCAAGTATTCTATTTTTTTACTAATGAAAACTATGATGTATGTGAACTTCCTGTCGTATTTGTGTATCAAACAAAAGGTGAACAAAATACATCAATGAACACTCTTAATTTGTTGCAGTATTTCAGCTACAATGAACCAATAATGCAAAACAGAAGGAAATATGTGTTGCTGTGAATGTATGCTATATTATTGCCTTTATGTTACACCCTTGGTCTTATTTTATGTTCAGAAGCTTTCAATAAAGACATTACTTAGATTTCAGTTCTTAAGCTATAATGTCACTTACCTTCTGTCCAATAAATCTGAATTAATCATGGGATGAACTCTGCATCTCTTGCCTGGGATTACTAATAGTAGCTCTTCCTTAAAATGATGATGGAGTGGTTAAAGAATCTAAGGTGATTGTTTGAATTACTCTGGACATGAACTACTGCAAGAATGAAAGTTGCTGGTTTTCAAGCATTTGTGTTCTCAAACAGATAATGAGATGCATTCTTGAAGCTAGGGATTACAAAGCACAGAAGTGCCAGCAATCATTAACTGGACGTGAGTTTATTTTCTCCAACTGAAGAAAATCAAAACAGGTAATATATCTCTTATGCATCATTAAATTGACCTCTGGGGGTGTATGGCACTGGTGGATATTTTTTGAAGTGTTCTTGTTGTAAGAGAAACTTGTTCTAGCATACGTATTACTAGTCTGTATTTCTCTTTGCCTCTTATGATTTCCATTTTCTGTCCCTTTGAAATGGGAATATTTTGCGGCAATGTAAGATGCAGTAGAGAGAAGGCAAAGAAAGTAATTTCGGTGAAGAGTTCTGAACAAAATTAAGTCATTATCTTTACAAGTAATCCATGTGCAAGAACATAAAGAATCATACAAATGTTTTAAATAATGATTTTTTTGAGGGGGAACCATTTTAAGATTTCTATTTGGATTAATCTTTATGACACGGGATAAGGAAAAGCTGTGAATTAATTCTGAAGAGAAAGTAAAGCATAAAGGGAACGAAAAAAGTGTGTTTGAATGCCACAGCTGAGAACTTGACTATCTTTATTTTTTCACTGACTTTAGGTATTTTTTTAGGTTAGGGAGTTCTAGTCAGGCATTCTAGTATAATGGTGTATCAGTATTCCCTTGCTAAATCTATCACACTTATCTCATATTCTGACTGTGAGGGTGGTTGAAATGCCCAGAGTTGTGGAGTCTCCATCACTGGAGATAATAAAAACCTGACTAGACATGGTCCTGGACAAACTCCTTTAGCTGACCATCCTTGAGCAGTTCAGCTGAAGTAGATGATCTCAAGAGGTCCCTTCTGATCTCAACTATTCAGTAATCCTGCGACTTTAAAACAGACTAGTGTTGCCACTCTTAAAGTGGCTAGGGGCTGTTGGTGAGTGTGGAATCTCCATAGATTCAACTAAATGCTTGTGAATGGGAGGATGGGCTGTATGAAGTGAAATAATTGCGTCAAATGAGCATTATGGTAGATAGGATGTTTTTAGTTTTTGTTCATGATGTCTCCCCCTGCTCCACCCCTTCCCCCTGCTGCTAACCATGTGATTTGTTTAAACCTGTCATGGGGCAAAAAAGGTTTTCCTATTTCCTACAGTGTTCTAGGTGACATAGAACCTTTTGGAGGAACAGGGAAATGCAGCCATCTTAGAAGGCCCTTTCAATCCAAGGACGCTTCAGTTAGCTTCCTGACCTGCCTTGGAAGGACATGATAAGCAGGGAATAATGTTGTTTCTAGGTCTTTTATTTTTAGTCTGTCCCAGTAGATTAGAGTTTTTCCCACTGGAAAACTAATCTTGTTTGAATAGCATTTAAATGTTGTGCTGCTTTAACATCTGGAAATCCTCCTAGTTTGCCTACTTTAAGGAAAAGCTGGAGACAATTTCACCTTTATAGTCTTGCTGACCGAGGTTTCCTCCACAAACACAGTGAGTAGGGATGCCATGAGAGAGCCTAGATGCTAAAATAAACAGGGTATATTTTCCTTTAATAGTTCACGCTGGTGGGAGAAACTATTACTTCTCTGTGAAGTAATAAGTACCACATGAAGAGGCACAATATGCTGGTGTTCTCAAGTAAGCTGGCCTTGTTAGGATTCTAATGAACAAGATCTGCTAGTGTTCAGTCTGTAGGATTAATTTAGACTAAATCATAATGTTCAGGGAACTTTGATTTGTTAAGTGATGCATAATTGGCTTTTATGATGATTACTATTAAATTGATGCATTTATGCCAATTTTCTCTCTAACTTTGAGGCTGAGTTGTTGCAACATCTTGTTTCTGTGAAAAATGAAGGAAATTTTCTATTATTCCTATTATGTCAAGGAAATCCCACATTACATCATTTGAATATTCTTTTTCTTGTAATCCTTTATTGCCATCCATGTGTAATTTTTTCCTACATTCCTTTCACATACCTCTGAATACCTTATCCTTCTCGAAAGTAAGTTCCTAGCACTATCTGTGTGCTCTTTGGCTGAAGCAAACTTTCATACAAACTGATGTCAAGTGTTCTATGTTGCTGATGGAAGTTTAGCCCAGATAGAAACATAGAATCATCTAGGTTGGAAAAGACCCTTAAGTCCAACTGTAAACTTGACACTGCCAAGTCCATCACTGAACCATGTCCCTGATTACTGTGTCTATACATCTTTTAAATACCTCCAGGGATGGTGACTCAACCACTTCACTGGACAGCTTGTTCCAGTGTTTGATAACCCTATTGGTGGAGAAATTTTTCCCAATATCCAACCAAAACCTCTTCTGGCATTACTCAAGGCCATTTCCTCTTGACCTATCACTTCTTACTTGGGAGAAGAGACCAATGCCCATGTCATTACAAACTCCTTATAGGTAGTTGTATAAAGCACTAAGGTCTCCCCTGAGCCTTCTTTTCTCCAGGCTAAACAACCCCAGTTCCCTCAGCTGCTCCTCATCTGACTTTTGCTCTAGACCCTTCTTTGTCCTTCTTTGGACATGTTGCAGCACTTCAACATCTTTCTTGTAGCGAGGGGCCCAAAAGTAAACAGCATTTGACTGCAGACTCATCAGTGCTGAGTACAGGGGGATAGTCACTTCCCTAGTTCTGCTAGTCACACTTTTTCTGATATAAGCCAGGATGCTATTGGCTGCCTTGGCTACCTGGACACACTGTGGGCTCATACTCAGCTGGCTGTTGATCAAGATTCCCAGGTCCTTTTCAGACAGGCGGTTTTCCAGCCATTCTTCCCCAGGCCTGTAGTGTTGCATGGGGTTGTTGTGACCCAAGTGCAGGACCCAGCACTTGGCCTTGTTGAACTTCATAAAACTGGCCTCGGTCCATCTATCCAGCCTGCCCAGATCACTCTGCAGAGCCATCTTACCCTCCAGCAAATCAACACTCCTACCCAACTTGGTGTCGTCTGCAAACTTACTGAGGATTCGCATGACCCCATAGTCCAGGATGTTGATAAAGCTATCAAACTGGCCCCAATACTGATCCCTGGGGAACACCACTTGTAACCAGCTGCCAATTGGATTTAATTCTGTTCACCACAACTCTCTGCCCCTGCATCCAGACAGTTTTTTACCCAGTAAACAGTACACCCACCCAAGCCATGAGCAGCCAGTTTCTTCAGGAGAATGAAATGAGACAGGGCATTTTCATTTCAAAAATCCACTTAAGTTTGCCAAGTTCAAGTATACGAATCAAGGAATTGAAAAGTAAGTTGTACAAAATACATGGAGAATACATAGAGTACCATAAAGGTTTTCATATGGTTTCATATGATAGAGACAATATTTGTTCTTTTATTTGTAACATCATCAGTGTCCCAGTTCACCACCAACTAGCTAAAGTAATAATTTGAGGTAAAAATGAGATTTTTATCATGCTTATCCTGTGATATAGAATATAAATACTTACTCACTTCAGATGTTGATGTTGTGTTGCCATTCCAGCAATAACATTTTACAAAATCTTGTTAACAAACTCGTTTCCTGCTACACACACACCTTATTAAGTCTCATTATATTATCTGCCTTTTAAATCTTTCAATTTTTTTTATATATATATTTGCTTTTGCAGTCCCTCAGAACACAGAATATGCAACAAAATCATTCCCATACTTTTGTTACTTAATTTATTAGGAACCGTTGTCTTCTGTTTTATAAACTCAGTGAAAAAAAAGGACAGAGTGAAAAAAGCAAGTCTTATATACTAGTTGCAGTCCTTGGTAGGAATAATGAGATAAATCTGTTTTAATTTTTTTTTTCCTACCTGATAGAAAGGCTATGAAGAATGGCATAGCAAACTGAATCACAGAATCACAGCAGGGCTGTGGCAGTCGTCTGGTCCAAACCTCCTGCTTGAACAGGGTCACCTACAGCCAATTGCCCAGGATGATGTCCAGATGGCTTTTGAATATCTCCAGGAGTGGAGAGTCTTCATCCTCTCTAGCAACCTGTTCCAGTGCTCAGTCACCCTCACAGTAAAAAAGTTTTTCCTGATATTTAGGTGGAGCCTCCTTTGTTGCAGTTTGTGCCCTTTGCCTCTGGTCCTGTCACTGTGCACCACTGAAAAGAACCTGACTCCATCCTCTTTGCTTCCTCATGCCAGATTTTCACAGACATTCATAAGATCTATCCCCAGCATTCTCTTCTGTAAGTTAAACAGTCCCAGCTGTTTAAGCCTCTCCTCATAGGAAAGATGCTCCAGAACTGGACCCAATTCTCTAGATTTGGCCTCACCAGTGCTGAGCAGAGAGAAAGGATCACCTCCCTTGACCTGATAGCAATACTCTTTCAAATGCAGCAAAGCATACTGTTGGCCTTTTTTTGCTGTGAGGGTGCGCTGCTGGTTTACGTTCAATTTAGTGTTCACCAGGACCACCAAGTCCTTTTCTGTGCATCTGCTTTCCAACCACTCAGCCTGTAGCATATACTGGTGTATGGGATTACTCTTTTCCCACGTGCAGGACTTAGCCCTTCCCCTTGCTGAACTTCATGAGGTTCCTATCAGGCCATTTATCCAGGTTCAAGGTCCCCCTGGACGGCAGCATGACCCTCTGGTGTGTCAGCCAGTCCTCCCAGTTTTGTGGGATCTGCAAACTTGCTGAGTGCATGCTCTGTTCCATCATGTAGATCATGAATGAAGGTGTTGAACAGAATTGTACTCAGTATTGACCCCAGGGGTACACCTCTAGTTTCTGGCAACTTACAAATGTGTGGTTCTTGTTGTCTGTTGTAGGATTGTAATGTTATTTCAGGTTTATGCAGCCAGTTTGTGTGTGGTAAGTAAAATGAACTGCTGGTTACTTCCATGTTCAGATGGACAAATTTCACCTAGATCCCCCATGCCAGGATTGCTTATTCCAAGATATCTCAAACAGTGTCTCTACTGTGACCTTCATAGTAACAGGACCTGGTTGAATTATGTGATACCACCCTTGGACTAACTCTTGTGCTTTAATAAGAAGATGCCTTTTATCATGAGGGGCTTTTATGTTCATCACAACATGTTAAAGGCTGTTCCAACACAAAAATTTCATGCATTGTGGAAATATTTCATTTTGTATGTGTCTCCTGAAGATTACATAACATACCAATAATACAGAAAACAGATCAGTTACTTATTTACACATTTACTAAATGACTTCTCTACTCACCTCTTCTAAGTCATGAGTATGAGTAATTAAAGTATTAAAGAGTTAGTTTTATCTATTTGCTGTGGTAAATGGATTTACTGCCTGTAGGAGAAAATCATTTAGTATGAACCAGGTCTTTTTGTCTAGTCTCTGAAACCTTGACCATGAAAAACATGCTATCTTTTAACTCTAACTTTGCTAGCAGTTACTGATAACTTCTAAGTGCTCGTTATGCATGTTTTTCAGTTGATATTTTGGCAACTCTTGGACAGAAATTCTCAGAGAAGACAATCACCTGCATTTAGCATACTCCACTCCAGTTCTTTAATATTCAAACTTGGTGTTAAGATGTCTATTTCAGTGGATGGCTAAATGTGATATAATGTGCACACATGTAGCTACAATATATATACTTCATGAATAACTAGAGAAAAATAAGAATCATTTACCAGTCTTTCTTTGATACATATTACTATTAACTTATTTTGCCTGTGTTACAAATATGGTGAAAACTGTACTGTAATGGTGGTATTTTGACAAAATTTCATGTTCCTACTAAAGTGAAAACACTTTGAAAACATGTTGGTTTTGATTTTATATTATTATCAAGCCATATATTGCTAATCTAAAATATACTTTTAAAATTGAATGTTTATTTGACTTTTGATGAGAATAATAACATTCAAAAGTTGAGAAGGAATTTATTTTATTGAATCACAATGACTGTTCAAAAACTGAGAAATTTCATTTTCAAATTACATGTTAGAATAGGGTAGAAACTGTAGAAATTCTTAAGCTGTTAGATTTTGTTCCCATCTGCCTCTAGTAAACAACTTTTTCTATACTTTTGGAGCTCTTTGTGCATGCTAACATTGCCTTGTGATTAGGTTTATTGCCCTAGGGAAAATTATTAAGTATTAGGTTCAGTAGCTGTAATCAAATATGTTCTCTTTTTAATTTTTTGTGTGTGTGATAATGTTGCTTAGTGTATGGACCTAGAAGGAATAATTTCAGGTTTTGTGCATTGTAGCATTTCCTTCCTTTAAACCCAACTCCCTTGAAATCTGCTGAAAAGTGTTGCCACAGGAATTTCAAGTGAAAAAACATAAGGGTTTTTTTTTCCAAAGACTAGTAGTATATAAAATTGCAGGTGATTACCATTTATGCAAGTGACAAGGTACTAAATGCTAAGAAAATACCTTTTTCTCCAGAGTGTTTTAATAAAGAAAATCTATACACCTCTACTTTCCCGTCCCAAATTAGTCTGTAACCATTACCTCTTACAAAATGTTGTCTTAATCTCTTAGAAGAAAAAAGAATGTCATTCTTAATGTAGAAGTGTCTGGCACTCTGAAGCAAGATTATGTCAAAATATATATGCCCTTGAGTAAAATCCTGGCAGTCACTCCAATAAAGATAAGCTGTGGTTTTTATCAACTGTATGTCAGGCTGGAGTATAACCTTTCATGGGGCTATAGAATTCGTTCACTAAACTACATTTTACATTCAGAGGAACCCAAGGGATCAAATGGATTATGCGGTTTTAAGAGATTTTCTTTTTATTCTAGATTAGTGCAAAGCCAGACTGCTTCAAAAATATGGAGTACCTCCAAACTGAGGGTATTTGGAAACCCACTAGCAAGTTGGAGAGTTGCCTGCTGCTGCTGGGCTGGTTGAACTCATATTAATGGCCGAGGCTGCTGGAAGTGTACAATTTATGTAAGACTTGCAGAGAAAGAATTAATATTATTTTTTTTTAAATGAAAACAGTTGGTTTGCCTACTCTTACTTTGTATTAGTTGCTTTTTTGTTGCAATTTCTTTATTAATTCTAAGTGATATCTGTTCATTTTGATTGTAAAAAGGCGATTTGTAGCCTTAATCATTGAAGTTTTGGTCACAAAAACACAAAGAAGCTTCTGCTTATTTGGTACTTACTACAGAAAAGTCTCCAAAGGTTTTACAAATAGAAAAGAAATGTGGTTATTTTTTCTTTTTTCTTCCTGTAGGAAGAAAGGGCAACTCAGCCTACATGCCTATGCATTCAGTGTTACAAGGAGAGGTGGGCCAAAGTGCAGTTGAGCATTGAACAGGTCTCATTCGCTAAGTTGAATACACATCTGTGCTCTTGGAATCTTAATGTTGAGGATAGCTTTGTCATACCCTGCATGTTATTTATCCATTTAAAGAATGGGAGATTAATTAATTCAGGAAGCTTAAGTCCAACCACACATTTTTGCCCCCTTCAATTTGTTGTTGTTGTTGTTGTTGTTAAGTACTTGACTTCTCTGTAAAGGCAATAATGTGCTCTGCTTAAATTCTTTTACAAGTCCTAGAACAAGCCCTTTTCTGTAAGCACAAAAACTATTGCTTTCTTTTAGCAAAGGGATGAATTCTCTTCAGTGTATACATTTTATAGGCATGAAAGGAGACAGAGCAGTGACCGTTGGCTTTATGAATACCTTTTTCAGAACAGTGGTTCCATTAAACTATTACCAGAGTAGAGAAGAATTATTTTTATCTTTTTTCCCCTGCAGCTCTTAAATTAATTTCCTAAATACTAGATAAATTACAAAGGACTTTCCTAATCTTCAGTGTGAAGTTCTTCAGAGGTACAGAATACTAGTACTTACTCACTTACTCACTAGTGCACTCACATAAGATATGAAAACCCAACATCATGTCCTTGGTTTGTTTGACCTGCATCAAGGTTTAGCTTTGTCTTTTTCCATGCCTGGTGGTTAGACAAGCCTTCCGTATATTGGTTCTTCTATAGTTTATTGTGCTTGGAGGCCTTGATAGGTATTTTGGAAGCTTATACTGGTGCATTTGTACATCTGGCTACATTAAAGTCCCTCTTCCCTTTTTATGTTTGTTACACTAACCAGTTGGTGAGTGAATTGTGATATATTTCCTCACTGTCCTTGGAGAAAGGTATTGGATGTGTCTCAGTCTGGTTGTATCTAATTTAGATATGTGGCCTCCTGAATAGTCAACATTAATCTTGTCAGCATGGTGAAAGTCTCTTCTATATGATATAAACTGACAGATCTTCAGCCCCACTCATTCTCATCTAGTATGTTGTCACAGTTTAGCCCCAGCCAGCAACAAAGAACAATGGGGTCTCTGCTCACCTCCCACCCCGCACTGGAATGAGGGGGGGCTCAGAAGAAAAAGGCAAAAAAGGCAAAACTTGTGGGTTGAGATAAAGGCAGTTTAACAGAACAACGAAGGAAAGAGGAAAACAACAGTAATACTGATAGAGGAATGTACAAAACACTATCAATGTACCACCACTCACCCACCAGACTGGGAAGCCCCAGCCCGCTCCCAAGCAGGGATTTCCTGCACCGTCTCCGGCCAGCTCCCCAGTATATACATATGTCACATGGTATCAAATGCCAGTTTAGCTAGTCTGGGTCAGCCAAACCCCTCTACCTGCTGTGCCCCATTCCAGCTCCGTGTGAAAACTAACCCAATTGCCAACAGAACAAGGACATGTGTTATCTTTTTTGAGGATATTGGAATGTGCTAAAGATCATCTAGAACCAAAGCCAAAAAAAAGGTCATTTAATTTTTTCCAATGGGAAGTATTTGCTCGCTCAGTTGTTTCTCTGATCTCTATACAGTATGTTAACAAGCTGATTTATGATTTTTTAATTAAAATCTTTATTTAGGTGAGTCACTTCAAAAGTCCTGGCAAAAATCAGGAAGCCTAAGCCACTGATCATTATAAATTTGTAAGTTATTAAATTTCATTTTATCCAGTGAAATTACGGATTTGCATATAGTGAAGATCTTCATCCCATGTTATGTTTAGTATTATTCTTCTGTATACTTTCCTTCTCCTACAGATTTTATAATTTAGACAACTGGATAGTGTTTTTTGTGATGTGGTTATATAAGCAAGATATGAAAATGCAATATGAACTAAAATTTGAGAAAATTAGGAACACAGAGTTCCTGTCTTTTCTTTTTGAAGGGACAGTCTTCTCAGGGTCACACCTTACAGATGTGATTTAGCTGTTTTGTAGTCACAAAGTTTTTAGTAGTTCAATTGACTGAGGATGTAAATAAACAGATTGGGCTTTTTGAATTGGCTAATTTCAAGTGTCATTCCTGAAACTCTTTAGAATGGACTTGGATGTTATTGGTCAATGTACTAAAAATTAATAAAGTCCAGAATCCAAAATTACAGGATACTACAACAATGCTTGCTGTGGCTGGATGAAAATATTACTGTTCAAAGACAAAATGAAATACATGTAAACAGAAAACTGACAAAACCAGGACTTTTTTTCTAGAAGTCTGTGTGAAATAAATAGAAATTACCTGGAAGAAGTTATTAAAATACTCAATTAAATACAAGGGGAAAGAATTTTAAAAAAATATATTTTGCCCAAAGTTTCTAAGGTCTGAAACTAGTACTGTGGCTGTATGTGCCCAGCTTTATTTGCAAGTCAAGGTACAAATGCAGTTAAGTGCAACTTCTGTGGGTTTCAGGCAACCAGCTCATGTGGTGGATGGTGTACTGAAACTATAAGTGCAAATTACAAATAACTGATGAATGTTGAATATTGAGCTCTCAGCTTTTTCTCTGCTCTTTTGTGTGTGCAATATTGTGTCCTCATGCTAATAAGACAAGGAAAAAAATGCATAGTAATAATAAGTACATTGTTATGTACCAATGCTGGAGGAGGCCAGTTGAGAATAATTAATAAATATATAAATACCTTGTTTACAAAGAAAGAAATGTATGTTTCCATTTGTGGATTTCCATGGAAACTGCCTGAAAAATCATCATTACTATACTCAGAATCAGAAACAGCTCTTTTAGAAAAAGGAAATCTGTACTGGTTTTTCAGATTTATTAATGTTGTCATGACACTCTATGTCAGGTTGATATGAACTTAAATATAACCAGTTTTACGTGTTTCAGTGTGATGTTGGATTGCTTTATGACCGTTGAAATGTCTTTATGACGTGGAGAATGCATCCAACTGTGAGACAAGTGCCATAATAAAGTGCCAGTCAAGGGACATAAACTCTTGCCTCTTTCCTAGAAAACCAAACTGCCATTGAGAAAAGATGCCAGTAAGCAGGGTTGTTTTGGGTTTGGTTTGTTTTTTTTTTTGAGCATGTGTATCGTTGTTGGTGTTTTAATTTTCTTTTTTAGTTATAGTTCAGGTATAGTGTTGGCCCTGGGAACACAATCAGAAATCATTTAATCTTTCTAAAATCTATGCTGTAATGTAATACAGCTCAGTTACACTTTCCTGAATGATAAATTAAAAACAGAGTGGAGTTCTAAACATGCTGAAAGCTCCCCCTGCTGTTGAAAAGCCATTAAGAGATGAGTCATCCCTTCGGATTTTGTGTTTAAAAGAAAAGCCAAGATCAAATGCTGTAAACAAGCTAATGGTAAAAAAGGTTTATTTCAGTGATGACATTTTCAGCTGATGAAAGAAAGAAGCTAATATGTTTGTTTGCATTGGGGTTAAATTACTATAAGAATCATGACATAAGAGAAAATACATGGTAATGAGGAAGCTATTTCAGTTAAAACAAATGAAGAAAAAAGTTAACCATAAAATCCTTTTTTTAAACTGCACCACTATTTTACATAGGGAGGAATATTCAAGATATTTATTTGAGTTATACACAGTTAAAGCTATAAATTTATTCTGGTTAAGATTGATTAGCAACCTCTGAAGATTACAATTTTGAGAATTTGGGGTCGTTTATTGTAGCAATGATGTATTTTCAAAGTAAGGTGCAGTGAAGTCACTGCACTTCACTGCACTTCACTCTAAAGTTTCTGCCACTTTACTTTGGTCTGGTGAGACCTCACCTGTAGTACTGTGTACAGGTCTGGAGCCCTCAATATAAGAAGGACATGGACCTGATGGAGCGGGTCCAGAGGAGGGCCACGAGGATGATCAGGGGGTTGGAGCACCTCTGCTA
>JAOXNO010000013.1:78795690-78883323 GCA_028565335.1 Limnodromus scolopaceus | reverse complement strand
GAACAAGGGGCAATGGCTTTAAACTGGAGAAGAGCAGATTTAGATTAGACATTAGGAATAAGTTCTTTACTGTGAGGCTGATGGAGCACTGGGACAGGTTGCCAAGGGAGGTGGTTGAGGCCCCTACCCTGGAGATATTCAAGGTGAGGCTCGACGAGGCCCTGGGCAACCTGGTCTAGTTGGGAATGTCCCCGCTGACTGCGGGGGGGTCGGACTAGATGACCTTTGAAGGCCCCTTCCGGCCCAGATGATTCTATGATTCGAAGTCACTTAAATTGAAATGATGCTTGGACATAGCCTGAGTTAACATAACTGTCTTCCTGTCTCGACTCTTGTATTGACAAAAAACATAAATATACAGGATAGATGCCTTTATATCATTCTGCATATGAACAATGTGCTCCTGTTATCCATAAAAAGCAAAAAGCAGTTGATTGGAGTGATACATACAACAAAATAATGCACTTTTGGGGCTTGATTTAAGGAGAACATCAACAAATATATTATGTGAAGAGCATATTGTGCACAGATCAGATTTCAAGTTACACTAGTTCAATAGGACATGAACCAATGAAATTACATTAATGGGAATGAAGGAAAGTATTTGAATATCATCTAGATAGAAGAAACAACCTGGATCTTTAATTATTTTATTTTTATTTTCTGTATTAGGCTTCTGCTATCTTTGTCAGCAGGAGCAGCGTCATGATTCTGATTTTTCCTGTGTTTTATTCCCCTTGGAGTGCTGGTCACACATTACTGTCTTGATGAATATCAACCAAACATGTAACAGGATATTCAGGCCCATTTTGTTCTCAAATTTCATAATCTACAGCTATCTGTGCTTGTCTTTGTAGTGAAGTGATCATTGCCAGATGGAATGGTTAAGTTGCCAAGGTTGCCCATAACTCCATCGCAGTCAGGCCCAGCCTTAGTTATGGTGAGACCTATCAAGCTCCAAGTATTTAGTTGCTTATCTTCGCTTCTTGATTCTGGATTATGAAACATCACCTGTTGTGATACTTCATCAGATTTTGCAGGGAAAGTGTGAAAGGTTTAGAGTCTGTAATACCAACCTCCAGTTACAGGCCTTTCTTGTATTTGGAATTATATTTTTTTTTTAAATCTGGCATTCCGTTCCCAGGCTCCATCTACATTGCAACAGAAATCTTGTTTCATTCTGTCAGGATTATTTTAAATAGCTCTTTGATTTTCAGTTCCCTCTTTTGTAACTGTCTCCTGTTAGAAGGTAAAGTAGATGTCAGGTGCTTGCCTCCCCTCAGTGCGATTCCGAGTGTTCACTGTGTCAGAGGTGCTGCCCAGTACCTTTCATAGCATTGAATAATAAATTGATAACGCATTGCTAATAGAAAAAAAAGTACTTATAAGTCCTCGTTCAGCACATTACATTTTATTTCAACATTTTATTTGGTGACAGCTGCCATCTTAATGCATCATTTTAATGTATGTAGAGTAAAATATCTTTTTAAAATTTTGCTGCTTGTACTGAAAATATTCTCCACTGTTTTAAGAAGGTAAAATGTTTCTAAATGAATCATCCTAGAAATCAGCACTTGGGAATCTTTCTTCATGCAACAAAATTTAATTGAGCTCAATTGACTTATTTAAGAAAACTTTTTCATTTTTATGCTGGTCTAGTACTCAAAACAGGATTCAGTGATGAATAACATAGCCCAACCCTTTATCTCCCTGAGGCACAGTCCCTTCTTGAGAATCTTTTCTTTTGGTACAATGCTTTTCTAGTTTTTCTCTTTTCTGAAGGGGTTGGTTGAATTGAAAAACATTACAGAATTTCAAATTACTATTTTTCCTCTGCCGTTTGAGATCTCTGCTTGTGCTCCTTAACTAGTCAGTGGTTTGTGTAGTACGGCAGGTATACATTAAGGGGTTTTACTGCTGGTATGTATAACGGTGTTGGGTAAAAGGTCTATTTTACATGAGGATTTATGAAATTGTGAATGGCTTATATTGGCAATTATACATTATCCCAAATACAGGCTGCAAAATCTACTCCCTTTATTTATGTATTAATATTACCCTTATCATCACCGTATCTGACCGCTTTATGCTTATCATATAATTGTATTTTAAAAATCTTACAAAGAGGGAAGCTCTTGCCATGACATTATTATAAGGAAGAATGGAGTCAGGTTTCAGGGAGAAGTTTTCAAGGGAATAATTGAAAATATATTCATACTGCTGTAATATGATGACTGGAGAGAAGCAGCCCATTATCATTTCAGCAGGTCATGAGAATACACCTTTTTGGATTTGGCTCTCTTTCTATGTGAACACTTGCTAGTGTGCTGTCCTTGCTCCTTTCTGCCCATGAGCACTTCCTATTTTCCTCGAGCAAAAATCAGCTGAAAACGCTTTTAAAAAAGAAATATCTAAGATAAAACTCATAGCTTTTACCTGGAGTCACTTAGGAAGCTTTCTTAGAAGCTGACACTGTAGGGTACTACCTGAATTAAGAGCCACTTCAGCCTGTAGATCCAGTGACTTAACAAGAAAATTGATTGAGCCAAGACTAAGACCTGTCTGCCAACTCAGGATATGAAAAAAAAAACACGTTAGTATAGCTAAAAATCAAATTATGCAGGTATCAAATTATTAGTTATTTTAGTTTAAGAATTATTGCTATTAGAATATAAACCCTGTAAATTCTCATACAAAACCTCCAAAAATCTTATTCTCAGTAGGACTTCAGCAAGATCTTAGCTGAACATACAATTCTGTTCTGTATAGAGTAGAAGACAGAGGAGAAGTAGAATTTTTTTCTGTATCTCATTTATTTTTAACACAACTTTACATTAAGTTCACCTTGGCAACTTAACTCTTTAGTCATTTTGGTTTTTTTTCCTGCCATCAGCTAATCTTTTTATTCTTGCAGTTTTTGAAGTTATATGTGAAAAAGGAGGAAAGAGAGGCAAATTATGGCTAGTCTTTTGATGGATGTGTAATGGAAGAAGAGTGAAACACTCTCTCTTTCATCTTAAACCTTTTGTACAGTCCTTTTGTTCTCTGTAGAGTTTCGTTTTAGTCCCTCATTCCTGACCTGCAAGGAGTAGAAGGAAAGAGCATAACCACACATTTCATGGGAGAAGAAGGAGTATTTTTTAGCACTTTGTCCTGGCTTGAAGTGGGAGGGGGGATGGTGCATAGCCAGCTTTCTGTTCAGTGAGAGAGGCTCTTGCTTAATTTGTTGCTGTGGCAACCAGGGTCATCTGCCTTGATTGTTTACCCTGTGGAGGGGTTACACCTGTGGGGAGACATGGACAGGACAGGTGACCCAAACTGACCAATAGGGTGTTCCATCCCATCTGCTATGCTTAGTGTAAAAGCTGAGGGATCAAACAGTCAGCTCTTCTTCTATGGCTTGGTTTTTCAATGGCTCTCTTTCTTCAGTGACTGATGTCTGAGGAGGACCCTGTCAGTTTGCCTGCCTTTGATCCTGGTCCATGAGTTACTGAATCAAGACGTGGAATCCAGTTCCCATTCATCACTGAGTCCAGTCTGGAACTTCCCCAGTGCCTGCTGGTGACATCTTCCTGGGAGCTTAATACAGTTTTGTATGTATTTGTCTATATTGTGTCTATTTCGGTATTTCCTTTTTTATTTTATTATTAACATTTAATTAAAGTAGTTTAGCTTTTTATAATTTCATAAATCTCTATCTCTCTTCTTCCTCTCCTTCAAGTGAGAGGTGGGGGAGAGCATCTGTCATCTTGTCGTTGGCCAACCCGGCCTAAACCACAACACACCTGAATAAAAGTTTCAGTAGGCATTTTTCCCTTGCATGATAATCTTTCACATCTGAATGGTATAGGATTGAATAACCCCCGTTATGTGACCATAGATTAAAATAAAAAGCTTTTAGATTTTCTAGAAATGCAAGTAAATGGCTTTAAATCAGTCTTATGTGGAAATTTAATATATATCTTGTAAAGTATTAGCTTTACATTACCAAAGGCAGAAACAATGAAGTAAGGATTGAAGTAGTTAAACAATATAGTGAAATATAAAGTTACATCAAATGGCAATGAAGAGACATGACAAATACTTTACATAAAAGTTATTTAAATAAACCATTTAAAGTTGCATGCACAGTATTCCTGTCTTTGACTTGTTAATAAAAAGGATGAGATACAAAAAAAAATAATCATATTACCATTAGTTCTGTTTCAGAACTAATCAGTTCTTAGTTTACCTTCTTAAAGGTAAATGTGATAAATACTGACCTGCTGCTAAATAAAAACCATTTAATGCCTATGATTTCACAAACTCCACAAGGAAGTGGTAAGAAAATGATGCAAATGTCTAAGATTTCAGCTGATGAAAATCAGCTATATGAAGATACTTCAAGTTTCAGTGTTTGGGGATGAGTACCTACAAATATGAGAATATACTCATTGCTTAATAAGGGCTGCCCAGTGTAACTTTGGACATAGCAAATCAAACCCTTTTTCTTTTTTTTTAAAATTATTTTATTTTTACATTTTCCTTTCCTGATTAGTTAATGATTAATTCAAATTAAACTAAAGCTCTGGGGGAAGGGCTGGCTCTGTTTGTAGTTGTGCATAAAAATGGCACATGCACAGTGCAATTACATTGTTAGAGATGCTGCTTGGTCTGAGAGGTGATAACACAGTGTTTGAGAATCTGCTTGCCACTGAATTGCTTTAGATGACTTTTTTTTACTAAAAATGTGGACGCTGTCACTATGTTACTGCCATAATTGACATTACATTAGAAAAGTATTTTTTTCCTCTTTTCAGAATATTAAACTGCTATTTCAACACATAATGAGAATCAGTATGTTCCTATTGATAATGTTAGGATTCAGGAGGACTAGGTTTTGTCACTGACTGCTGATGCTTTTACAGAATATAATTCAATGTTTTGGTTTCTGGGTTGCTAGGAAGCATTATAAATAATGAAGCATTATTATAATTCTGTTTCTATGGAGTAAATCTGAGTTACTTGCTCAGTCATTACTTTTTTCGTTCCACTTTTACATGCTTAAAGTGTGTCTGTATAAGTCTGTACTATTTCTGAAAAATATCCTTAAGTGATTTTCAAAACCCCACCTCCTGCAGTATGTCCTTGGAAATAAAAAATGTAACTTTTTTTAGGGCTCCTGAACTCATAACAATAACAGACTTTTGAATGCTTCCAATGACCCTTGTATTTCAGGATGTTTTCACTTACCTTTTTTTGGATAAATTGGAGGATGGAGGAAAACAAGGCAAGCACCCTTAACTAGGAGATTAACTGGCGATGTCTAGATTTGGACAGAAAGGCTGTGGCAGAAGTGATTATTAGGACAGTGTCTGTGTTAATAAAAACAATATTTTCTCAGAGGAAGAGATACAATTAATTGCTGTATTTTCTAAGTTGTTGTTTCCTCCTAGAGTGAGGATCACTGACACAGGACTGCTAGAGGAATTTTTACTATCATTCACTGATACAGAACTGCAGTACTTCCCAAGGCCCTAAATGAGCTCCCCACCAACTTGGTGCATGTGAATTATTTTTTTTCCTAGTAATCAGTGGCAATTGGAATGTATCTTGCTTCTCTTGCGACCCCTGTGATACCAACTCTTAATCCAGCTCACATATATCATCTAAGGCAGTATAATTACCCTCTAGTATGTATTGAAATAACCCTCTAACCCTAGTTAATTACCCTCTAGATGTATTGAAATAATATGATGGGGAATATCTGTTCTTATTGAAGTTTTTCAGTGTTTAGATGTGGTGGGTTGACCTTGGCCGGACACCAAGTGCCTACCAAAGCCACTCTACCACTCCCCCTGCTCAACTGGACAGGGGGGAGAAAAATATGACAAAAGGCTTGTGGCTTGATATAAGGACAGGAAGATCAATCAGCACTTACCATCATAGGCAAAATGAACTCGACTTGGGAAAAATGAATTTAATTTTTTATGCATTTAGAATTCACCCACAGTGTAGGTGAGTGAGCTTAGCAGGAATCAGTTGTATCCCTAATGAAGATTTAAAGATAAAGTATTTTTTTAAGTCTTCTTTGCAGTCCAAAACTGCACTTCCTAATCAGCTTTATTTAGGCTTTGGAAGGCTGAACTTCTTATCCATGATTGAGTGTTTCACATTTCCCTTCCTCCCCGAGGTTCTTTCATTACCACTTTTATAGTATACATTAATTAACACATTCCTGTCTTCAAGATTTCATAACAATTAGAGCAATCTGAAGATAAACTTGGAGATAAACGTGTGGTGCAGTCTCTTTTTCCTATCTTAATAAATCATCTTTTGTTACATAAAGACTGAACATAATAGCATGGATTGTGACTCGCGGAATAAGTACTTGATTTGAGAAGCAGCATTAGCATATCTCCCCTGCATTTGTAGTTTTATTGGGTCTCTTCTGGGACTACTCATCACAGCATTCGTGAAAGCTGGGGTGGGGGAAGCTGGCTAAATCTTTCATTATATTGTCATTTGTTACTGTGCTGTGCATTACTGAATTGTATAACATTTAAGGCTCTGGTTTAAAGCTGAATATACTGTTAAACTCTACACAGTAGAATTCTTAGTTAATGTTCATAAGCTCAAAAGGAACAGGGCTTGCTTTTTTTTTATTCTGATGTATCTCAAGAACGCGAGTTCTCTGTAAGCAATGTCTATGTACAAGTACAGACACACACACACACACTAAGTACAATTCCTTTGAATCTGTCTGTATTCAAGTTACCTTTCTTGTAAGATGCAATTTTAGACCTAAATAACAACCTTGTGTTAGTAAACAGCTGTAATTATCCTCCACCAAAGGGTAAATATTCAAATGAAAATTGGGAACTCCACGTGTGTACTTGAAGTTTTTCGGGTTGTTGCCCAATCTTTTAATTTTTAAGTGGGTTGAAATCTTATCTTCTGTTTAATTTGGCTTCTTGGGGCTACAAAAAGCTGCATTTTGAATGCAGCAAAGTTTAGCAGCTCTGTAAACCAAGGAGAAGATAACTGCAGTCTTGCAACATGGAAATATTGCATATGTCTGGTCTTCTAAATTTATATCATGGTCTACTGTAGGCGTTTGTTTTCATCATCTTACTAGTGAAATCCTAGTGCAAAAAGGTGTTTTGCTGAAAGACCTATCTGATTATATGAAAAATCTGTATGAAACACAGATTCTATATGAAATTAGAGTTGGTCAATTCTATTTGTCAACACTTAAACCAAAATACTGTTTTGACTAAAATTAACTTTTCTAGAAATTTTCATCTGTATTGAAAACATGTTCTTTCCTCCTTCTTTCTACTTTTATTTTTCCATACTTCAAACATTTTTTTTTTCTCTGTGCAAAGTTCTGGCAGTGATCAAATTGCTGTTTGCATAGTCAGCACTTGGGGAAACTTTCTCTTAAAACTGAGGCATTCTCCACTGAGATTCCCATCTATTAAAATTCTGTGGAGTATGACGTAACTCTGCAGCTCTCGAGTTTTACCTGCATGGTGTGGAACTTGAGCTTTTCCAGTGTAAGTTTGAGCCTGTGCCATACTTTAGGAATAGCAACAGATTGTGGTGCTATTTAGCTGAATGTTTTCATTAGATCTGATAGTTTCTTCAGATATAACATGTTGTGTTCAGCTAACTTCATGTTCTCATATGGATGAGTAGGCCTGATAGCATGTAATCATTTTTCATGGCTGTGTTTTAGAGAGAGGTAGTGAATAGCAGTCTTCTAACACACGGGATAAGTTTAATAATCATTGCTTTTGGATATGTAGATAAAATCACTTGGAGAGCTGGCAGTGAGATTCATAAAATGAGAACACTTAGAACTAGTTCTCTTAAAGCTTATCTGTGTCTCACTGTTGATTTGCTGCTTTTTTAAAAAAACAAGCAATGAAGTAGTGAAAAAGTCATTCAAAACTCTACATAGGTTGTAGATATTTGGATCCTTGATCTTTAGGTGTCCTAACAGTTAAGCATTTCTTATTGCAGCCACATTCCAAAAGTGTTCTTGGCTCTTAGTAAACACTCATGAAAAGTTATTTTATTTGATAAAATATCTGTGGTACCTGGGAAAAACCCCTCACTGCAGCTGCAGCTGTGGAATTGATAATGCATTTCCATAGTACAGTACCTAATCGGTTTTATACACAGGATTTTCCTGGTTACCTTAATCACTCAGTAGTTTGACCACTCACCAAGAATTTCCTTCTTTACCTGAGAGCAGTTGAATTCAACTCTAGAGCTGTGACGGTTAGATCAGAACAAAGTTCTTAACATCCATGAAGTTTAATAGCAGGAAAGTTGAACGCAAAAGTCAGAGTGAATATGATCTTAGTTTGTAGGAAGCTTAAGGAGATTGAAATGAGCTTAAAGAGATTGAAATGCTGCATTTGGCTCAAGTGTATTGTATTCATAGACTCAGTTGTGCTTCTCTGAACTAATCATGCTGAAAGAAAATATCTAGGAGGTAAGCAAAGCTGAATTTGTGATGCAAATTGAGCAAAAATGAAAAATAGCTGCTCTGAGCTTCATGAACAACTGGGAAAAGAGGAGGAGGTTCTGAAAAGTGCAATGAGTTGAAAGGCGCTTACAAACAGACTAATATTTATAGGAAAAGTCACTTTGAAAGATAATTTTAATATGCTTACTGGATTTTTTTTCTACCTGTTTTTCATATATAGAAGGAAATGTAGATGCTGAGCAAACAAAAAGTCCATTCTAGAATTTGGGATATTTTCTTTGATCTTACGTTTTGCTGATTAACAGTCTCTATTCCACTATTTCCCCATTCTGCTTCCTCAACTTTCAGAAGGGTGTAAATTATAGCTCCTATTCATCTGAGTTCATAATCTTATGATTGTTCATATTTTCTTTATGATAGATGTGGTCTTACAATTTCTAGACAAGTACTTTCTAATTTAAAGTAATCTTTCATGACGTTTGGACAGTAACTAAAAAAAAAAGGAAAAAAAAAAAAAAACAAAACCCAAAACCAACTTACTATCTACTTGCATTTTCCTTCCTGAACCATAATGGACTACCAGAACATACATTCTGACATCTTTTGTAAGTCTCTTATAGCCAGAAGTGGATAAAAAGAATGCAGTAGTATTCTTAAGAATGATACTTCTGATCTTATATTCAGCAGCTGTATCTGTACTGTACAGTTCAGTGACAGCAGCAACCACCTCCTTGTTTCACTTCCTATTTTAAAGAGAAAAATCCTGATTTTATTTTCTACAATGGAGGTGTGGAGAAACCAGGGGGGAAAAGACATACACATTTATTTTTTTTTTCTTCAAATCACTTTTGAGGGCTATGAACCATTTATCACTGAAAGAAGTGGTAGTAATGGAGTTTATCACAGCATTTGGAATATTAAAGAATAATACATCATTCTGGAATGGAGAAGAAAAATACATCAGTGTCAATGAGACATTAGTGTTGGTCATTACACCAGAAGTCATTCTCCTGCATTTACTGTCTTGTTTAACACAACACTATGTAAAGAAGAGAAATAAGGAACCTAGAATTGATGAGAAGGTGCAAAAGTTGTATATCTAATGGTATGCAATCTAAAACAGTCTATGCAATGCAGATAAATAGCTTAATTTCTCTGTGACATACATATCAATAAGGTTGTTTTGAAATATTTTGCCATTATTAGGATTTAAATGGCTCTCCATTCCTTTTTTTCAAACATGTCATGAATTTGAAAGGAGGAAGAACTTTTTGGTAGTATTCTCCCTAATTGAAGCTCACATAAAATGTCTTTCAACGCTTATAAGAGATCTGCTTTCTTGCAGACCAGTGAGTCATACAATGAAAAGGCTTAATTTTGCTGACTTTCACTAATCAAACTATCCTGTCTTCTAGAGTGCAGTCTTTTAGAGACTCAAAAAAGAAAGCAGGAGTATTTGTTTGTAGCTATACTGTGAGCTCCAAACATCGTTGTTTTATTAGCTAGCTGAGTCTGCATTGTACATAACTAAGTGCTGTGGAAGACAGAATCTTCTTGTGATCATTTTATATTAAGGTTCAAGGACCACACAAAACAGGTCAATTAAATCTCTGCCTAAACTGGTATTGTTATTTTGATGAACTGTTGGTGGCCTATCTGAAGGCAAATACAATATGTGCTTAGCTACATTTATATCATAGTTTGGGCCATCAGATGATAGCATTTTTTTCCCCTTTTTTAAAATATTGGGATGCATAGATTGAATATATCTCTATATTTAAACATAGGCTATTCTTTCTACTTTAATTGACCCATATTTAAGACTTTATTGCTGAACAGATTTATTTCTTCTGGAATACAAAACCCCCACTTATTTTCTATTAGCAGAATGAATTTCATAAAAACCAATATATAAATAAACATTAACATAATGTCTGGGTTATTTTTTTAATAGCTGGTTAATATTTTTTCATTGCTGTTTGACTTTAAAATATCGAAGTATGAAAACAACACCTTTATTAAATACAACTGATATTTTAATAACTTATAAGAAATAAGCCCACAAGCACTCAGTTTACACTAGTAATATGGTCTGATCTGCTTTTTTTTTTTTTTTAAAAGGTATTTTTATTTGGAAATCAAACTAAAAATACTTTCACACTAGTTCTAGCTACAAAGAGCACTTAAAGTAGTATCCATCTCATCACTTACTACTATTTTTTTTTCTTTAAATATTCCAGAATTATACATGTACTTCTTTTCTGCCTTCCTCTGCAGACATCCTTATGCACCTGTGTGATTTCCAAACATGCTGTAAAACAGACCTTGTGAAAGAATGTTCTTAACCTTAATAATCTTGTGTTCTGAAAAAGGAAAATATTATACATCATTTGAACCATCCATTTGATATAAGTAACAACAACTCAAAGATAATGAAAGTTGTAGGCAAATAATTAACATTTATTTAGTCAGTACAAATATAGGCAGTGATAAGTTAACCCTTAGAACACTGACATCTGTTGGAAATAATTTGAGTGATCCATTTTCCATATCAAACCATGAAGTAGCATATGAATTTCTCATTGTGAAGACCATTTCCTTTTAATAGCAGCTAAAGCATATTATCTTAAATTATTTATATAATGGGTTTCTGAGAAGCCAAACACTTTTAGATAAACAGCATGATTCCAAGGGGGACCACTAAAAAGGGGAAGAATGTTTTGCGCAATTATTTCTTCTCTCATTTTCTGTAAGAGATTTTTCAGAGGAGGTTGGTGGTCTCTTTCTTTTTTTTTTTTTTTCTTTTTTTTTTAGTTCCCCAGAGAAATTGACATTCAAAACATTGAACTAGCAGAGTTTTGCCAAAACACTTTTGGGCCTTAAACATAACATAAATGCTGATTTATAGTTTTCGTGAAACAATCATAAGACATTGCGAACTTTTAGAGCTTCTATAGATCATTAAAAAAATACCCCATATGTCTCTCTTATGGGAAATTCTAAAGTCTAATATCTTTACAAGTAAAAGCTTTCTTTAGAAGTATTCTGCATCAGGCCAACTGGAAATAAAGTTTATAGCTGTGCACAGTAATGTGTTAAATGTGAAATGCCACAGTTCCTTAAAGTCTTTGTGCTGTAAAATCCCAAATTGTTATAATGGCTAAGTAAGCTGACATATACAATACAAAGTTTTTATTGTGTTGAAATGAGACATTATTTTGGCAGCAGGTTTCTGCTTGATATCTATTTCCAAACCTAAGCATATGTTTATCTTAACTAAGCTGTGAATGGAAATTTTGAGCTGAAAACTGTTCTGATATTCATAAAACGACTCTGAAAACAGTTAGCTATTACACTAAAGTTGTCCATAGGTTTTATATCTTTATACTAGAATTTAAATGAAAACAGGAATAATTTTTTTTCATTAATCTTTCCTTAATCTTTTATCTTCCCTGTGTAATTTGGCACTTTATGTTAATTTTTCTCTGTGTTCTTAGAAAACTTAATGCTGCCAAGAGCTCCTTTGTTGCTTTTACATCATGGCAGTTATACCTGCCATTTCACATCTTTTTGAAAGTGTGAAATTTAGCTACTTTGATTTTGATCAATGAAAAAAGCATCTTCATAGTATAAGTATGTAGATACTACAATGAAACATCCTTAGCCTTGAAACAAAGCCAGTGTTTTAAAGGCTATTCTGGGTCAAGGTTAGAGAGATCACCTTGTGGAATTAAAATGGGGTGCTCTCAACATTTTAATTAAGAAGAAACAGCCAAAGAAACACTCATCCCAAACCCCAGAATCTTTTCAATTACGCTGTGCGTCCAGTTTTGAGTATAGTGAGGTACCAAATTCAGTTAATTGGGCTAAGGAAGGATTTTCACGTGGCTGTACTTATTTCAACAGAATTTAACCTGAGAGAGGTTTTCGGATTCAATGGAGAATGTTTAATCAGAACGACAAAAGACAAAAAGCCCTTTTGTAGAATAGTCAAGGGTTAGTTAAGTACTGAACTTTATACCTCAGATACTTAATATTTAAGTTTATGTCCTTCTTCTGGTGTTTTATCATTGCCTTAGCATTAGATTCTTCAGCCATCTCTGTCATCTCTGCTGGATTCAGTGAATAATTTTAATATAAAGTAGAAACATATCCGGGAGAGACTAAGTTAACAATCTAGAAATTGTAGTTGGCCACTTAAATAGGCCTGAAAGCTTACATTTCAAAGCCTGGCTTTCTATGAGGCTGAGCAGTTGTAAATGTTGGCCTTTTACACCTTAGATGAACGTTCTACCTACTGGACCATCAGGCTTTGGAGTGTAAGAAAATGTATAAATGCCTTTTTTTTTTTTTTTCCACAAAATTGAAGAACTTTTTTTCCAAGTGTATGTTCCAAGACATCTAAGTTATTTAGAGGAGGTGCGAATGATTTCTTATCTAGCCTTAAAATATAAGAAAATTCTGAATGGAGAGGGGGGACAAATTCCCTGAAACACCAAAAGACCCAAACCACTGTTGAAAGTATAATTTTCTCAAAAGCTTCAGTTCTGCAGTTGGATCATTCTGATGGATGCGATTCTACTCTTTGTCTTCCTTCCTCTTTCCGGGCTTTAAGTTCTTCATCACTGCTGTTGATGTTTTCTACTTCTTTGACTGGTTCTTCCTCCTTTGGGATTATCCAAAAAAAAAAAAAAAAAAAAAAAGGCATCTCCTGTTCTTGATTTACAGATCACATGTGAAAAAAACGTATTCAGGACGCTCCATATATCTCCTGGATGTATGTGCCCAACCCCAATGTCCTTCCAGCAGATACTAGGATAATTAAAGCCCTGGTTGAACATCCTGGCTGTGTGTGACTCATGAATAACGCAATCCATTTTAAAAAGGTTTCATAGGAAACATTTAAGGTTTTTCACAGTTATCTCTTTGCAGCTATTACATATATATCATGCTATCAAATCACATTTTTCTGTTCCGTTTAATACATATATAGTCTAGTAACTGTGTTCTAAATGATCTTTGACTGCAATTAATATCCTGCATAAAGGAAATAGTGATAGCTGTTTAATTATTCATTCAGGTCAGTTTATTATGAATCATTCTAAAATCTCGGCAAGACCTGCAAGCTTTCAACTGAATGAATGCTAACTGATTATAAACATCAGACCACTGAATTTTAAACAAAGAACATGATAAAAGATAAATAGTAATTATTTTATATTTTAGCTATTTTGAGTTTGAGGAACCTATACTTTTTTCAGTGTAGGTTTTCTTCCGCATGTTAAAAAAACAGTTGTTGATCAAATGACAAAGAAAACTAAGGTTGTCTTTGGTTTATGTCAGTTTATTTGGTTGTTTGGGTTGAGCTTGCTATGACATTCTGTTGTACAACTTTTAAGATCAGAAGAAACTATACGTATGTCTACTTTGATAATCCATAGGAGATGGTCCCCAGTAAAAAAGCAATTTTGCATTGCATCTGTAACTTCCAAAAATATCTTTTTGGCAATGATTTAAAGTGATGCAGAGACTTAAAATATTTCAGCTTCCATTTCTAGTCTGGAAATGAGCTGATTTTGGTGTGGGTCTCATATTTAGTATGTCTGCCTTTAAACTACGTATTATCTTTCTGAAGACTCATCCTTGGGTAGGTACTACTGTTTGCTCTTTTCTTAACCTTCTCTTGGATGAACAAAGCTGAATGAATTTTTTTAGCTCTCTGACTGCAGTGTCAGCTAGATTGCAAATCACTTTTGGACTTCAGTAAAGGTATCAGTACTCTACGTTTCTACTCTGTACATTTTATTCACTGTTTTCATGGGAAATTTTTTACAGTCATTAGAAGTATGTTATCATTGACTTGAGAAACAACAAGCAGTACATGTTCCATATGTAAAAAATCATACTCAAGTGAATTTCATCTCTTAGACATCAATTGTTTCAATAATTCTTTTGCTGTAGGTGAAAAAACGGTAATCTAATTTATTTAAAGGATTTAAGACTAGATGAAAATAAATAAAATTAAGCTGGAAAGTACTGCATTCAGTAACAAAGTGAGCTTATTTGCAGACAAGTTTCACCATATGTATTCAACATACCCCAGTATGTTGTAGGCTGGAAACTGCATTCGTGAACTAAATTCAGGAACACATGAATTGGGATCAAATGCAGACGAAAGGACAGAGTCATCCTCAGATGCCATCCATTGAAGAAAGAGGGCCTGCCCTTTGATCCCTCAGCTTTTATACTGAGCATGATGCAGATGGGATGGAATACCCTGTTGGTCAGGTTTGGGTTACGTGTCCTGTCTGCTCCTCCCTGCGGGGGGGACCGCTTTACACTCTTCCATTTCCAGCCCTCCTACATGGCGCACAACAAAGTTAGCTGACCTTGGTTGTAATAGTGTTAAGATAAGCAAGACCTTCTCTGCATACCATTCCTTGGTATTAAACATCAGATCTCATCACTCTGGAAGTAGACACTGTCTGAAAAATATGCTGTTAACTTCAGAAAGTGCAGTTAGAAGATGTTTAACTGAAAAGTAAAATTACTAAAAAGAAAATTAGTTTTGTTCTATCTGAAACTAGGACACAGTTCTTAAATAAACATGCTTAAGTTAACTCCAAGTTACCCCAGTTATGCCCGCAGTGAAACGAAGTCACTACCTGGATTATACCATAATATTACTTTATATTAAAGAATGTCTCAGAGATTACAGGAGGTCTGTTTTATATTGGTACTGTTGTAGTTTGGAAAAATTTTCAGATTTTAATTTTTATTATGGTTTATTATTTTATGAAAATATTACATAATCTGTATAACAACTCTGTGAATCTTCTTCTGAAACAAGCATGGCCAGCAGGTCAGGGGAGGTGATTCTCCCCCTCTATTCCTCTCTGGTGAGACCCCACCTGGAATTCTGCGTCCAGCTCTGGAACCTGTAGCACAGGAAAGACATGAACCTGTTGGAGCAGGTCCAGAGGAGGGCCTCAAAAATTTTCAGAGGGTTGGAACACCTCTCCTGTGAGTACAGGCTGAGAGAGTTGGGGTTATTGTTGTCCAGCTCTGGGGCCCCCAACATAAGGACATGGACCTGTTGAAGCAAGTTCAGCGGAGGGCCATGAAAATGATCGGAGGGCTGGAGCACCTCTCCCATGCAGACAGGCTGAGAGAGTTGGTATTGCTTAGCCTGGAGGTGAAAAGGCTCTGAGGAGGCCTTATAGCAGTCTTCCAGTGCCTAAAAGGGGCCTACAGGAAAGATAGGGAAGGACTCTTCTTCAGGGCAGTGATAAGACAAGAAGTAATGGTTTTAAACTGAAAGAGAGTAGATTTAAATTAGATATTAGGAAGAAATTCTTTACTGTAAGGGTGGTGAGACCCTGGAAGAGGTTGCCCAGAGAAGTTTTGGATGCCCCACTTCTCTGGAAGTGTTCAAGGCCAGGCTGGATGGGGCTTTGAGCAACCTGGTCTAGTGGTAGGTGTCCCTGCCCATGGCAAGGGGCCTGGAACAAGATGATCTTTAAAATGCTTTCCCATCCAAACTGTTCTATGATTCAGTGAAATAATCATTATACCTATGATTTATGAAGAATACTGAACTACTTTGTATGACAGATATAAGTCAAAATATTCCTAATATTTTTCAGGGTCATCACAATTTTAATTTACAAAAAATGTTACTTAACTTGAAATATCTATTTTCTTTTCTTCCAACCAATCTTTATATCATATTAACAATTATAATTAAAGCTACTGTGCAGGGGTAGTATAAGGGTTGATGAACCGTTACATAATCTGAAGGGTGGGGAAAAAAATCAATGGTCTGTTTCACCATTTCTGATAAGAGCAAAATCAAACTGTGTGTTAAATTTATGCCCATTCTTCAGTAGATGAAAGGAAGTAACAGTAACACACAGGAATACACATTATTTTACTAAATTATAACAAACTCACTAAAGCATGGCATACTGCAAATCATATTGTCATATATTAATGCCCTTTCTTTGTGAAAAAGTAAAATAACTAACACTAGTTATTGAAATATTTCTCTTGTTCACAGCAAAAAATATCACAGAATTATAGAAAAAAAGTATTTTCCTTTTGATCTTTCTGAAGCTGCCATTAAAAAGATTTTTCTAATAGATATATGTTTTGAAAAAGCAAGCTTAGATCTATTATCTACTTCAAAATTCTAGAAACCAATACACTATTTAACATCAATAATATTCTGTCCTTCTCATGCAAGTATAAGAGAGATGCAAAGAGAAGTGCGTTATTTACCACATAATGTGTTTTATCAGGGAGATGGTGAAGACACATAATTTACTACGAAGAGTATGAAACACTTCCACAAACCTATGGCAGAGCTGGAAGTGAAGCTTACATCTCTGCATGCTGTCTATGCATGGTTCTACAAACCTGTGGAAGTCCTGCTGTTGATTTCTATAATTCCTGAGTCAGGAATTTCACCTTTAAAAGCCCAGGCCTGTATTTAGTAATGAAGTATTTTACCCCTTCCTACTGTAACGTTTCCGTACTCAGTAGGTCTCCTTTCATATGGTGCAAACATACTTTATTTATACCAGAAATGTCTTTAAGAAATGTGGAGTAAGTAGTATGCAGGGATCTTTCTACAGTGACCTAAAGCAGAATGATGAGTTTCAACAAAAAATGAAGTTAACATTGGTGCAGAGGTGCATGGCTGTACTATGCTGTTCTTCACCAGTGTGCTTTCACTGTTTTTTCCTACCTTATACTTTCCCATGTCAGCTGAGAGGACTGTCCAGGGTTTTTCCACAATTCTTATGCTATAGTACTACTACCACGAGGCTAGAATCTAGCCTTTTAGCTTAGTTAAGAAGAATGCTAATTCAGTATTTTGTGCATGTAAAACAGCCTTCCAACAAATACAGTTATTCCTAATAAAAGGTAGAATCTGACTGATTCAGTGTTTCACAAGCAACATAAAACACCTAAAGCAATTAGACACCTCCAAAAGTAGTAACACTCAAAAAAAATTTTTTTCACAGATTCCTCTAGATTGCACAGAATCCTCAGATTCCAGCATATAAGGCTTGATCTTTGGCTCCCTGTCACGTGGAGCAATGCAGCCAAATTTATGTGGGTTATCTGCTATAATACATTGAATTGAGCTCCAGATTCTTACAGTCAGTATTAACAGATTAGTATTACAGTATTAACAATTTACTGACAAGCATTAGTAACTTAGTGCAATCTGGACAGTAGATTTATTGTGTGATTTTTTTTTTATTCCAAAATAAGTTGCATATCGTATAACAACACAAGAACTATGAAAGTGTAGAACACTAGAGAAAGTGTATCCAAAGTGCTGGTGTAACAGGAGTTTTATCTTGATAAATACTATAAGGTATGACTCTTGGGAGTTTATTTTTTTTTTTCAAAGTGAACAAGAATCTACTTCTGTATTATTTGAGGCTAAAATCATTGCCAGTCCTGTGCTACTATACAAAGGCAAAAATAATTACTTACTACCATTTCTGCTACATTTGGAAGGAAATAAAGCTCCTTGGGTCCATTCTAGCTCTTCTAGGCTAGTAGGAGGAAGATGAACTGAGGCTGGACTAAAGTCTTGTGGTGAGTAATATGTGTCTTACTACAGGCAATAAATTAGAATAAAATAGACTTTTCATTCTCCTTTTTGAAGCAGATGTGACTGAGGCATGAGGCTCTTTGCCTAAAATGCAGTAAAAAGAGTGCAATCCTGTGAATTTATGAAAGAAGGTTATCTACTCATAGTGATTACAAAATAAAATGCTCATATTTTCTTTGGGAGAAGTAAAACTATTTTCACTAAAGTTGGTTCAAATTGCTTTGCAGAGTTTTCTGTTTGTATGCTGGTTGCTATCTATAAAAAATGATGACAGGTTGCTTTTCTGCCATCTTTTATATTGAAAGACTTTCATGGAAATTTAGATTTTCCTGAAGACGGAGAAGCATGTGAGTTGAGTGATCTATCTAAGGTATACAACTTTACCCATGTGTTTATTCCTGGAAAACTGTTTTGGCAGTGTGTTGTATAGAAGATTTTTTTCCAGCTCTAGGCTATGTAATGCAGTCTGCTGCTCTTGCAGAAAGCAGTTATATACCAGATCTCAAATTTATCAGTCTGCATCTTACAAATTCCCTCCCAGTCCTCAACCTGTAATTCCATGGGTAGAATCTTTCGGAATCTCTCACTTTGGGTTTATGGGCTAAATATGTATACTGATAGTTTGTATTCATTGTGCCTATGCCACCTCTACCTCTCTTTGTCCTGTCATTTATGTATCGACAAGAGAGAGACAAGGTTTCCGGAGAGAAGGAATGGGTTTTACTAGTTGACTTGAGGTATTGGACTAAAAAAAATAGGAAAATTCTGGGTGTGCATTCATTCTTCAGGTTTACAGAGGATTAGATTTATAAACAGGTACCTGGCAGTTCTGTAATATATTGTGGCATTCTCCTGGCTGTGTGCTTTTTCCCTTCCTCCAAAAACCAGAGAAGAAAGAGAGACAGAGTGGTATGTGCCAATGTATGATTTGCAGATTGAGTCAGGGTGCAGCCAAGAGGTGATGGTGGCAGTGGTGGTTGTTTTTTTGTTAAGTCCATTTGGCAGCTAAGTACCACACAGCTGCTTGCTTACTCTGGACCCCACCTCCACCAGGACAGGGGAGATAATAGGAAAAGCAAACTTGTGGATCAAGAGAAACATAGTTTAATAAGCAAAGGAAACAGGAAGAAGAAAGACAATCTCCTCTCCCCTCCTCGCCCCCACCCCAAACCCACAAAACAAGCAATACAAAGGCAATGGCATCTTACACAAACAGACCGATGTCCAGACAGTCTCTGAGCAATGGCCACCTTTCAAAAAAAACCCCTCCTCTCTGTTTTTATTGCTGAGCATAACATATGGTATGGAATATACGTTTGGTCAGCTGGGGTCAGCTGTTCAGGTTCTATCTACTTGCAACTTCCTTCCCACCCCCAGCCTTCTAAGCTGGGGGGCAGAGTTAGAAAAAGTCTTGAATCTGTGCAAGCACTGCTCAGTAACAGCCGGAACAGTGGTCTGTTATCAACACCATTTGAGTCACAAATCCCAGACCAAGCACAATACGGGCTATTATGAAGAACGCCATTCCAACCAGATCCAGTACAGAGGTATAGTGGACATAATAGCTGGTAATGGTCTTGGGCCCTTTAATATTTCTTTCTGTCTCCATTGCAAGATTCATATCCCAGCTGGGCATTCATTTTGCTCTTCCATGCTCTTGTCTGAGTAAAGGCTCTGCATTTAGTTTATTTAAGTGGCTCTTCACTGCACTGGTCTCATTGGGATTCTTTTATTCTGACCACGAGTGCTGGAACAATTTAGATGAGGTGTCACTACTGTCTTTTTAAAATAGTGCTATCACCTGTCTTTCTGTACTGTAAAAGTATTGACTCATACATCTTAGGGATCAAGTCGCCTTTTTTCACAGGTCCATTTCAGTGGCAATTGTCTGTCACTTAGTGTCCTTTCCTTCAGTATTTATGACTACTCAAGTTCCCAGTGAAGGGTCACTATTCACATCAGTCCTTAATGCATTTCTCCAGTTTAATATGTCATTTCTGAGATGTACAGGTCTGCCAGTGTTTTTCAGTGTTCTAATCCTTTTCTGCATTACTGACACTTCACAACATCATGGGATCCTATTCAGGTATCAGGATACTTGGGATTTTGTTAGTAAGACTTTGTTTCATATAAATCCAGGGCACTAACAGGTCATACAGGTGCTAGTGTGTGAACAATTGGTTCTCTTTGGTGTCACAGTTACTTTGTCTGTGCTGAAAAAAGAAAATACGTTTACACAGCACTACAAAGATGCTGCGTCTACATGGTGCTGAGCCTGAATTAATTACTCTTGAGACAGACTTACTAGCCCAGGCCTTGTACCATGCTAATGTGTATGTCCTTCATTCTGGGTTCAAAGCAGCATTGTAGTCTTTTGTGCCATGTGAATATATTAGCTCTCTGGGATGTAGCTTCAGGCTTCTCATGGTATGCTTCAGCGGTCCATATAGACATGGGTCCAGAGTCAATCTTGAGGAGACATGATTTGGAAAATATGGAATATTTTATTTATTTGAAATAAATATGGAAATAATTCTGGTTATTGAACGGTCCTAAAATATGTATTATATCTTAAGTAAGATAAATGAAGTCACTTCCTGTCACCAATGTTGTTTGCATTTCTAGAAGCAGTAGAACTCTGAACTGTCTGAGATTAAATTCACAAGGGGCAAAGACAGCACAACGGTAAGCCAAACACTTTTGAGACCCTGTCAGTTTATTTTCCTCTCTAGAAGTATGAAGTCTGTATCAGTTTCTGGTAGAACCAACTACTCATTTGTCAGTGTTTTACACCATGAGTTTCATTTCATTGATACCGGGTTCTCCATGTTTTCTTAGAAACAGCTATATAAATGTTAGTATGATACTGGCCAACTGTCATGAATGTTAATTATCCTGCACAACTTTGAGATAGCAGCAATTTAGGTTTTATTGACAGAGGAATAAGTTGTATAATTTTTAACAATATTTAATTATCAGACAAAGATCAAAGTGATTTAACAAAATTTGCTATAACCAACACAGTGACTTAGTTAAAGATTCAAAAATGGCAAGGTTCTCCCAAGACTTACAACAAGAGTTTCCTAAATCAAAGCACACACAAACAGATATAGAGGTTAACCTTTATAATTAAGATGTTTCTCTTTTTGCAAAAAGTAGTAAATTATTGGTACCAAACAATCTTTGAAACTTCAAGAAATCCAATAGTAGTGAATTATTCACTCTTTTTCCTTCGGTGGTATTTGTCAGCAGATGATTTCTGAAATCCTTGTGAAATCCTCACACAATCTATACTTTAATATCCTTGTGAAATCTATCCTGAGAGGTGTCCCAACTCACGAGGAGTTCCTAAGTCACAGCCAGTTGCAATCCTGGAGAGCTCAAAAAGTCTCACTTAGGATTGCTATTTATAGGATCACGAGGTGATTGACTTTGGTCATTATTTTTCCCTCTTGACCACAATTCTTGTAAGGTAACTCTGATACCTTCCAGAGCAGGCTATGATCCGGGCAGCAGAGTTTCTTGTTGCCCGGGGAAACATACCTGAGTTTCAGGCACATTAGGGAGTGCCTAATCATCCTAACTCATAGTTTCTTGTACCTAGGACAAGAAAGTACTTGATTGTCCAAACGCACTGCACCTGCGATCAAGATTGTCAGATTTTCTCAGTTGACTGTGCTTGTAACCAAGAGAGGAACACAATGTTGGCTGGTCCCAATGTCATAACGTGGCCTGGGAAGAGGCCTGCAACACCACAACCACACAGGTTTGGGTTTGTTTGGGTTTTGTTGGGTTTTTTTTTTTAACTTTCTAACTTAAATAGCACAGTATTCTAACTTAAAGTAGCATATTTCTAATCATACTTACCTAGGTATGTAGGCACATGTTTATTCACAAAGGGAAATGTAGGCATTCTTTGTCATTCAGAGTGGATAGTTGCATTATGATTTTTGTTTTAGCTTGCAAACTTCTTTCTGTGCTAGAATTTAGCTGACCAGAGAGTTTTTGTCTGATTTTTTTTTTTTTCTGTAACCAAGGTGTTTTCCTCAAGTGTTCTAGCCAGATCAGAAAAGACAGAGAACAAATTAGAAATGGCAAAAATCATGTTACATATTACTTTGCAAATTTTGGTTTTCACTATCTGATGATTGAAAGTTGCTGTTCAAGTTAATGTCTTGTCAGTGAGGGTTGTTTTGTTTGTTTCTCTTTTTCTTTCAGTATACAACTATCTTTTTATTCCAAAGCCATGTATCAGACAGATCCATGGTGTAAATCCATTGACTTTGACACTTATTCTGCAGAGGAGTATTTGGAGGAAAACACAGATGGCTATTTCTAGCTACTCCAACTGATTATGCCCTAAATTAGAAAATGAATTACAATGCATTTAAGATCTTGGTAAATTCTTTCATAAACAGATACAATTGCTTTTTTTTATTTCCTTGTACACACACCCACTCCTAGCAAAGAAGAAAAAACCCAACAAAAACCCAACAGGTCTGGGAATGCTCTAACCTTTTATTGTTCTCTCAGAATACAGAGAAAGCCTTATAGAGAATTGCAGTTGACTATGTTCCTCTTTCATTTATTCTCATAAATCAAAAGTACTGCACAAAGAATGGAAATTATCTTGGATTTACTCTGAAATGCCAGAGAATAAAATTTAACTAAAGCTGGTACTTAGAAATGGAATGGAATGTTGATCCGTTCCAGAGTAGACAAATATAGTCAATGTTCGTCAAACAAATGCCTTTTAATCACTTAATTAAATATTCTAGCAACTCTGTAGCAGTCCAAATAAAATTTTAAAAATTATTTTAATAGCTCTTCTTATCTGAATAATTACTAAATTATTTACCATATATTGTCTTTCAGTTATTTAATAAAATCTAATGATCAGGAAGCCATTGGAAATGTTTTTTTGGGGTTTTTTTTGGTCTTAATCAGAAAGGAAATGAGAGCTTTAAAGACTAGAGAGTTTGCTTTTTATGTATGAGGGGGATACCGTTTAGCCTTTTATCATCATTAGACTCCCATCTTTTCTTCCTTTTTAGCATTGGAAAAGTTCTGAGACAGATTAGAAAAAAATAGCAGCACAGAAAAACAGCAGTTTTGTTACTTTCTCTTGAAAATATAATGAGGCTAGTATGAAGAGTACAGCAAAAAGCAAAAATCCACTGATTGTGTGGCATTCGGAACTGGAGAGGAAAAAATATGATGTCCTAAATTCCATAACAGATTTCTTTCTTTTTATTTTTCCACCAGCTTTCTTGGGTCTAATCAGTTTCTTGGCATAAACACTATTTCTGTTCAAATGTCATAACTGCAGCGGAAGCAAAATCTGATACCTTATCTGACTTGGGTTTTTTATCTCTGTTCTTAGTTAATTCTTGTGCTGTGGACAGAAATGATAGGATTAAAACCTTTCCAGACTTTTAGCAAGGAATTAGGGGAAGAAATATTAGAATGCAATATCTTTTCTGACCTGTATTGCAATAGAGAGTTTGAACAATTGCTCACCTTTTGCAGTACTTTGTCCTTCTGCATTATGAGACTTGATAGTCCATTCTTGTGTCTTAGCATCTAAAGAAATTAATTCAAACTGAGCTTTATTCAAAGAGGTAATGGCATATTGGTATTTGTCTGTTCTTTATATGCAAATTATCTCTGCAAATCAAAGTCTTTTATGGTCTATAACACCAGTGTATCTTTTCCCAAAGAAAAAACCAAAACATCCTGCTGCCCATTGAGTAGTTTTTTAAGTATGGATTTCCTACTTAAACTTTTTAAGAAATTGATCTGCTTAATAAAAAAAAGGGTCAAAGAAGAACTACGCTGTGTTGGTTTTGTTGTTGGGGTTTTTTTATTATTTAAATTAAAACATTTTTACTTTGATGAAAGCAAATCAGAAGATAAGGATATATGAATAATTGCATTGCTCTTAAGAGGAAACATTGAGTCTAACATCCTGCTAAGACTCCATTATACTTTGTTCTTTGTAAAACCTTGTTAGGAGCTGCTAGAAGGGAAATAAAATGTGAGAAAATCTAATGCCTCCTTTGATGTGGGTAGTTAAAAATAAGAAGCTGTTTCAGTCATTTGAAAAGGTCATATTTTACAAGTTACTAAAACATAGGCATTTATGCTAAAGTGATTCTTATGGAGACCCCCAGTGTGATAATTTTGGACACAACAAAAAAGTTCCTCTAACACCTTTAATCCTTTAATTTGATTTACAACTGTTAAACTTTCAAAGCCTCTTTAAGTCTTACTGTTGCAGAATCATATTGTTGATTTCTATTTATTTTCTGTTCAGTGGGCAAATCATTGTAACTTGAAGTAGTAAGATTTCCACGATTCCTAGGCTTGAAAGTAACTGTTTAGCAATTCATTGCCTCTCCTTAGGGAAACCAGTGTGATGATACTAGAGTAGCAAGTTTTAGTCAGTTCTTTTTGAAGATTTTAAGGTTAGGATTTTAAAATTTAGATTAACCTTGCTCAGAGGACAGTAGCTTTCGAAGGTATAACCGGTGCGGTCCTGATCTGTACTGCAGTTTTACTCCAAGTGCATTTTTCTTCTGATTTTAATTACAAAGACAGGTTATTAAGTTAATTGCCCTAGTGATTGCTCTAGCATACTATTTAAATTATTGTTAACAGTTTGGTAATGCAGTTATGGGAAGATTATGGTCTGACAGGGAAAAAAAAATCCTTAAACTCATTATAATGATGTGATTAGAAGAAGTTCATGGAATACTGGAGAGAAGAACTGAAAGCAGCTAAGGTACGAAAGAAAAATTCCATGCTTCGTTGCCTAGGATTCTGAACTAGAATAGTTCAGAACCTATTAGTCTATCAACTGAACGATTCTGAACTAGAATAGTTCTAGTTCAGAATCGTTCAGTTGATAGACTAATAGGTTTTGTTTAGCATTTTGTGTTTTATGTCTTCAGTAGGTGAGTATAGATTGGCATGACATTGGTATCTTACAGATTTTCTGCATGAATTGCATCATTCTTTTTAATATTATTGTATACACATGAACAGTTCAATGTTGACAAGTAGCAGAAGTCTCTGATAGACTAGCCAAAGCCAGTGTAGTCAGGGCAATTGGATTTAAAGGCTTCCCAATATCCTTGGTGACTATTCATCACTTGTTGAAATTTATATATGTCAAAATACTGACCTGTTCATGTTATATTAATGAATTGGCAACTAGTTGGACTATATGATGTTCACTTGCAGCTTCATTTCTCTTGGAAATGGCAGCATTTTCTTGCTTTGAATGGGAAAAATTTGCTGAGGCTAGTTTGGGGTTTACCATAACGTAGTATTGCACCATGTATTAACTCAATTACAGTTTGTATGAACTAAAGAATAAAAGCCAAATTTGTATAACGATAAACCCTGCTAATAAGGCAATAACTTGGAAAATTAAGGTATCTTCTCATCAAACTTTGTGATCCTTATAATTTTTAAGGGAATTGCTCCACTTGGCATTTGAATAAGGTTCATTAGTTCTGACATTTCCTCTGAAGATTTTTAAAATCAGTTTGTAAATATTAATATTCTTTAAAATTAAATTGAAGGCAGTAGTTTTAATTACACAAAAGACATCCACATTAGGTTGTAGGCTTATCAGAAGCTCTAAAAATGGGGTGGCAGGGTATATTCCCATGGGAGCAGTGTAGAGCCTTCGCTGCCACTTGAAATGCCCCCACAAATCATGACTTAACCCTTACAAATCACATTCATGCCTTCCTTTTCATAAACATAATCGCCACTTTGTAGTTAACTTCATGCTTAACCTCTGGTATTTCCTGTCACTGCTTTGGCTGGGAAGGTGGAATGCAAATTTTTAAATACAAATCAGCATAATAGAAGGTTGCTCAAAGTGCTGGATTTATACTCTGCAATTGCATTTTGAAAGGAGAGTTTTACTGATCTTGGAGAATGCAAGTGAAAAATTTTTTTCACAGAAATTGAACTTGTATTTTGTAGGAAACTTTAGATAAACCTTATGAGCCTTTGAGAAGGTATTAGATGGACACAGCCTTCTCATTTTTGAGCTTTATCATCTAGCTGAAGCACTTTGAAGTAGTCCTACAGATTCGTGTGGCAGGGAAAAGTCAATTACAGTCTTGAATTATTAGCAGCCAGAAACTGATACACTGTCAGATAAATTCGGAGACCTCCAAATTAGTAACTCTTTATTGCAGAGCCAAAATGCTCAGCAAATACATGTATCTATTCCCTTAGGAGCTCACATTTTACATGACCGTGTCCAAGTTACAGAGATTAAAAAATAGATATTAATTAGACACAGCTAAAATATACACTGTTGTGGGAAAATTACTCAGTTCTCCATATGTAGCTGAACATACTTTTAATATCTCGGTAAGTGTGTGGTGGAGAACTGATAAACTGATATGGGCAGAGTCCTAGAACATACTTGCACAGTGTGCTGACATTCAACATAGCTTCAGACAAGCTGTTACATCTGCACAAAACAGTGCAGTGCAGTTCTGTGTAGACCTACTACTTTGGGTTCCCAAGTCCCAGCAGACCAAAAGTCCAATAGTGCCCCCTTATTTCATTGGACCAGTCACAAAGATGAAAATTGCATGACACCACTGCTTTAAGTCCCAGAGCAAGCTTAACTGCAAACTAGATTGATTTTGTTTCTAAAATGGGGTACAACATGGTGAGGTGGACACTGCACTATCATGTGATCAGGAGCAAGTACTTTAGTGGAATCACAGAATTGTAGGGGTTGGAAGGGACCTTTGGAGATCATCTAGTCCAACCCTCCTGCCAAAGCAGGTTCAACCTAGAGCTAGCTGCACAAGAAAACCTGCATCCGGGCAGGTTGTGAATGTCTCCAGAGAAGGAGGCTCCACAACCTCTCTGGGCAGTGTTTCTCTGCCCTGTCACCCTCAAAGTAAAGAAGTTTTTCCACATGTTCAGACAGAACTTCCTGTGTTCCGGCTTGTACCCATTGCCCCTTGTCCTGTCACCAGGCACCACTGAGAAGAGCCTGACCCCATCCTCTTGACACTTGCCCTTTAGATGTTTATAAGCATTGATCAGGTCCCCTCTTGGTCTTCTCTTTTCCAGGCTAAACAGACCCAGATCACTCAGCCTTTCCTCTTAAGAGAGGTGTTCCATTCCCTTGGTCATCTTTGTAGACCTCCATTGGACTCTTTCCTGCAGTTCCCTGTCCTTCTTGAATGGCGGGGCCAGAACTGGACACACTACTCCAGATGCAGCCTGACCAGGGCAGAGTAGAGGGGGTGATTGACCTCCTTCGACCTGCTGGCCACACTCTTTTTAATGTACCCTAGGAGAAAATTTGCCTTCTTGAACACAAGGACACACTGCTGGCTCATGGTCACCTTGTCCACCAGGACTCCAAGGTCTGTCTCTGCAGAGCTGCTTTCCAGCATGTCAGCCCCTAGCCTGTACTGGTGTGTGGGATTATTCCTCCCCAGGTGCAGGACCTTTCACTTGCCCTTGTTGAATTTCATCAGGTTTCTCACCGCCCAACTTTCTAGCCTGTCTAGGTCTCATTGAATGACAGCACAGCCTCAAACACCACTGGTTACCGGCCATCAACTGGACTCTGCACTGCTGATCACAACCCTCTGAACTCTGCCACTCAGCCAGTTCTCAACCCACCTCACTGTCCACTCATCTAACCCACACTTCCTAAGATTACCTGTAAGGATGTTATGGGAGACAGTGTTAAAAACCTCACTGAAGTCAAGGTAGAAAACATTGACTACTCTCCCCTCATCCACCCAGCCAGTCACCCTATTGTAGAAGGCTTTTAGATTAGTCAAGTATGATTTCCCCTTTGTAAATCCATGCTGGCCACTCCAGATGATCAGTGAAGTATAGTGGAGGATACTTCAGCTTTCTTAGAGTTCCTGTAAATTGATATAATGTAGTTAATGCATCTTTACTGATTGGAAGGGGTTTGGATCCCCTGCTATTCATAATAGTTACTTCTGTTGACATAGCATTGTTACTACTAAGAAAGAACAAATAATCTTGTGGTAGATAATTATAGAAATTATTTCTTCTGAAAGTTAATCATGAACTACATTTCTAACCAGAGTGAATTACCATAGCTTTATTCAGAGGAACTGCATCCCTGAAAGTTAAAATAGAATACAGAAATAAATGCTCAGAAAAGCACCAAATTACAGAATTATAGAATAATTTAAGTCGGAAGAGACCTTTAATATCATTGAGTCCAACTGCAAACCTAACACTGCCATGTCCACCACTAAACCATGTCCCTAAATGCCACATCTACACATCTTTTAAATACCTCCAGGGACGGTGACTCACATTGAGTACCATAGTTGTTGCGGTAGTATAAAGCTGTTTCACTTTCCAAAAAGCTTAGGCAATTTGAAATGGTTTGTATGAACCATATATCTTCTAAATCAGGAGTCATTCCATTTATTTCTATGAGTTGTTCAAGATTATAGTTGGAGCAAGCAGTAAAAAATGTTGACCCTTGTATTTTATGCTGGGTCAAACACTGCTGTATACCTTCAAGGAATTCACTTTTCATTTAGCACTTTATTTTACATATTTCTGTAAATTCATAAAAAAAAATATTATAGGATACTTGAAAACCAGTCCCCATCAGACATCCATGGGAATAAAGATGGGCTTTGGTATACATTTCTTCTGAGATTTAGCCAGAAATGCTTTTTACAAAAGGAAATTCTCATTTTCAGAAATAAAGCATTATTTGATATAGCTATATCTCCCTTCTTTATTCATTTTCCTACAGATTTTATCTTTACAGTTCTTCCCACAAATGTAAAAGTTCTCAATTCTTGAGTGGCTGCGTGTGTTTTGTGATGATATAGTAATGCCATTTCAAACGGAGTGTATTTTATATCATGCAATGCTTGAAAATTCGTATTTATTCATAACCCTTCATGTGATGGAGAGTGTCACATATACACAGAATTAACTATACCAGCATCCATTACTATGATGTGTTATTGTTTAGAGAACTGTTATTCTTGGCTGGACTAATGAGAATTTTGGTTTTGCTGGTCACTGCATAAATAATATGAAGTGAGCCGGTCTCTGCCCTGAAAAGTCCAAAGACTGAATAAAAAGATACTGGCTGGTTTTGGAGCACAAATACAAAAATCTGAAAACATACCAAAAGATCGCTTTTATGGGACCTAACTTTTTTCTAGTCTTGACAAGAAAAAATGTAAATTCAGAAATGACTGCTGGTTTTTTTTTTTTTCAGTATGTTCACACATTTAATTTACAAGATGGTGCAAAGTTTACCCTTTGTTAAGTATATAGCTACATAATAAGACCCTGTTATTTTTCTTGTGTCAGTTGAAATTACGTATCTGACTTGGTAGCTGTGGAGCCTGTACGAAGGATGGTGTCAGATGAATCACAGCAGCCTCTTCTGGGTACAGTTCAGTATCAGCAGTGTGAGCATCTCTGTCCACTCTATTTCCAGCCTTGTTTCCTGCATGGACCTTGGATGCACGCTGTAGGTAGGTTTCTCTGCAGGTTTCTTTTCTGCTGGATAGACCCTGGCTCTAACTTCCCCTCTTACCCCACTTGGGACTGCCACAGGTCCTGTCACCCAGCCCTGCTTGGGTGTTGTAGGGCTGCACGCTGGTAGTGATGGCCTTCATCAGAGGAGCTGATTTGCTGTTACTGAGTAATGTCCTTTTTCCTCCTGGTGTCTGCCAGGTGATGGGCATACTTGAATTTCATGTTTGCTTCCTATTCTCTGTTTTTCTTTCTGCCAGAAAACCAAATAACTCTTCTGATACTTTCTGTCAGAGGTTTCCTCAAATACCTCTTCTGGGATGTATATTGTTGTTGTCTGCCACTGGAAAGAGACACTTTCTGATGGTGGCTACTCCCTCATTTTTGTGACTCTAAGCGGCATATCAGAGTTAACACTGAGATGCTACAGAGCTGTCAATCTCTGTAAGTATGAAGCCCAAACCTTCAGAGAATACATTATTCTGTAATCTTGCACTGTACTGCTGCCAGTAGGGCAGTCCTTCCCTAGCTAGCTCCAGCAAGGTATAAGGGGAAAGAGATGACTTGCAATGCCTTCCCTACCTTTAGTTATATTTATAAGCTATAGCTCTGGAGTTTGCCCTTGCATTTTCTAAGAAAAAAAGAAACTTTGCATATCAGGGACTTTTGGCTCTTAAAAAAGATAATCCTACCTTGATTTCCTGTTTTACTGATATTATCTAGGGAAAGACACATTTTTTTTCTCTTACAAAACACATTCCTAAATATTTTTTTCAAAAAAATCATACCCATAATGAGTTTGCAAGGTCCATGTGTCCCTTTTCTTAACTGCATATATAAACCATACACTTCTGTTTCACCAGTCAGCCACAAAGTCACCTATTCTTGTTGACAGAGATGATTTAAGCCTTTAAGGCATCAAGTTCTCTTTTTCATGCTGCCCTCAAAAAACACCAGTCTCATTGCTCTCAGTGTTTTTATTCATGGGAAAATAGAGAAGAAAATTCTAATGAAAAAAGTGGAGAACCAAAGGTTTGGACATTTGTCAGCTTTTCATTTTACTCTTTTCTAAGACAAGAAAAAGAAGTAATTGTGGAAGACATTGAAGAATTATCAAGAGAATTTTTATCAGATGCTATGAAACTATGGAAGAAAAAAATCATGTATGTGGTATGAACAGAACCAGGTTAATGATCTAAGCAAGCAGTATTTTTAGTAGAGTTTAGTGCAGAAGAGAGAATTAAAAGTCTTTATTTGAGATTACCAAAGATAAAATATTTACAGAGGAATATTTTAGCTTTATAGCTATATGGAGTAACTAACAGTGATGTACTCAATTTGCTATCCAGTTTTTTGTGGAGAGGAGTGTGCATGTTTACATGAATGTGCATGTGTCTGTATAGGAGGAAAGTTTTCCTTTTTATTCTGAATTATTGCTAGAAAAATTCTACTAGCTGCATTTGCAGGGACAATTCTGTACTGTGCCCTGTGTCCTCGTGGGAGGAAGCTTTGTGGTACCAGAGAGGGACAGTAATCTACCACATCTGAGATATTTTTCCTTTCACTCTTGGTGCCTAAATTCTGAGACAAGAGGAAAGAAATAATTTTTGTAACTGTACAGTAAAATCTCATGCTGAAAAACAAGTTGTTATGCCTTTCTTAATTTCCTGTGCCTAGTTGTTATAAATATCAATATCCAAAAAAAAAAAAAGAGGAAATGGACAGGTAGTGACAATACCATGCTTCTTTCGTCAGTAGACTCCATATATTAAAGGATGGAGCAAGTTCAGTTTTATAGCCAGCTTGTTCTCGTTTGCTTTTGAAGTTTCAAGTTACTAATTATCAGTGCACAGTGTGCTTGCGTATACAATGAGACAAACTAGGACCTCGTTATCTACAGAAGAGTATCTGTATTTTATATTCCTTCTCTATTGCAACTATTTACACTTTATTTCATGTTATTGAGCATGAAAGACGAATTGCTTTTAAAAAAAATTCTAAATGATACCTTCCAATCTGAGTCACTGAGGAAATCAACACCAAAAATTATTTCTACTCAAAAATTTCAGAGGGCAATCTCCCAGTGAGAAAATGGTGGCTTCTTCAAAGTTAGGGAAATATTCTACTTTGTTTGAGTTTTAAGGCTGGCTCAGGTTTAAATGAAGGATGTATAATATTAGGTGACTCATCACAGGTAGAAAAGTAAAATGAAGTTTAAAACAAACAGAACCGGGCCTTATGGTGTATTACTGTACCAGATTCTGCTGTGAAATAAGAAGGTGTAAATACAGAACAACTTCAGCTATTTAAACAGATAAATTTGAGATTTACTCTGTCAATACTGTCAGCTGGATCTGACTCTGGGTTCCTTCACTATTATGTGTCCTTGGTGATGATTTTCTAAAACACTCTGATAACACTCTGGCTCAGCATGTACTGTATATTTTTAAGGAACCTATAATTACATTTCTAAAAATGTAGTCTTTGCAATTCAACATGATGATGTTTGTTTCTTCAGTGAATTTCACCTGGCAATTTTCTGCAAAAATGAAAAATAAGAAATCACAGTTAAGGTATAACTGAAGAGAACTGAATGCTGTAGTGGATTAACATTTACAGTATATATAAATGTAAATTATTTTTAAAATGGTCATCATTTTAATAACCCTTGTGCTTAAATGGTGGAATGAGCATTAACTAGCTAGAATCCTTTCCATTCATGGTTTGTGAAGATTTCCAGGTAGGATCCAGCAGAAATATCTCCTGACATTCTAGAATCCCCTTAGAGAGTCACGTCTCTTTGTTGTGATCCACAACTCATCCATCATAACCTCAAAAATTTTGCTCTTTCTGAAATTTGTTTTATTATATTAACAATGTTAGCAACCTGTGTTGCAACTATAAACAACCTAGTAAATCTGTAAAAGTTGTCTTCATTTCAACTTTAAGCCACAGGACTATATTATTAGAAAAAATTCCAGCTAGAATCAGCGGCCTCAGAAAAAAGTAACTCAGTAAGTAATCAGAGACACAGAATCCTTCTTACCAGGCACCTTTGTAGACCAGGGGAGGGGGGAGAGAAATCATAAACCTAGAAACAAATGAAAGTATACAGATGAGAGGAGAAGTGTAAGTTTAGTGCTGTAGTTAAAAGGATTCTTGCTGTATTAACTATGAGAAAATAGTATGAAAAATGGCTGGATGGAACATCCGGAGAGCTCAGTTGTTAATACCAGCCTCTGCAACATCAGCACTTTCTTTCGAAAGTAGCTCATCTAAGGCTATAGCCATTACACCAGTTTAAACCTTCATTTGATACCCCTACACTGCACAAGGTAAGCACGTTCTCTTGCCTTTAAAAAAACTAGCTAATGAAAAGAGTGTCACTGGCCACAATTGCCTTGAAAGATATCCCTTTAATAGTAAATTACTGAAAAATTTCCTTCATCATTTCCTCCTTCTGTGCCTTACAAAGAATGAGTGTGTGATGGCTTTTCTTAATACTGGAAGCATTGCCTCTTGATCTTGTTTTGTGCTCTTCAGAAGGCAGAAGAGAATCATGAGACTTAGATTGCATGTCTTCTTCCTGCCTCTTTTCCTTTTTTCTATCGTACTTATGGAGGGGTGGCAAAGCTGTGCAGTATTGTTTCTGTTTATTCTTTTGTTTTCAGTAGGCAAGAATTCAAATTTAAACAAAAGGAAGCACAGAGTAAATGGAAAATCACATATAACACCTTGATGAGAAAGCACTGAGTGTGTTTGTACCATGCTGTAACAATTACCTGATAGAACAGCAGCCGTAGCATTAAGAATGACTGGCTTAGACATTTGAAATTCTTACACTTTTTTAAAGATAACAATTACACAGCTGCCTGCGCTACAGAATACATGTGCATCAGTCTCTTTTGATTCATTCTTCTATTCTTCAACAGAATCTCCAGCAATAATAACAATGTACAATAATAAATCAGTGTAAGCAAAATAACATTCTGTTCAATGGAAAAAACAAAGGTTTGGAAGAGGAAAAAATACATTTTTTTATAGAGAATTAAATAAAGAGGGAATTTGCTACACAAGGGTAACTCTTACAGGATACATGCCCTCGGGGTGATTTCTCTTCAGGAAGTTTGTATGTGGAGAATTTCAGTGATGGATAGAGCTTGTCCTAACCTACAAGAAAAACATAAAATTGGTATGAATGCAATTAAAGCTGCAATGGTCTGTTGTCCCCATCCCCATTTTCTGTGCATTTTTACAAATAACACAGCAGGAAATACTGTAAAAAATATAAGTTTGGTTACAATTTGCTCATGGTGTGGCTAGATTCTTTCAAACTGTGTGAGAATTTTTTGCCACATATATAAAATAATGTAGTGATATTTATTGATGGTATAAGCATTGTGTTGTTGTGGATATTGGCAGTGGAACAAAATTAAATAAAGATTGTTAGGTATGCTGAATCTGGAAATGCAGCAAGAAAACAAAAATACATAGCTGGGTATCAGAAATAGTTCAAAGTGGCAGATAACACTGGATTATGTTGGCCAGAGTGGTTGTAGAGTCTCCATCTGTGGAGAAATTCAAAACCTGACTGGACACAGACATGGATGACCTGCTGTAGCTGACCCTGCTGCAGCAAAAGGGTTTGAATAGATCAGCTCAAGAAGTCCCTTCGACCCTAAACAGTTTTGTGATTTTATGTAATTAAATACAGTATACAGATATGCATTAATTAATTTTATAAATTTGTTATATAGAGTACAGCATTGATTTGTACTGTAAGAACTGGAAGCATTCCTTTAAAAAAATAAATAGAAAAACAAATCCCTGCCAGGAATAATTGAGAGAAAGATATTAAATAATTTGATACAACTACCTGAACCAAAAGTATTCCAAAAAGATCTTTTTCCATCTCTGTCTAACAGCGTGTATTAGATTTTTGTTATTAGAACCACAATCTTTCATTTTTGCAAGCAAAATTTCATAGTCTAGTTCAGTCTGTTTTGTAGAGCAAGACCTTTCTACAGTGTTACCAAACAGCCTTTGGACACAGTCACACATGATTGAGCAGACTGTGGGATTTCCCATCATCAGTTCTGCTTACATATTTTTCCTGCAGATTCTTCTGCCTTGGTATTACTCTGTTTTGATAACATTGGCCTTTTTTTCTCCTGATAGTTGCATACTTGGATGCTTATTGTAGAGTTGGACATTTACTACTGTCTAGAAAAATGAACTCATTTCACTACAAAAATTCACTTTTCCTCCTGAAGTCTTGCTCTCTGTGGCATGCTTGAACACAGTATCCATATTATTTTGTAAGAAACTATCTTGAAAACTCTACCCTTGGAATGGCACACACTTATTTTTTATTTTTCTTTTGCAGTACTGATTTTCTTGCTAGGACAAATAAAGGGAAATGGATTCTGATCAAGATTAAGCTATAGATACTGTTCAGTGTCTTCTGACTCCACTACCACAGAAAATAAGCTGAATCACAGAAATAAGCTGCAGTGTGCACTGCAGAACAAGAAGGTACATGTTTTATACTTTTATTTTATATTAAATTTATATATATATAAATTTATAAATATATATATTTATTTTATATTATACTTTGGAAATGTTAAGATTTTTTCATATTACAAATACATTTTTATTAAGATTAAGTCTTACAAAGATAGTTTCTAGCTGCATGAGCAGAACACTTCTGAGAGCACTTCCTTTATACAGTTTGTATTTACTTCTGAGCAAATACAGACAATGTATTTCTGGCTAAGAGTAAATTCCAGGTGCAGTTTTCTAAAGTTAATTTAAGGAAACAATATTCTAGAACAACAAATTTTGGATGCCTGGTTGCTGGCAGGATTATGTTTATGTGATGACTGACAAGAGAACGATGGGAATTGAATTCCTGGCAAGAAACGTATGCAGGTTGCAAATATTTAATAGGGCCTTTTTAATGATCAGAGGGTGGAGGATGACTAAAAGTGAATTCCTGCCTACACAAATGCTGCATGGTGCCAGGCAAAACAATTGTCCTCTTGGCAGGCTAAACTAGAGCATTTATTTTGTGGTATAATATGATAAAAAATTGCATTTTGTATGAGAAAACAAAGGTAAAGATTGATAACTGTCATTTGTAAATACAAGAGGGTTTTTTTTTTTAATATAAATTAATATAACATGATAAAAGAAGGGAGAAACTGTGTGGTCTTAATTATGATGTTAAACTAGTCTACAGGTGCAATGTAATTTTGAAGTTGCATGCTTATTGTAAATAGCACCATATTTTTATTGTGATAGGATAATTTGGCTTTACATAGCTAAGAGGAAAAGGATTTAAGTGTTTTTCACACCATTAGTAGTCCCCATTCCTTTTATTTTTATTTCTGTTGTTGAGAGCTGTTTTCATGTGGAGTGAAACTACTGTTGTCATAAAACAACATTGTACTTTTAATAACAGTCATTTAGACAGATTCATACTTCTTGCTGTGCACAAATGGCTCAGCAGTGTCACTTCAGGACAGTGTATACTAAGGGCTGTGTGCAATCACATCATCCCTTATGGAGCAGAAAAGACTTTATGGCTTCAAGCTTCTTCTACACTGCAGGGATTAATTTAGTGTCTCACCAGTGTCATTAGTCAATTCACAAAGAGGAGGTAGAGTCCAGGCCCAGTATCCTGCAGGCGCATAATTTTGGAATTACTGAGCAACCTGAGAAAGGATTATTTGTGCAATGCTGTCATTTATTGAAAATAAGGCTGGGAGAGGTTTGTTTCACGGCAATTTAGGGGATAAGCACAGTTTAGTCTAGAGAAGGGGGTTTTGATGACCTGAAGAAAGAAACAAGGAATCTTAGCAGAGAATTTGGCCGGGTGATTAGGTCAGAATTAAAGTATTCTCTATGATCCTAGCTAGCCATGCATTTCATCCACATCATGTGTGAAGGGCTAAACTGAGGATGATGCCTATCCATTTAAATCAGAGGTTCAAATCCTGACATGACAGGAGAGGCTGTAACTTGATTTCTCAACTACCAGCATAGAAGTGAAAGCTAAAGCAAAAAGAAGTCAAATGTCTTTAAAACATCTGAATGGGGGCTGAGTATATCCTTAGGTTAAAAGGAGAGCTGTGTTTTTTTGGTGTCCCCCTGTGGCTTGATTGTTTTTCAAAGATGCATTGCATTAATAACAAAAGTATTCACCTAAGATTCCTTATGAAACTCATTGTAGCCATTCTCAAGAGCAGAGCGTATCATTGTTTTTCAAAACAGCATGTCTAGAAATGCATGGAAGTTTTTAATGTTTTGGATCTTGGGGCCTATTTGGATTAATTTCATACTGTGTTATGGAGAAAAATGTAAATGTGCAAGTCCTCTAGTTCTTCTGAAAAAATACTGCCTGCAGTTTTCACCAGATGTATCAAATCAAACACTGTGCTATAGGACAATGCTAAAACATCTTTACTCAGAGATTCAAGATGGAAAACATAAATAACATTAGATGATAGTATGCAGTGTTGAATAACTTGGTGACAGTTTTAAACACAGAGGAAATGTTAAAGTATATTAGACAAAGTTCACCCAGATATACTTTCCACTTTCACCACTCATGTTACTCCTTCACTTCTCTCTGGGTGAGGTTCTAATGATTTAATAAGTAGGTTTATTTTAGTGTTTATCATTCTGAAGTAGTTTGATCCTTATTTGGTGCACTTTGTGAAAAGCCAATGGAATTTGAAAAGTTCATAGCAGAGCAAAAAAAATTCTTTTGTGTCTGCTCAAAATTTAGAAATGAAATTTTCAAGGACCTTATAAGTGTCCCGACAAGAAATTCTCTTTTCAGTGATTTATGGGGAAGATTTACAAGGCAATAAGCTCTCATTACAATGTGAAGTAACAAGGACAAGGAAAGATAACTAAAGATGTATTTGGTTAATCTAAATAGAGAAAAGAAGCATGTTGTGTGCCCAGAAAGCTTGAGACAGTGAACACTTACAGGAAAAAAAAAAACAACCACAAACCCACAACTTTTAATGATTCAAATCAGCAGTGACTTTAATGTCACAACTGTAAAACAATAGGGTAAAACCAAATGGGCATGTTGGGGAAAAAAAACCCTCTTTCGCTTTGTCTTCTGACTTATTTGATCTGACTTAGAGCTGTGGGTTAATTTCCGCCTTGCTTCTTGTGCAGACAGAGGTATGAAAATTCCCCCACTCTTGACTGCTACAGTTTGAAAGAAGGACAAAATGTGCAGGGAACCACAGGTGCCACTTTTTGTTCCTTCCTGGAAGGGCAAAGTGGACATGATATGCAAAGAACAAGAAGAGCCTGAGCTTTCTAACTTAATGGATTGCAAGTCTTATGTTACACTTCAGAACTATTCAGCTCTGCAAATGAAACCCCTGCAAATATTGGTGTACGTTTTACAAGACAAAGTGCTAAGACCTCAAGAATGTTTCTTGCTGGAGTGGGATATCTACACTGCCCCTTTATCTTATGCTTTAAACATATATGCAGTTAGATGCGTGTTTCATTGCAGTGCAGGCAAAAGTGGCCATCTATGTTTGACCTTGGTGTCGGCCAATTATGTGAACAGGGTTCAGGATTCAGCATCAGCCAGTAGCTAGAGTGAAATATATTAGGGACTTTTTAAAGTACAATCTTTGATAACTTAATAGGAAAGATCCTAGATAATGCTTATCACCCCTTCAGTTCTCAGTCTAGTCCAATGATAAGAATGCCTTAAGTATTTCCAAGCTGTGTTCTCCTTTTGCTCTATATACTTTATGGAAAAATTTTAATGTTGGAACAGTTGTTAATCTTGCATTGCTAGTTGGCGACGGACATTAATGGCTATATTAAACTCTGTACTCAGACCACTTAAATTGTTTAGACACTCAAATGTGGCTTGGGGAAAGAGAAGAAGGGTTGAGAGCTGGTGGAAGAAATCAGAGGAAGTTGTAAACTGGCTTAATTTCAGACAGAATACATATGGCATAATTTCACAAAGTAGTGATCATCTAGAATTTTGCTTCCCTAGTTTTATTTTATGAGCAAATTCTTTTTTTTTTTTAATCTTCTTTTTCTTCCAGAGTCCCTTTTCTTTTGGACTTTGCACTGTCATGTACATACTGTATACAGAGACAATTTCTCTTTCTGGCTGTGGATTTTGTAACTGATATAACAACAATTTTTCAGAAAGCTTCCTTTAAGAGGGTTGCTAATGAAGGGTGAGCTGCTCTGACTCTGCATATCTGTGGTTCAAATTTATGTGACAATTTTAATGGGAATGATTGTGGAGTAACATACCAGTGTTCACTCTGAAAAAGGATGAAGAGTGTGGACTTGATTTGTTTTACTTGTCTTTACAGCCTGAGAATTTGGTCTGGGACAAAACTCACTCCATGAGTTCCAGGCAGGTTCATTGAACAGTGAGAAGTGAGAGAAACGTAGGAAGAAGGCAGAGAACAGGATGGGTGGGGGAGCCCTAAATGCTTCATTTTGACATTTCAACTTACTGTTTCAAAATGAATTCTCAAGCCCAAATTTGGTTGAATTGAAAAATCCAAACAAACCACACAACAAAAAAACTCACAAAATAACACCCAAAACCAAAAAACCTTACAGCCAACAAGAAAACAAAACAAAACAAAAACCCCCTTTAATTTTTTAGCTCCAGTAGAGAATGTTTACTTTGACTGAGAATTATGCTTTGAGGGGATAGGAAGAATGTAATTTCTGTAAGTAAACAGAAATTCTTTATTTTTGTATCTGCCCTAACTACTAATATTTTTTCTTTTTTTTTTTTTGTTTTGTGCAGCAGACAGATCAACGCAATCAGTTATTTGCACAGCTCTACCTGCAAAATCAATTTTTTAAACCTGATGCTAAAAACCTCTTTCTTCCCTAAATAGCATAGTTTAATTATTCTTAGTAAATTGTATCATTTACTGTAGATGTAAATTAATGTAGCTACATTACTTAGGGTTGCAGAAATTTGTCACAATTAAGTGTATCGTCTGGCGAAACTGTGAGTACTGTGGCCTTCAGATGAGATGCAAAGAGTGTGAGGTGCAAAGGTTCTGCGTTTTGGTCAGGAGCAGCATTTTATTATGTTATCCTTAATAAGACTGTAGAACATAAACCCAGTCTGGGTAGAAACATTAAAAATAAAAGGTGGCATCTGGAATATAGCTTGATCCAGCCCTTTATATAATTAGGGATACAGGGTATCCTTTAGCTTGGTTATGAAGTACAGCACAAAGCTAGCCAACTAGTTATATTTATCATTGTTCTGGCAACAAAAATAATTTAGAATGAGGGTGTGCCATAAACTCTTTACTGCTAAATTATATATAAAACAATATTAATGGTGATTTTGTTTTTAGGACCTGAACAGTAGTTTTCATAGCAAGTTATGTCTACATACATGGAATGTGTGTATTTCATATATGTATTATGTATGTGTATATAGATTTACTTTGTAATATTACATATATGTATTACCTGGTCTAGTGGAGGGTGTCCCTGCCAGTGGCAAAGGGGTTGGAACTAGATGATCTTTAAGGTCCCTTCCAACACGAACCATTTTACAATTCTATGAAATATTCAGCTTTAAGTCTGAGGCATGAGGGGAAGCCTCGCTTGGCTTCAGGCTCTCATCACTGTAATTGTTAAAACTCTAATTTTATATGAAACTACAGAAATTCATATGGACACAAACCCTAGGCATTTCAAGCCGGCAGTTTTACCCACATGAGAAATGCTATTGAAGATTGTTGCCTTAAGACAATTTCTTCATAGAGTCACCTCATCACGCTAGCTCCTACTGCTTTAATGTCTTTGGATAGGGATAAAAAAATAATCAGTTTCACAGAGGGAATCTAGAAGCCAGCTTATACTACTGATAGTTGATGTGACTGCATACTTCATTGGTTAGACCGTTGCTAGGAGTCCAGCCTAGAGCTGGATTAGCAGTAGCAAGGAATAAGTGGCTCTGGTTTTCCCAAAACGGCTGACTCTGGACCTGTCCAGGTATCCAGAGGTGGTCTGTCTACTGCTGTCTCCCGGTATATGCTTTCTCAAGCAGTTAGAATAATACCCCAAAGGGAAAGAGGCAGCGCACCAGCCCTTCTCTTTCTCCTGTACTTGCTGTTGTGTCCTGCAAGAAGAGGGAAGAACCAGGTTTCTTTCTTGAACTTTTCTGATTCTAAATATCTCTTTTCAGACACCATCTGTCTTCACAACAAAATGATGACAGAAGCCCTAAGGTAACACGGGCTGCACGGAAGTATTGTCAAAACTGAGGTTTTGTTTGGTAGTTTTTAATGGCATTAAAGATGGTACTGTGATTAGTTGTCATGAGGTGCCTCATGAATATTTTAGTTGAGAAGAAGAGTAATTCCTGTAGAGGAGAGTAGGAAACAGAATGTCCTCTTCCATCCAGTGATTGTACAGTCTTTTTAATTTCCGTGATTTATAAAAGGAAACGCATGCAGGGCTTCTTTTTCCACAGTAGTTGGTGCAAGACCCACTGCTCACCGTGAGACTCCTGTCAGGATGCTTGTTCTCCTCCACAATTCTCACACTGTCTTGAATAAGCAATTTTCTATGCAACTGAGTTCCTATTCCATAATAGTTTAGGTAATTTTAACACATTTATCCATTTACTAACTCCCAGTTGGATCTATTTGGAATATTGTGGGAGAAGGTCCCTCTGCCCTCCACCACCAGTATACCTGTAGTTGTTTTGGGTTTGTTGGACATATATTTGCTGAACTTAAATTTTCAAGCCAATTTGCCAATCCAGTCTTTTATTGGAAACCAATGTTTTCATATGGTTGCAAAAGTTGCCTTTTGGGATTAAAAAAAATTGTTAAAAACAAATTCTTGTTTAGAAAATATAATTTATCTGTAATATCTTGTTGAAACTAATTTCAGTAATCTAAACAAAGCCCAGGAAAGTTTTCAGATTTCTTTCCTGAATTAATTTATGCTGATGTCAAGGAGCACTGGGAAAATTTTTTAACTTCTCCCACCGATTTAAAACAAGAATAATTTTCAGAATTGTCACAGAACAGGGAAATTTTCTTTCCTCTTTTTTTACACTCCATTAAAAATCAGTGCTGAGTTCTATCTTTGGAATAAATCATATGAATGATGACAACAAAACCAAATAGTAAATGCTAAAATAAATACCTTGTAACAAAATCCTTCTCTAAGTGAATTGTTTGTTTAGATTTATATGCTGTAAAAGTCACATTGAGTTTACATTTTTCTCTCTAGGTTTGCTGAATGTCTTGCTGTGATCTTCATTATTCAGCACCTTTTCAGGTAGAGTTGACCAGGTTATTGCTGGGACAAGGCTGATTGATCCCTGAAGCAACAACACAGTGCATCCCAGCTCTCAAATCAATAACTGCAGACTGAAGGTTAGCTGGTAAACGGGATTAGGTCTGTTATGGGGCTGTAGTTCTACAGACCTCTAAGATGCTAGTTTTCTCAGCATCTTTCCCTTGGAAATCCTATTCATTCAGCAGAGGTGAATGAGTCCTACTTCTCCTATCAAGAGTAATTGAGTGCTACATTCTTCAGCATAAGTAGGTGGCCCTGTGATATTAGTTAAGCAAACATCCAATTATCTTCTTCTAAAGTGTTAGTAGTAAAATGAATAATAATTGGTTTAAATGTCGACTCAAACCAACTGAATACTTTCTTTGTGGATACAAGCTTGACCTACACAAGGCAAATATCAACATTTTTCTCTTCTGCTTTGTCAGATAACTACAGTTCTGGCTTAAAGGACAATTCTTTGAAATAATAGGATAGTTTACATGGAACTATCACCTCCCATAGTGCTTTTTTAGAAGCAGTGTACTATATTCACTTAGGACCTTATACCCTTGTATTATGTCATGCTGTCCTCAATTATATGTTTGAAAAATGCTAATAGGAATCTGAGGACAAGGAAGAAAACAAATATCTGTCATTTTTCAGGCTTACCTTTAACAGGCATTGTCCCTGTTGTGAGTTAGAACATCCTCAGAGGCAAACGTTATCAGCTGCCAGGTATCTCCACAGGCTTTTCCAACAGATTGGTGAAATGTGGGGGAGTCTTACCTATGTGTTCTTTACTTTCATTATAATCCCCAAACATCTACACTGGGGAAAGGTAGGGCATTGCTTTGTAATAGTCACCAAGAATGTCATTAAGAATGGGAGATCTTCAAAGATTGTCCTGAGTCTAAGCTGACAGCTTGCTCAGAAGAAAATCTGGCATGAAGAATGACGCTACAAAATAATAGAGTTAAAAACGTGTTGGCTTCATTTGTTTGTCTCTGATTCTCAAATAGGCAAATGATAAAGCATTTGTTAAACATGGTAAGACCACTCCAAATCCATAGTGCTTTCTTCAGTAGCTTTAAAAAAAAGAGAAAAGAAAAAAAATGTTTAGCAATAGACCTACTTTAAGATTTTTAAAAGATTTTTCCGAGCTGCTGAGGGACACAGTAAGTAAACCACTAGATGGCTCTTCTAAACCCAGAGATTCCAGGCTTGCTGATTTTTACTATTTTGATTTTAATAGTTATTTCATGACATCAGCAAACAGTTAATATTGCTAGTGCTGTCTACATGCCAGGCAATTAATTTGAGACCTTCTGATGTTTCACAGCTGTGTGTTATGTAAGGATGCGATCAAGTTTCCACCTAGCATCTTGTTAAACCATAACTATCCATCTGCTATTTGTTAGAAACATACTAAGTTCATTCCCAGCACAAGCATTAAATATTGTGATTTCCAAATAAATATTTCATGTTGATTAGTGGCCACAATTAGACGTCTTTATCTCTGTTGCTTTTAGGACTTAACATGCCAGAAGGAAGAGGAACTATTTAAAACAGAACAAAACCATCCAGAAAATTACTTCATGCATGCATCTGCATATAGGTGATTATTTGTGTTGAGCCCATAAGCCACATCAGAATCCTCATGGAGATCTAATATTTACAAAGGTTTTAATACAGGGATGTGTACAGAATCTCCTGGTCATGTCGTCGAGACGACTTCTTCGGTCTGCCTTTTAGGAAAGCACCACAAAATATCAAACCAAACACACGCTCCCCAGAAAAACCCTCAAAAACCAAACAAAAACAAACAATCAAACCCAGATGGAGTGAAATCTAATTGTACTGTGGGTCAAGAGGTTTTACACTTTGGAAGCTGTGTTATTGCATCTACAATATGCATGTAACAGTAATGCTAACTAGATAAGAAGATGGCTAATAAATATGTACCTATTTATAAGCTGGTAGGTACATTGATGAATTTTCTTGAATTAAATAAGTATTTACAGTCCTGCCTTATGAAAACGCAGTGTTCATGATGCTTTATTTAAGACCTCCTCTCACAGAGATCAAAAACTAAAACACAGGATGGGATTTAGAATCACCATATAAGAGTTGAGGGACCTGAAGTGGCCATATTAACATTTTCTGAAAACTTGGTTCCACTGAGGTCTGCATGATTGTTGAGTTTTGGAAGCAGTATTGCAGCTTTGACATTATTATTCCAGTTTGTAAGAGCTACTACAATTAACAGCACCTGAAATAGATCCATTCTTTTTCAGTTAGCAAAACAGAAAAGCAAATGATCCTCTGCAACCTTTGAAAAAGAAGTAACTTGAAAAATTGATGCAATTCTAGTGTTCTGAATTTTAATGTTAATGCAGGTGTGGATTTAAAGTAAAATAAACCATTCTTTAAATGAAGACATTCCATACGTATCTCTGAAAACAGAACATGACCCACAATTTTAAATGTGATAGCTTCCTCTAACTTAAAGAAAAATATTCATTGCTGTAATAAATGTTTATGCATCCCTAGGCATTTTTAATAAATACTTGTGTCTGATGGTTCCTTTCATGATTTAGGTCTGATTCAAAATCAGTTCAAGCAAAAAAAACCCAGTTGATATTTACTGAACTGTCTGTTTCATTTTATAGGAACTCAATAGCAGAAATTCTTTTTAATATTCATACTTGTGGTCAGATATATCTAAAACCGTGCTGCACCTTTGGACTTGATTACACCAACTGGACCTATAAATGCTATTTGTCATATGTGCAGGTTTACAGGTACAAAACTAGATAACGAATCACAGAATTGCAGGGATTGAAGGGACCTTCAGAGATCATCTAGTCCAACCCCCCTGCCAAAGCAGGTTCACCTAGAGCAGGCTGGACAGGAACAGACCCAGATGGGTTTTGAATATCTCCAGAGAAGGAGACTCCACAACCCCAACCCTGCTGCTGGTTAATATAATTTCCCTTCTTCCAATTTAAAACCGTTACCCCTTGTCCTGTCGCTACACTTCCTCATAAAGAGTCCCTCTCCAGCTCTTCTCTAGGCTCCTAATGTCATTGGACACTTTTAAGATTCATCCAGACAGGATGCTGGGCCATCTTGTCTGGACTGTGCTTTTAACAAGAAAGTTTGGACCAGATGATCCTTGAGGTCCCTTTCAGCCTGGTTGATTCTATGATTCTTAAAATTGTATGGGAACTTGCCATTCATGTCAGTATATGTGTCTTCAACTCCCCTACAGGAGACTCATCAGTGTTTGCTGTGCAGAAGTACCTAAATGAAACTGTACATCGCCCAGTCTTCACCACTTCCTGGAAGAAAAGGTTTTATAGCTAAACTATACAGAGAAATTTCATATACATCTTAAACTAACAAATAATCCTTAAACTCAGTAAAAGGAAGTATTTACCTTCCACATACACCTTAAACATGCCTCATCAAACATATTGTTACTGTGAGGACCTGCTGCTGAATAGTTTCTGATATTTGAAACAGTTTCACCTTGCTCTTTATTGGCTTTTACACTTGGAATTCATAAACCTCATAAAAAGCGTGTTAAAGGAGTTGACAATAATGCAGATGCAGGATTTTGCTATCTGTTTCTCATGGGTAACATTTTCCTGTTAAAGATGTAAACATTTATGTGAGGCATGGTATAAACAAGCATGATTGAATTAACACTCATTGAAGAGAAAACAAGTTTGTCTAATTAAAGAGTTTAGAGAAATGAACTATGAACTGCAAGCAGAGCCATATCCTCTTTCTCATTATTGTAGAAATAATAAAAGCTGAAGTGCTGTTAGAGAAGCTGAAGTGTGAGAAGGACATTTTGCAATTGTAGATTTGTGTCTTTCTTCAGGAGAACATTTAAAATCACTTTGTAAACTGCTTTCAAAAATGTTTATTTTTTTTTTTGGCAGTAGGCTGAAATCTGAGACTGTGAAAGTTGTTCTAGACCAATGTAATTTATGCCATCCTAGATTAAGCCCGTAATGTGTGTAAATCATTCCTGGATTCATCAAAAGTATTGTATAGGTTTTGCATTTGTGTGTACACATGTGCATTTTGCTTTCATGCACAGAGACAAATAGTCTGTGTATGTTGTAGGAACCCTATGTTTAAAAATATAACTATTATTTCAGTCGCTTTAAAATGGAATTTTATGCTTGTTGGCTTAAAAGTTTTATCTGAACACTTTTAAAAAAAGAAAAGCTTTTTTTTTTTTGTATGAATCATAGGAGTGCGTGGGAAGGCCAGAGAGTAATTGCATTTGTAATTAAACAATTCCTAACAAGCAATTTGAACAACTGTAGTATTCCCCTGAAACTGGACAAGACTTGTTTTCAGTCCAATTTCTGTGTTTGCAAGAATTGCATCTATAATTCACAGTAAAAATAGGGTTTACTAATCAGAAAAAAACTAAAGAAAAGTAGATTTGTTAAGTATGCTTCCACTGATGAGTAGCCCAGTTTCACTTCATTTATGTTCTTTTATATTCTCACTCCCTCCAGAAGTTAAGCACGTCCTAAAAATTAATACATTCTTCCTCCTTCCTCTGAGATACGAAGGTATTATTTATCTCAACCTGAAATGGGAAGCAGTCTCAGAGAGACTTGTGTTCTTGAACAACTAACAGAGGAATGGCTTGCCTGAATTTCATAGTTGCTGCTGTAGAGACAAGGCTGGCAGATTGATATGTATTGTTGGGGGCACTATGGATATTCATAGTAGGAAATAAAATAATAATAATAAAAAAAAACCCCAACAGAGAAAACCAAGAGGCAAAGTAGTTTCTGTTATACTCATAGGGGAGTTGCAACAGATAAAGAACTTTAAGAGGGACTGAGGCATTTCTTTTAATGGTGTTAAATGTAGCTGCTGCTGAACCTTTGAAAATATCCCTAGAAATCTAGAATTATTATTCTTATCTTTAAATGCTGAACAGTGACACCAAAGGTAGCCACCTACTCTCTCTACATTCCATCTACAATCAATGAAGACAGCTGGCCTAAGATAAGGTTGCATTACTTACTGGAGGTTCCTGTCTTGTTTCAGAGTAGAGAAGGAGACTAAATCATCCTGAGAAACTACAACCAAAGAGGTAAGCAGTATGGTGCAATTGAATGCCTGCTTTTTTTTTTTTTTTTTAAACTCAGCTTTTCTTGTATGCTTTTGAAGACTGTAGGTCATTATTCTTTTAGACACTCGTTCTGGCATATTGATGAGCTTGTTTTTCACTAAGAAACAGCTTTCTCAGGGATTCATTAATTTCTGAGGTGGAGAATGAAACTGTTATTGTTAAAGAAGGAGAAAAAGATAGAAATACTTACATGAATATAGTTTTGTAACATGTCCGTAACAGTTCTATTATAGTTTTAAAGTCTCTACTGTGGGGCAGCAAATAAAATAGTCTTGTTTCTTCACACACAACCATTTCTGATGCAGAAGACACAGATTCATTTATAATTGCCCATACAATGGTGATAACTTTAGCTGGTTTAGCTGGTTTTTAACTGGTTTCTCTCTGCCCAGAGCACTTCAAAAAAATTTCTGTATTTCAATTTAGACTGTTAATCCTTTGAATTACCAGTCCTTCATGTTAAAACAGGCAGCAGAAGAGATTTTCTAACATACTGAAATATGTCAAAAGCTTGTCTTCCCCATATGTAGCCAGTGTCTGTCAGCCTGTTGTGCACAGTGTCACAGTAATCAGTGAGACTTCTAAAATGGAGTAGTTTCATGTCTCAATTTACCAGTAGGGTAAATAGAAAACAGTTAATATTTTGTGAGAAAGCTCATTTTCATCTGCTGTTTGTCATCCATTCATGGCCTCAGTTCACTATGGACAAATTCCTACCTTTAACAACATGAGTTTGGCCTGGAGAACTGAACAGATGATAGATGTGCCTGAAATGTTCATGTGAAGGCACTTTACAAAATCAAGCCAAAACAAAACTTTTACAGAAGCTTTTCTTCTTCTTTGCTCTTACAAATTATAATTTCCAGATATTATTACAGTAGCAGGAACCAGCAACAGCCATCTCTGCCTTTGTCACTGCAGGCTATTGATAAATATTATTAGCAGCTACATAAAACAAGCCAGATGGAAATCAGAGCTGGAGAAGGATTTACCCACTTAGTAACTTGAATTCCTTCTAGAAAGCACATAAAACCTGTGCTGATACCTGCACTGACTTCTCATTGGTTTCCAGATAAATTTTTAGATAGCATTTTTAAGCTTAGATCCATCATGAGCCAAAGTACATTTTCATGGCTTTTGGCCAGTGCACAGAACATTCAAATCCACCTTGTGCACACCCACAAAATCCCATATGTACATCTGATGCCATATTGATGTAATTTGTTGCATTTACAGAAATTTTTGGATAATAACTTGGGGGTTTTATTTTACATTATTTAAAATGCAGTAAAGCTGGGTCTACAAAACCAGCCTTAAATTAAAAGTAAAAAGTACATTAGCACTGCTTCAATAGTACTTGTTGTGTAATTGATCACCAATATGAAAAAGAGCTTACAGTTTTTGCCATAGTTCTTTGAACATTCATCAACTAACACTAGTAAATCAGTTCAAAATCCAGATTTGTGTAAAACTCCTGAGCTCTAGATAGCAGCAAAACCCATCTATCTACACAACCTCCTGACAATGGGATCTGAACCCTGTGGCCATTTTTTAAGTTCACCAGGTTCCTGGCAAAACTTCTGTATCAACTGAAACTACAGAAAACTTTAACCCATCTCACTTCTCCCATGTGTTTGTGAAAAAGATAAATGAAATAGTTTCAGTGACTTTGCAATGAATTTTGAAAGTAGTTGTCAGCATCTCTGTATTGAAATTTCTGCTTATATTCAAAATCAGTGGACAGCTTTTCCTTGTTGCTTGAAAAGCAACAGTGAAAAAATATTCTGCAGTGGCACTCCACTGTTTTAGATTCCTTTATAAAAACACAAGGCTTTAAGATGCAAGCTAAATGACATAAAGTTGCTCATTAAAAAAAAAAAGGATCATGTTCTGGAAATATTACTAATGTAAATATTTTAATTATTAATCTTCAAACTTCTTCATATTTCTTTAGCAGAAGTTATGATACAATTCAATTTTCCTTTGTTAACACACTAAAGAGCGAAGAGTTTTAACACTATCTCTGTCCATTCCACAGAACTCAAGGACATTTAAATGTCTTCATATATTGATTCATTAATATAATGAAATATTCTTGAGCAAACTGTCACCAAAAAATCCCCTCAAATAAAAAAAAAAAAAAAAAGAGGGAGTGGAGGGAGGGAGGGAGAGACTGTGTTTGGAATTATTGTATAGAGGCTATCTCTGCAAAATATCCTCTTGCTCTTTTTTTTTCCGTCCTATAAAATCAAACATTTTGCCCTTTTCCAAATTAATAGAAGTTTCCCTTAGGACTTCTAAAATAACCCTGGAAAGCTTATTCTACTCAGAGTGAAATATTATGAGGTCTGTCCATCAATTGCATTACAGTTTATTCCTAAAATTCTGTGTTCTCTGTGTGTGAATAGAAAATCTACCTCAAAGTACTCTTGTCATTGGAATCATAAATTGGATCCTGTGTCATGCGTAGCAAAAGCCAAAAAATCAGACATGTAAACAATTTTATTTTCTATCATTGTTAAATAATAATGAATCATGTTTAATCAAGAATTCAAAAACCTAAAAATATTTCTCTGCATTATTACTGGAATAAACTGATGTAGAGAGGGCTGTCTCAACATTTTGAAAAGCAGATTTGGCATAAAGAAGTGCTAGTCAAAGCTTACAATTTCTGTTCTGTGAGATATATGTTTCTATTTGAATGTCTGATTTCATTATATGAAACAAATTTATGTAACTATTCTGAAAACGTCATGGTGTGTTCTGCTTCCAAAAATGAGTATGTACCCAAGGATACCAGTAAATGTCTAAATTCCTGGATCCTTTGGGCTGCATAATTCCAGTCATATTGGGATCCATGTGCAGCAAGTTCTGGTCCAGAGGTGGGAAGTGAGAAGAGCTTCTGTTAGAAGTTGATGTGCTTCTTGCCTGCTTCATTTATGCACACAAGTGCATATGAGTCAGAATTCTAAGAGACTAGTCCCACCGTGGGCATTGAGTTTCACCCTTGTTATGTCCTGTTGGGTTCTCACAACCCTAACAAGAAAACAGTACTAGAGGCAAGTTTCAAAACCGAACACTTCTGTGAGATGATGTGTAAATGCTTCCCGATGTGAAACAGGCTTGCAGGATCCATACCCTGCCTCCTGCAGTGGCACAGAGGATTCCTCTTTTGTCATGACTAAGAAATTTCTTCCTTCTTGAGGCCTCTCTGATAATTATATAGTTAAATTCAGTTTGTAGGTAAGCTGGCACAACTCTTCCTGACTTGAAGTGATCAGCACTTTTGTCACAGCTGAATTTGGTACATTGGTATTAATAAAGATGTGAGAACTTAGCAGGAGAAGCATTACACTAAATACAGGAACTGTGGAGAGCCATTGTCGGGTATTTGCTATTAATTTCTGTTTGTGAAGTGCACAGAGTCCTCCACAGCGTTAATATGTGTTGCACAGTGTTGTTTTGGTAGGATTCAAGCCTCTCCTTGCAGTCAGTGATACTGCTGAAAAGAGCTCAGGAGCCTGTTGATTTCTCATTAGCTAGTATTTGACCGCCAAACCATTTTGTTCTTGTTTCTGTCAAGTTTTGGGCAGGCTGAAGTGACTTTATTTTAGACAGAACCATTATCTCTGATGTTAGTATATCACTATAGATTATCCAACTAGGCTAACCCCCATACACCCTGATATCATGCTTTTTAAAATATTTGCAGATTTTTCTGAGTAATAGTCCTTTTCCATAACAGAATTAGAAAAGCTCAAGTCAGGCAATAAGTGACTGCCTACAACAAGGACTAAGGCTGGCAAACCTTTGCTTTGTTGGGAAGGGACAACGGGTGTGAGTCAGTGGATTGCTGTTGCAGACTGCATGGCAGGTACTTAATGAAAAATGAGTGAGCTGCAGAATGAACAGGTTAAGAAATTGTACTTACTTATATGTAATTTAGCATTGGTTGTATTCTTTTTTTTTAAATTTCAGTCTGAATTTTAAATGACAACCAAGTGCCATTTTTAGATCTCATCTCAATATACATAAGGCATTTTTGTTACTGGTAGTAGCAATTAACTTTAATACTTCAAGATTAATTGACAACATCCAAGATTATTTTTGTGATGAATACACATGAAAAAAAATAAGCAGGCGTGCCTGTTACATCAAAGAAATATTTATCTTTAAAAATGGAAATATGAAGTCAAATAGAAATCCCTAATACTACATTCTATGATTTGTTTCTTAAGGATCACTTAAGTGTAATTAAACCCCATCAGATATTGCAAAGTTTGAATGTACTTAACAAAAGTATACATGTCCAGTGTCTGAACACACCAACGCCCCTTTTCTACCTTGAGAGGACTCTTAAAATCTACCAGCCACAGGAGGGCAGCAAAGACCCAAACTCTAAGAGAGGAGTATGGGGGCCCTCGACAAAACTAAACATGCCAGAATGGCTTTTTGATTCTTCCACTTCCCTTTTTCTTTTCCCAGTTAAATTTTATGAAGATCATGTCAGTGATGGTGGAAAGTCTCTCACTGCAGTCTTTCAGAAATAACTGGACAAGCCTGTGATGGTACATACTTGATGGTTCTCTCTTGCCATGAGGAAGGTTAAATAGCTTTCAATAGGCATTTCCAACATTAATTTGTAATCCCCAAACAAATTGGGAAAGCCTGCTTTCTCCACACTATGGATGAGAGGAACTGAATCATGTCATATAAACCAAAAGTCTTCCCTTTGTTCCTAAGGTGCAGAATACAGTTTTCCTGTGGTGCACTGCTTTAGTAGGCTTTCTTCTTTTTAGTACACTTTGCTGTTCACATTCACACCTGCTTTTTCTATCACATTTTTTACAAAGCATCTGAATACCATTATCTTTATTATTAAGTTTAAATTCTTTATAAATTCCACAATTGGAAATTTTATGTAATCAAAGGCTAGGAAACCCCCAACTGTCTAATGCTATTTCAGTACAAACTTACCTTAAATGACAAACATATACATTTTAGGTTTCTATATATTTATTTTCTAGTGTTTGTGCTTGTCAGAGAATAAACTTAAAATTTAGAGGAATAAGAATGAAAGTCTTGCAGCTGCCTTGGCTTGTACTAAAGAGAAAATTTGACAGCTAAACACAGAGAAATGAGTCAAAATTTATGTCAAAATTGAGACAAGTTCCTCTGAAATGCCAAGCTTTTGTTGTAAATTAAAATTCTAAAACCTGTGAGCTGTATAGTTTTTATGTCACTGGTTCTATGCAGCTGTTAGAAAGTTGATGAAATTCTCATACTTCAAGCTTCTTCACTCAATAGTTGTCATCCAGTATAATGTAATTTTCTGAAGCCTTATTGCTGACAAATATTAACATTACCTGAGCCATTAAGTATTTGTAGTAGGAGAGTCTGAGCTTTTGCAGGAATGAAATTTGGTCATGTATCACCTAGAGCAAGAAACAGATTGTGGTGGTCACCACCTTAGTCTTCCATTATTATCCTGGTAGAGATGAGAAGTTGTACATTATTACTTTTTAATTTATTTATTCTTATTAATGCTAGTATAAGCTTTTTACTGAGTGACTGTAATGCTGATGCTCAAATAAAGCAAGTAGAGATGAACGGTAGAAATATCTCTTCCTTAGTACCTTAGCCCTACCCATTAACTCCCATCCTCCATTAATCATAATCAGAACTCAGTCTTTCAAGGAGACAGCTATGTCAGTTTTTGCTTGCACTAGTGTTGCCTTGCACATGCTGGGAGACTCCTTAGCTGCTCTGTTGGCTGAGGGAATCAATTATTTGTAGCAAAGAACTCCTTTTGTGTTCACTGTATGTAAGTAAGGGCTGTGTACCATCTCCCAAAATGCATTCCACTTTTTTTTTTTGTGTGGGAAAGACCTGCATGCCTGTCATACCTCAGTTGAGGCATAAGCATTTATGTGACTTCTCTCAAAGAAAAAAGATAGATTGCTTACCAGTAGTTGGTGTTTTTGAGATGTGTAGTCCATATGCGTATTTGTCTTCTGCTCGCCTTTCTTCCCACCAGCAAAGTCATCTTCTGTTTCTCAGAACAAATGAAATAGCTGCAAACTTTCTTCCTCTAATATAGAGCATATCAAGCAAGAGGAGATAGGCAATGGCTAGAGCATACCTGATATAGTTAGAACAAAAGAGAATCTCCATGCCCATGAGTAGTAGCATGAGCGTACTATGCCACAAACCAGATATGATAAGGCACATATTGATTGTGTACCAAGATTTGCAATGGCTGCAGGTCTGTTGTGAGCCCTTCAGCAGACTGTTGTGAAAATGTGAGTTTTAGTGATCAGAAGTTGAAATTAATTGCATGCTTTGGAGTGTAGAAGCTGTATCTGAGACAGAACGCTATCATGATCCCCTTTAAGTGATTAAGAGTACTGACACATGAATAATCCTGCTCATGCTTCAGAACAGACCAATATAATAGTAATTCAGGATATTAGTGGGCATCTTCTATAGGAATGATGATACGTCACTGCCCATAGATCAAAATTCTGGTGTCTAAATTATCCATTGTCTCATTTGCTGTAAAAATGGAAATTATTCTAGAGACAACACTTCAAATAGGTTAGTGAAATAGACTGAACCTTAGGTCTGGAAGATGAAACTAACTCTAGCTATATGTTAGTCCTGGATTTGTGTTTATTTCCCAATCCATTTGCATGCTATTACCATAATTTCTTAGCAGTATAGCATTTTTCAGTCAGTCATGCTGACTCAGCCAGTCATGAGTTTTAGGTGGTAAAAGCCTGACTTGTTTGAAAATACATGATGATAGATTTCTTTGTGGTGCTAACAGAGGTTTTAAACCAGTAAAGGCTTTGAAGCCTTTCCAAATACTTTCTTACTCCCTTTCACCTCATTTTCCCAAGGCAGCATGTTTATGCTTTGGACAGAAGTTGTCTCCACCACAGAACCATTGATTTTGCACCATTTTAGAAAACAAAGCAATCTGAGTCTTTATACTGGAATGATTCATCCTAATAAAATTGACAGATAAATGATGAAATAATTTTCTTAAGTTCCCTTAGATGCTTAGAAATCAATGTATTGAAACGTATTGACCATGAAAAAAATAACTTCAACCAATTTTCAATATTTATTAAAAATGCTCAGCATTTGGTTTTAAAACTTAATAATTTAGAATAAAAATGCAACCAAATTTGATTGAATGCATTTTAAAAACAACTTTCTGGTGACTGGGGGAAAAAAAAATTGACAAATTGTTTAAATAGAATGTGATAAAGGAAATGAGACACCACCACATCCAGATGGTTAGTGTTATTTCCCATGTATTCCTACATGTACCAGACTGACTGCAAAGCGAAAAAACCCTAGTTTTAATGTACGTATATTTGCTGTTCCAATGCCTGAAGATGCCAGACTGCTGTACTTTTGTATCATTTTTGATTGAAATCTCACAAATAATAATTAACAAGTAAAGTATACAAGTTTTCAGTGAAAACTTGTTCTGTATCTCAGAACAAGCTTTGCAACTCAGAATAACTATTATTTGTATACACAAAGCTTGTATTAGTGTAAATCAGGAGTGTCTCCCAAAGTGTTCATGATGTTACACGAATGCGAAACATGTATGACATCCAAAGTCAGTCATTCAAAAAACATCACATGACAAAATTATTTAAGTAAAAAAAAAAAAATTGTTAAGTTTTATTGTTCAAAAATATTTGTATCTGTAAAGTTGCTAATTAGCGTATCTAGATGCCCTGTCACATACAGGTAAAACAGTCTTCTGATATCTCATTAAAAATTGCTTGCTTTTTCTCATGGATTTTTCACAAAAACTATTATCTTTTTTCCTAAATGTTACTCTTTGAGCTCCTGGTGTCTCAGCATTGCAGGAGGACACAGAAAACAGTTTGCTCTGCAAATTATTAAAAATTATTACCTGCAGTAGGCTCTTTTACAAGTGCTTCTCATGGTATAAACAGTAAATAGAACAAAATTATTCAGTTATGATAAATAGTGCTGATTCAGCATGTGCAAGCACAGACAAAATTAACAGCTACTGAGCACTTAGAGAAAAACATTTTAACTTTCTTTTATTGGATGGTTACGGAAAGCAACTTTAGGCCAGAAAATAAAAAGTCTAAGCAGTACTTCAAGGTTACCTGTTGGACTAGATATCTAGGTTTTCTGTATGCTTCAGAAAGGTGAGTCAGAGTAGCCAATTTATTAGCCAAACACTGAGAGGGAATCAGCATGTAGCTGTCTAGATCTAGTTGCAGCATCTTCAGACCCAGTACTAAGAAGCATTTAAAGACCAGCCTGCATTTATTCTTGATCGATCAAGCCCAATCTTCTTGTAAAATAGATATTTCTGTCTTCCTGATGAAGGAAGAGAAGTTCCTGGAAGGAATACATGTATGGAGGTTCATTCTTTCTTGAGACAGGGAAGAGGAGTTTGCCAGGGACTTTTCACATCCTGTAAAAGTTCAGGATTAGTAGTGGGAAAAGAACCCAGACATCAGAGTGCCTTGCTTGTGAGCCTGACATTTCCTACAGAGCACGTTGACTATGTTTTCTGGATTTGGCTTAATAAATCATGTACTCTTTAATGCAAAATTTTTACATAGCTTCAGCAGGTGGTGTGAGGAACACAATAGTGGCCTCAATACGCTCTTATTTGCTGTAACCTTTGGAGACCATCGAAACTGGGGCTCTTAAATTTTGTGTGCATGCTGAGCTATTGCATAGGAGGGAGTGGGTTTCTTGTCATTTGGCAAGGTTAGCTTTTTCTTTTGTTTTGATTAGTTTCTGCAAGTGCATTTTGCAGCCTGTGTGATACGCTGTACATGAGATCGCCACTGACAATTTGGAGGAGGGAGGATTTCCTTCAGCATTTCAGAAGGTCGTAGATGTGTGTCCTGGTTTTAGATAGAAAAAAATCAATTTTCCTTTTCAGTTGTTTCTTCTGATTTACTGTACTCTCTGAAATTAAGGGTATTGTTCAGACAAGGTCCGCTGTAGCAGCGATAACATCTAATGTTTGTGGTTACTACTAAGGAACGGAATGCAGAGAGGCTGTTGCTTATACTTATTGCTATAACAACCAAGCTCAGCTAACTTTGTTATGTAGCAAGCTGGAGGGTTGGAAGTGGAAGAGTGTAAATGGGTCACACCTGCAGGGAGGAGCAGACGGGACAGGTGACTGAAAACAGGGGGGTATTCCATCCCATCGGCATCATTCTCAGTAAAAACTGAAGGATCAAAGGGGTCAAGCTGTTCTTCTTCAATGGCTGGCTTCTGAGGAAGACATTGTCTGTTCATCTGCCTTTGATCCTGATCTGTGTGTTCCTGAATCCATTTCTTGAATCCAGTTCCTGCTTGACACTGAATTCAGTCCTAGTGCTATGATTACCATCCTACAAGCTCAATGTTGGTTTTTTATATACTTGTATATATTTATAATTTTTTTCTTAATAATATTATCTTTTCTTTTTATTGTTAATACTTCACTAAAGCTGGTTGTTTCTTTTTTTTTAAACCCATAAGTCTCTTTCCCTTATTCTCTCTCCTTCTTCTCTTTCTGGAAAGGGAGAAGGGTTAATAGAAACCACCTGTCATTCATTTAGTGGCCAGCCCAGCATAAACCTTGACAACGTGTTCCTGTCGAGGCTGAGGCGGTTTGGCAAATATGAACAGGAAGAGGCATTAAGTGAGAGGATTTTCAGGATTACACTAAATTCTGATTTGTTCTGCTACTGGCTTTCTAGATTAACCAAAAATTCTTCATAGAAAAATTATCTTGGTTAGCAGAGAAAACCTATGGACAACTTCTTCTCCAAGAATTCAGCACATCGTCTTGGGAGGAAAAGTACTGTTCAAAGCACGTTTTCAATTATGCATAATTGAGTCCATGCATGGTATGTAAGTGTCTGTGAGAAGGTTTCAGAATACTTGTTCTTCATCACACCTTTGCTATACTGGGTCTGGCTGGGGTGGACTTAGCTTTCTTCACTGAATTTGAATTTTTAGAGTTGGAAGGGACCATAGAGATCATCTAGTCCAGCTCCCCTGCTGAAGCAGGATTGCCTACAGCATGTTGCTTCATAGCAAACCTTTGCATTTGCGACTAAAACAAAGTTGATAACGCCCCAATGCTTTGGCTATTGCTGAATAGTCAAGGCTTTATTATTCCCACTTTGCCACTCCAGTGAATAGACTGGGGGTGCACAGGATATTGGGAGGGGACAGAGCCAGGACAGCTGACTCCAGTTGACTGAAGGGATATCCCACACCATATGATGTCATGCTCACCAATAAAACTAGGGAAAGAATTTTTCTTGGGAGTTAGTTATTGCTTGGAGACTGTCTGAGCATCAGTCTACTTGTAGGAGGTGGTGAGTCCATCACTTCAGGTTAGGTTTTGGGTTTTTTTCCCCCCTTCCTTTTTTGTTCACTTACTAAACTGTCTTTATCTTGACCCATGAGTTATCTGACTTTCACTCTTCCTATTCTGTCCCCCATCCCTGTAGGGGTAGAGAGTGAGCAAGTGGCTGTGTAGTGTTAGCTGCTGACTGGGGTCGACCCACCACAGAGGCAGATTTCCGAATTCCTGAATACAGAGAAAATAATAAGCATGATGGCGCTCAGAAATTTCAAACAAAATGGAGAGATCAGTCATGACTTACAATATTTTATCTGTTTCATGTTATGCTGTTTCTTTTAATCCTGCAGTGTTTTAGTGCAAATGCATAAATGGTCTATGAATTACAGATCAGAAGTGGTGTGATGCTTCTAGGGAGGCCATTCTGCCCTACAGTCCTTTACAGACCATTTCAATGGGAAGAATGGTCCCATATAGCATTTCCCATGTCCTTAAGCTTCCTCTGCTGCTTAGTGTTTGAAATGGGGGTTTCACTCTGCTCATGACAACAGTTTTCTGAAGCTGTTACCTAGATGAGTTGTCAAATCAATATGCTGTTTCATAAAATACGAGTCTTGGCAGGGCTTTCACCTCTCCATAACCATCAAGAGAAAAGTCAAGCACCTCTGTCAGCTTGGGCGGCAGAGTACTATCTTCCAGATAGGCAACAATTCAGACAAATCCCAGCCCTCAGTATCTGTCATTAAATATCTCTGGTCAGTAGAGTTTAATTAAATCACTTTTTGAGTTTACCTACCATTCTTAATTACATATGATTGTAGGTACTTTCAGTTGCATCATCTGGACCAAGCTCAACAACTAAAGTATGTGATCTGAAATAATTTAATTTAAGTCACTATAGTTGTAATTATAAAAACTAGTCCTAGAAAGTAAAATAAAGTACTTACCAGTGGTGGAACAGCATTACTAAGAGCAATAATCATTCACTGGTGAGGTAAATTCAGCAAACCTGAAAGAAGATAAACTGAATATCTGTCCTCAAACTTCTCCTTTTAAGAATTGAAGTATCTTACTGTACTGCATTTGAAACATTTGTATGTATTTCATTTGTCATTGCCAATTCTCCCTTAGTTTCATAGAATATATGTTTCATAATTTAAGACTATGAAATAAAATCGAGCTAAGAAATGTCAGCTTATTATTTATATACACAAAACGATGCTAGATACAAATAGCAGAAAAAAAGAAGACATAACAACTCCAGAGTCCTTCTCTTTATATCGCCTTCCCTTCACAGAAAGCACGTGGGAGTTACGTACTGTAGAAGTATAGGAGGAAATACACTAAAAGTTTTGATACTGTGATGTTTTTTCCCCATAGTCAGTTCATAGTCAGATTTCTGCTGATGTCAGTTTGCAGAACATTAAGTTGATGTTTGTTCATTCTGAAGTATCTTATGTAAACCCAAACTACAATTGTGTGGCTGTACTGCTGTGTCATGCATTTTTTGTCAGATGTTTCCACCATGAAAGTTCAGCTGTAATCAGATATGCAGCAAGACCCATAACTGGAAGAGTAATGAACGCACAGGGGGATAAAGATCAAACTTCAAAGTAACCCTAAGAGGCTAAAGCAGCAGGGGTTGAAGGCAATGGGAGCATTCTGAATAAAATTAAATGTATTTGCCCTGACTTCACTGACTACAGAGTGAAAATTAACTCCAAGGACAAAATTTAAAATGTAACTATTTACTACAGGTACATAACCAAATAGTGTAAGATGTTCTGTTAAGGCATTTTTTTTTCTCTCTTCTAATATGATTCAATTTCTTCCCCATACACCTTGACAATTTCAGAGAAAGAATGGGATAAATTTATGCTTCTTGAATTATCCTTTCTGACAGAGGCAAATAGTAGAAAAGCATGCATTAGACTAGAAAATACACAATATGCAACACGTTATTTAACAATAAATTACCTCTAATGTTACAACACATAACAGGAGAGCAGTAGGCTGCACTCCTGAGAACTGGATTAACAATGGCCACTTGCCCTGCCAGACAGTCACTACATTCCCCCTTCTCTTTCTTCATGTGTTTTCAGGACACAGGGAAGTAACCAGGACAGCTAATGAAGTTAAATGCATGGAAAAGGTGATGTAGAGATTATCGTCTTTACACAGTAATGAAATATTTTTTTTAAAATATAGACTAAGTCAAACTGTGTCATCGTCACTGACAGCAATCGGAGTTAGTGGCCCTGTTAAAGACAAAAGTGTGTAAGTAGTATATAAACATGTGTGGAATTGAAGGAAATATGGCAACTGCAATAGCTAAAATCTGAGGGAAGTCAGAAAATATGCATGCATATATGCATGTGCTACGTAATAAAAAAGAAATAACTGGCTTTATCTATGCAATTTGGAAAATCAGAACTGAGGGAAGGGTGATATAAGGATTAAAATAAGTTTACAATAAAATAATAATAGGAAAATACAATTGGTCAAACTGGTAAACTTTTCCAGCACTGGCATAAGCTGATATCCCAGCAGAACATGTAGAAGCAGATGGGTTATGTGACTCCCCCAGATGCTAACCAAGCAGTATTCAGGGACTCCCTGAGCCAGATGTGATTCTTCTGTATTAATCAACCCACAAATTATTAGTATTTCATTAATTTGTCCAGCCTCTTTTTCAACCTATGTAAACTCTGAGCCTTGATGACTATCTCAGCTACTCATCGTGTGAAGAACCACCTCAATTTTTTTATTTTCATCCAGATTCCTGCTAGTTTCATGTGATACCCCTTACATTTTGCACTGGAAGTGACGATAAATAATTTATTGCTCTCTAGTCTATCCACATTGCTAATAATTTTATAGCTCGTTATCCTATTCTTCCATAATACCATTGAGTTTAGTAGAGGTTAGGAGCCTAAGTATGTAGGAAGGTTTTAGCATAAATCACAGAATAGCTGAGATTGGAAGACGCCTCTGAAGATCACCTAGTCCAACCTCCCTGCTTACATCAGGGTCAGCTAGAGCAGGTTGTTCAGTATCCAGCTGGGTTTTAAATATCTCCGTGGATGGATACATCAAAACCTCTCTGAGCAAGATGATTCAATGCTTGACCATTCTGACAGTAAAGAAGCTTTTTTTCTTATGTTTTAATGGAATTTCCTGCATTTAAATTTGTGTCCATTGCCTCTTGTCCTGTCACTGGTCACCACTAAGAAAAGTCTGGCTCCATCTTCTTTACATCCATCCACCAGGTATTTCTACACATTGATAAGATCCTCCTGAGTCCTGACAAGTACTTCGACTTGGACTAGAACAATGAAAGTAAGTTAGAAAAAAAATAAATCTGAGGATTTTAGTTGCAAACTAAAGTTGAATAAAGAAAGTTTATCAATTACATAAATAGAATATTAAAAAACACCAGCAAACAGGAACTTAGTTTTGCTCAAAATAGCAACTGTTGCCTGCATTCTGAAAGTCTATCTGGTTCTTCATTTAAATAAGAAGAGAAAAGGCATCGGATTATTATAGTTTTGCCATTAAGAGAACGTTGTGAAAGGGTGTAATATAAACTTTGATTTTCATTCACACTTAAATGTCACTTCAGTAGGGTTATTATTACGGGTCATTTCATTATTTGTTTTCATGAAGCTCAAAAATATTTCCATGCACACAGGATTTGAATGTCTATGTTAATAATAATAAAATTAAAAAAAACCCCAAACCTGCAAAGAATTTACAACTCCAAATCTTAGCAAGTAAAATCCAGTCACTAATGTCATATGAAATGCCTGTAACACAGTGGATTATTATATTTTCTTCCTGTATTCATTTAATAGAGATCTGTTATTTCATAGCACCATAGTCTTAAGAATTCTTTCACAACAATAGCTGAATGAATATTAAAAATATTTTGAATATGAAATGAAATAATAGTAATAAATCCGCAGAACCACAAATTTTACTAGTGTGAAGGATTAGTTGTGTTTATGTGGATATAGACAACGTATTCTTAAGGCAAGAATATTTTCAAGGTACTGTCTAGAATAATATTGTCAGTAATCTGTTGAGTCCCTTATTGCTCTTTGGTCCGTGATGAACTCTGCTTCCATAACCTAGAGCAAATCCTCACTAACTGTGATTTTATTTTGAACAGCAAAATTTAGAGAAAATGTGTAAAACAAGTAAAAATTATGAAAGTATAAAATTTTCAAACATCTCTTTGTGCAAAAGACATCATCTATTGTCGGTACTTTCCAAATTCTTACTATCTGACTGACTGACAATATTGCAAATCTGCATTTCAAGAAAAACAGCATTTTCAGATTTGTGTGGTAGCATTCTTAAATTCAGATATTAGCAATCTTTGGTGTTCTCATCCCTCAGAGAAATTGTCCGAACTTTCCTACATAGTGGTATTTTCAGCTTTTTTGGGAGGGCAGAAAAGACTTTTTCCTTCTTCCCTGAAATTCCTTTCAAATGTTCTTTTTAAAATTTGTCTTCAGTTCTGTATGTCTACAATGTAAGCTTATCAGCTAGATTTCCTTAGAAACTTCCCTTCTTTGCTGAATACTTGACATTTAGACTTTAATTTTGGCACCACTACGCCATGTCACAACTATTTAACTTAAAACCTCGATTTGTTTGTGTCAGTGAAGTGTCTCAATGCTTTCATATAAAGTAGGCATTTTACAGAATGTCTTGTGATTTGCAAGGGAGAGCACTACTGAAATATTTAAGATGATACTACATGTTTGTGCACTAAACATTTTTGAAATTTACGTTTCAAAATTTAAACAGAAGTATTTATCTCAATTTTATCCCTTCTGTACCTTTTAAGAATTATCTTAGCTTCCTGTAACTCTGACAGAATTAGAGGTTTATGGCTCTCTCCACAGCTGAAAGAAAGACAGACTGCTTTAACATCTTGATTATGCAAGGGTTTGTAGAGATTTTTTTTTAAGATATGGTGCTTGAAAACTGAAGTTGTTAGCTGATACAATTTACAAATGCACTGAGCTTCTTTAATCCCATTGACTCCATGTCATCTGAGATGCCTAGACATATATTAAATCTTGTAAACTTCATATTTAACTTTTAAAAAATAAGGTGTTAAAAAAACCTGACAAGCATCTTTTAGAAAGAGAGAGAGAGAACATGGAAATAAACACAAATTTCCTGGATCCCAGGTTATGCATAAATGAAAAGCAATCCTTTTCCTTAGTTCTATACAGCTGTTTACAAAAAATATCTGTGTCAAAATTGTTTGATCACTTTTTAAAAAAAAGTCTGAAAAGATTTTAATTACGATTTTATAGGACAATTGCATTACTAATTACATACCATTTTTATTTTAAATCTTCCTGGAGGTTTATTAATTATATGATAGAAACATCTCATTTACAAACCTCTTAAATGTCAAAAATATGCATTTGATATTCAATTTGGTATTAATTTGACATACAACTCACTCCCAAATATAGACTGTGTGTAGCAGCATGTTTAAGACCACATTTTCTGTCTACCCATTTTAGAAGTCAAGCTCCCATACAGCATGTACTGCTTATAGCAAATGCCAATCTATTCAATAGACCTCATGTTCACCCAGTATCCACTACAAATACAACTTTCCCAGGCAGGAGCAAGCATGCTATGTGATGTCAAAAAGTCAAACACTGCTCTCATTTAAGTTGCTTTTACAAAATACATGTAAAGGAGTAATACAGTTATTAAGAGGAAAGTTTGGCTACAGGATTTCCCATCTGTAAATGAGCAGTGTCAGAGGCTTATTTTAGCTGTGGAGCAGAGTAGGAAGAATTGCTATACGTTACGTTAGGAAGCATGGCTAAGTAACTCCACAAGTGGGAATTTTGTATGAATCAAACCTGTGTTGTAACTAGTAGCAAATATATATATATATATTTTCAGAGCTCTGTTTTAGGCCCACTCTGCAGTTTCAAGTTGCCTTTGCTATGCTGTCAAGATGTGCAAAAATTAAAAACATCACGTTCCACACAAAAATTGCTATACTGGCAAATGGGTCCTGCCACTCCTGTCCTGTGGGAATAGACCTTTAGTTGGCTTAGCTTGTCTTCTAAGGAACACAGGGTACCTTTGCTAATAATGAAAACAACCACAAACTTTTCTTGTTACCATATGCTCTGTCTCTTCCTCAGCACTCTGCTGGCAGAAGCTATGCCAACCATGGTTTTAATGCAGCCTTGTCCAATTGTACCAAATGATCCAAAACTTATTTAAACTATACACCTTTTAAAGTCTCATTGGGACATTAATTTATACAACTTTGGAATGCCTTTACATTTTCCCAGCAGAGTGAAAGGAACTGTGTATGTTAATATCAGACCTGTGGGCTAACTACATCTGATAATTATTAATTCTTTATTGAATTACAAATTACAGTGAATTACAAAAAGTAAGCTGTACACCTGAGGTGAAGAAAGACTTCTGATTCATGAGAGACTTAGGCTGACCTTGCCAGTGCCATTAATCATGAGTAGACCTCAAGCAGATTGTATAGCACTGCAGAGATTTTAGAAAGTGAATATAAGGATATATGAACTTCAGGGGCCATAAACCAGTGTCTTACAAAATGTCTATGCTTTAGGTAATCAGAAGAAGTCGGAGGAAATAGTTTTACTAATGATCTTCCATGACATAATGCCTTGCGCATATCTGTACTTGTTACCTGCAAAGCTATATTTATGCATGGGTACGTACACAAAGTGTGGACAAACATACTGTTTTATATTTTTATTCTGCCTCTGTTAATATTTTGGCAAGAACAAAATTAATAAGGTTTCCATCCTCAAAAGGCTTTCTAAAATGCTTGATGTGGGTCTGACAGTGAAGTACAATGATATGCTGAACTGCAGCAGATGGCCAGTTGAAAAATAACTCTCTACAATATGTATGCCTATAGTACCTACAGCGTAACAATCTAATTGCAAACAAAAGTGATGTGGAGTTCTTTACATATACTTCTTTAGTGATACTTACAAAGGAAAAAAATGTCTTGATACTAAAAATACAACAAAACTCTTAAAAAACCCTCTCCCTTCCATGTTCTAGTAAGAGTCTCATTTTAAAAGAAGAGGGGGAGCCAAGGGAAATTTTCTTCACATAAAGAAGTAGCTGCTTTAATCTTTTTATTATTTTGGAAAAGTGACTATTTTAAATATTCATTGGTGATTGCTAAGATCTTTTCCTTTTTAATTTGGGCTTTATATCTTCAGAGTGAGCAACCGAATTCTAAATTAAAATTTTCAGTGAAATTTTGGAAGAAGAAATGTGACATCTTGACATGTTATTTTCTTCTTTCAAAAAAACAAACATAACCCCCAAACACAATGTACACCTACCCACCCCCGCCCCACCCCCTTTACTTTTAGTCATTAGATACACTCCAGGAAATTATCTCCGTTTTTGTTCCAAAAGAAGTCAGCATGTTGCTATTGCTTCTTGTCTTAAAGTTCTTGTCCAATTTACCATTCAGTTTTGCAACACCATCACAGCAGACTCTTTACCACTTAAATGATAAAAGTTTCAATAGGCACTTTAGTGGAATTACGAAAAAGCTACCACTCTTCCACCATGATGCCAGAAAGCTATCTTCTTTCTAAGTCAGGTCAGTGAACTGTACCTTGTAGGCCTGAGCTTGTCTCAGTGTAATTCCAGAGTAACAAAATAACAACAACAAAAAACTGTGTATATTACAGGACTTATCTTTCCTTCGTAGATCAAACCAAACTGACAGTATGATAAATGTAGTAACTTGCTGGAAACAGATGCTGTCTTTTATAATCAAAGGAATGCTGTCCTATTATAAAGCTTAGGTTTATCTTTTAAATTTGTTGTTGGATTACTTTTCATTTTATTTCACTGTTATAGTTGTACTTAAGTGACTTTGTCAGGGTTATAACTTTCTTCTTCTCCAAACATGTCTGCCAAGATCTTAAAGCGAGGTCCCCAGTCACTCAGATAGTCATAATCCTGGTCTGCCTCTGTAGTAAGGGAGTCTATAGAGCTGAGAGACTCTGCAACAGATCCATTTCCTTCATAAGCATAGGTTGCCAAGGAGTCATAAGGGGGTGCAGTTGGATCTACATCATTTTCCTGCAGCCTTTGATTAATGAAATCTCTTATGTCTGTATTATCTTCCACTGGTGGTCTCTGACGTGGAAAACGCAAGCTGTCTGGTTTTATGTCCCTGCGCATTTTGTTATCTTCAATCACTTTGGGATTCCTCAGGGCACCTATGTCGAAAGCCTGGGTGTCCTCTTCTCCACCTCCTTCATCATCATAATGGATAACATTATCTCTGATGTCTTCTTTAGAGGTCATCAGGGTGTCCTTTTTCTTCTGCCTTCGTAGTGCTACATACAGTACCACAATGACTGTAACGAGAGAAAACTGAAGTTCAGATATGCACAGAAATAATTTGGTAGACTGATGATGTATCATTATATCTTCCTTTGAAAGCTGCAAGCAATCAAAGGGACTCTTTTCCTTAGAAGACATGCTCCTACTATTCTTTTAAAAATAGCAGTGCTCTAGTCAATGAAAAGCCATTTGCTGTTTGATGTATGTGTCTAACTTCTTCGTACTTGCTGTACTGCTGAAGGAAGTAACAAATAATTTTCCTACTGGCCTGCATTGTGAACAAAGAGAATTGCACAAGACTTCAGTTTTTAGTTCAGGGAGACAAAGACAAGGGATTCTTTTTAAAAAAGTCTTCCATAGCAAACTAGAGAAAAATCCCCAGATTTCCACATTGTAGAGAAAAAAAACCCCACACACTATTAAAAAAAAGAAAAAAAAAAAAAAACCAAAAGAGAATCTTTGAAATGGAGAAAAAAAAATAATCCTACTTCTGCTTTTTATACAGCACACTTTGACCTCTTCAGGGATCTCATTTGAAAAATCCTGTGTGATATGGTCCTGGAGAGAAAAGGGGTCCAGGAGAGCTGGTTGATTTTAAGTATCACTTCTTCCAAGGTTAACAATGGTCCATCCTGACCAGCAGAAAATTGCGCAAAGGCAGCAGGAGGCCCGCATGGATGAATAAGGAGCTCCTGACTAAACTCAGTGATTAAAAAAGAGGCATACAAGAGGTGAACACAGAGACAGGTGAGTCAGGAGGAATATACAGTGACTGTCTGAACATGCAGGGATGCAGTTAGGAAAGTCAAAGCCTGTCTGGCATTGAATGGCAACAAGAAGGACTCGTGCAGGTACAACAGCAGCAGAAGAAAAAACAGAGAAAACGTGGGCCCACTGCTGAATGGGGCAGGGGACCTGTTGACAAAGAACACAGAAAAGGCCAACCTCCTCAATGGCTTCTTTGCCTCTATCTTTATTGGTAAGGTTCAGGAATCCCAGGTTCCTGAGACCAGATGGAAAGTCTGGAAAAAGAAAGATTTATCCTTGGTGGAAGAGGGTCAGGTTAGGGAATATTTAAACAAACTGGACACACACAAGGACATGGGACCTGACAGGATGCACACATGAACGGTGAAGGAGATAACTGATGTCATTGTGAGGCTACTTGTGATAATTTCTGAAACGTCATAGGGACTGGGAAAAGTTTCTGAGGACTGGAGCAAGTGTCTGTCCTATCTTCAAGAAAGCGAGAAGAATGAGTTAATGAACTACAGGCCAGTCAACCTCACCTTGACCCTGAGGAAAGGGATGGAGCAAATAATTCTGGAAGCCATTTTCAAACCTATCAAGAACAGGAAAGAGATCAGGAGTAGTCAGCATGGATTTACGGAAGTGAAATTGTGCTTAACTCACCTGATAGCCTTCTACAATGAGGTGACTGGCGGATGAAAGGGAGAAAAGCGCATTATTTTTATCCTAACTTTAGCAAAGCTTTTGATGCTGTCTCCCATAACAACATCCTCAGAAAAACTGAGAAAGTGTGAACTAGACAAGTAGACAGTGAGGTGGATTGCAAATCTGGGCAAACTGCCAAGCTGTAAGGGTTATGATCAACAGCCCCAAAGACGAGATAGAGGCCAGTAACTAATGATGTACCCCAGGAGTCAATACTAGGACCAGTTTTGTTTAACATATTCATAAATGACCTGGATCATGGGATTGAGTGCACCCTCAGCAATTTTGCAGGTGATACAAAACAGGGATTAAGCCACTGTTCAAAGGGACCTCACCAGGCTGGGGAAATGGGCCAACAGGAACCCCATGAAGTTCAACAAAGAGAAATGCCAAGCCCAGCATGTGGAGAGGAATACCCACATACTGTACCTTCTGTTGGCTGACTGGCCAGAAAGCAGCTTGATAGAGAAGGACCTAGGGTGCTGGTGGACAACAAGTTCACCATGAGCCAGCAATGTGCCCTTGTAGCATAAAAGGCCAACAGCATTTGGGGCAGCTTTAGGAAGAGTGCTGTCAGCAGGGCCAGAGAGCTGATCATTCCCCTGTGTTCAGCCCTGGTCAGACACACTTGGAGTTGTGGGTCCAGTTCTTGGCTCCACAGTACAAGACATCCAAAAAATTCCTGAAATGAGTCTAACGTAGAGCCACAAAGATGATTAGGGGATTGGGAGATCTGCTATACGAGGAGAGGCTGAGAGAGCTGGGACTGTTCAGCCTGGAGAAGAAAAGTCTCAGAGGGATCTTATTAAAGTGTAGAAACACCTGGTGGATGGATGTAAAGAAGATGGAGCCAAACTTTTCTTAGTAGTGACCAGTGACAGGAAAAGAGGCAATAGACAAAAATTTAAATGCAGGAAATTCCATTAAAACATGAGAAAAAAAGCTTCTTTACTGTCAGAATGGTCAAGCATTGCATCATGTTGCCCAGGGAGGTTTTGGTTTATCCATCCTTGGAGATATTTAAAACCCAACTGGATACTGAACAACCTGCTCTAACTGATCCTGCTGTAAGCAGGGAGGTTGGACTAGATGATATTCAGAGGCACCTTTCAGCTGTGATATTGTGATTCTAAATAATATAAAATGTTGCAAACTTGGTTTTATTCCAAGTGGCAAGTGGGGTTTTTTTTTCAATAGTTTGTCTTTGGAGATATATTCAATTGAATGCAAAACTCGCTTGTAGTAAACTGGACTTTCGTTATTTTTAATTCCCTAACTGCATTTTGGAGGCATGACAGTGTTCTAAGTACTGTTGTTGGAGTAACACAATAATGAATACAGGAGTTGTAGTGATTATAAATTCATGGTCAGGTTTGTGTGGCCTAAAATAACTCCTGATTCTGGTAATATGCTGGCTGCCTTTTGTGTAGAAATGAGTTTGACAAGAATTACTTCAACTACAATTTTAATGACACTCTGTGTCAGGCCAGGTTCACAGCAAGAAATGAAAATCCAAAAGCAGTTTTAAAATTGATCAATGGAATAGTACGGAGAAAGTCTGGATATAAGATAAATGCCATTCTCTTAGGTTACACACAGCACTGGAGATCTCATTATTTATACATTAGTTTTTCTGCATAATATTGCCAGGCTGATTGAGACGAAGGAAGTTATTAAAGGACCAAAACCTCTTTTCCAAACATCATCTTCCAAACATAAGTGGGAATTAAAATATCTTCATTAGTTTCAACCAGCAACAGATCTGGTAAGAGGTTCTATGACATAATTATTTTTCATTGAATATGCCAGGTTTTTGAAATAAAAATTGTATTTATTTCAACAAACCAACAGCGAAACATAAACAAAGTTCTGTTGGAGGCTTCCATGATCACCTAGCAAATCTGGGGGAAATTCAAACTTCAGATATTCCTGCTTTCCCCCGATACTCTTCCATTGTAAATGATCTCTGTACCACATGTACAATTTTTACACAGGACAGAAATTCTGACTGTTACCTGCTGCTACTCAGAAGCTATTTATTTAACCGTGAGCCTAGAGTAATTTACTTAACTGATAAATTACTGCATTATCCAAATGTAAAGAGGTATTCACATATTATATTCTGTGTCTACTGCTATTTTTGCCTATGCATTAGACCTACATAAGGAGAAGTGTGAGATCTAGAAATCCCACTTGTAGCAAGAAGAGGCATAGGCCTTATAATCTGTAAGAATTAGTTTGCTTTCTCCAGCCCACATTGTGCCTGCGTAAGCTACAAAGTTGGTTTTATTTCGTTATCAGTTCATTAAGGCTATATTATAACTAGGGTGCACATGAGTATTGACTGCTTTGGGCGTGCTGCAAATAAGGCAATATTTAAACATAACATACAATCATAGAATCATAGAATGGTTAGAGTTGGAAGAGACCTTAAAGATTATCTAGTTCCAACCCCCCTGCCATGAAGCAAGTAACAACACAAATTAATCAACAGGTGAGTAATCAGAGTAACACACTTCACATGGTTTCATGAGAACTAACCTAGAAGTATAACAATACACAACAAGATTGCAATCAGCGCTCCTGTGCTGAGGCCTACTGGTAAGAAGATTGCTTCCACATTGCAGGACAGGATGGTACCATCAGAGTCACATCTGCAAACACGGATAGTCATTGTGTTTGTGCTGCTCTGGACAGGGTAACTGCTATCTTCTATTACTACTGGAAGAAAGTACAGCTCTTGCTGCCTTCTGCTGTAACCATTTCTCCTGGTTTCAATCCCAGCTGTGTTGTCTGTAAAACATGACACAGGCATTACAGGATTTTTATTGCATATTTCAACTCACCATTGTAGTTTGTATCACCTTTAGTAACTGCCAGCTATTCCATTTTTGAAACTCAGTGAGTAACACACTTTGTGTAATTGCCTTGCTTTATCATTACAGAAGGTATTGTATTCTAACTGGTACAGCTATATTTTTGCAGAGCATTAAATAGTATTCAATTTCTTGTAAACTTTTTAGCTTGACAGTTAGAAAGAAGACATAAATAATAATTAGAAATAGAATTACAGGTATTAGATTAGGAAAGCTTTTCATTTTCTCTTTTCTCTTCATCTCCTTATATTCCAAGCCTGTGGTCCAAAGGACTTTGATTGCACATGGATTTAGAATCAAATCTCTATTAATTTCCCTTTGACACTGAAAGTAACATACCTAAGCAAAATGCAAAACCCATTCAACTTTGTTGCCCGATTAAAAGTAAGTATAGAAATGAACCAAATACTTTATCATCAGTACGTTTTCCATCAATTAGTCATGAATGTGTTCAGAACTCCTAGAAGCTACGTTTTGTTGTTTTTTCCCAGTAGGTATTCAGTTATCACTGCTTTTCTTGAATCAAATAGAGTAGCAAGGAAATTATGTGTAGATAAAAAGAATTACATTGAAAGCAAAACCAAAATGAAACTAAGAGGAAATTAGTTGGCTTATAGATCTGAATCAAAGTAGCCTGCAGCAGTCACCTTTTTTGCCATCTCACCTATGTGCTTTATTGTATCTTTGGAAGAGGTCCCTTGCCATCTATGTTATGACTTTCACCCTTTCTTGGAGTTTTGTCACTGGGTAGAAGGATTAAGGGCTTTGAATTAAACACTCAAGTACTTGTTTGCAATTCTGATTAAGGGCAATAAGAATGAACCCTAAATATCCAAAATCAGATATGTTATGATCAGACACCATTGAGAAAGTGCTTGACTGACAAATGTTTATTTCAGAAGTCCCCTTTTTATCAAAATCAAATGTGGCACACAGACATTTCAAGTTCAATGGCATTTAGTTTGGAAAAGGAAAAAATGTCTCAAAACAGTTTGAATCAAAGCAACTTCCACATTTAGCTTGTTCTTCCTATGGTTAATGATCTGCACTGTATTAAGAGTTTTAGATCTAATTTGGAGATACCTAGCTGAACCTTATTTCTATTTCTATTAATAAAATTATTTCTATTTTTTTTTCTCCTAATTGCAACGTTGAAGATCACTTTAATACATGTTACAATGCAACCAAATGACTTTCCATTCTCCTTTTAGAAGGATGAAACAGATCAAGCTCTTAAGTCTTTGACTTTGAACAATTTTTTTGCTCTTCTACAACCTCTTTCAATTGTTCAAGGTCCTTCTGAAAGCAGGGACATAGGCATGTGTTTGAACTCTAGACGGAGCACCGTGGAGTTGCAGTCTGAAGCTGAGACAGTTTCTGGTTCTTCAGTCTCTTGGCAATAAATTCATTTTCAGGATGTGTGTGACAGTCTGGAGAGAAGGAAAATTCTCTTTCTTACACGAGCAACCAAGTGTGCTCAGCAGGGAAGCAGGCCTCCAGGGAGCAGTGTGAGGCCAGGAAAGTGGAAAGAGGAAGGTGAATGGTTCAGCTGGAAGCACTCCAGCTCTGCCAGGGACTCGCTTCTGTTCACAGCTGATGGATTGCTCTCAGCACTGCTGAAGGCATAGTTTAGAAACAAAACATTTTCCTGTATTTATATTTATATTTATAGAGATTCTAAATGGCAGCCTTGAGCTTCTGTCTTACTTCTGTCCTCATTGTTACATTCAGAGGAAGCATGGAATCTGGAAAAGTTTGTTCTCTTGGGTGCACTATGAACATATTACACCTGCTGTAATATCACACCACCCATAATTTTTAGATATATATAATAGCACTGGTTATTTCGTTTCTTGATGTGTTTTAAAATGGTAAACCACCTTTACTTATAAAAGTGTTAATTGTAACACAGCGAAGAAGATTGTTTCCTCCAAAAAAATTCAAAATTTCTTTCATGAAGTACCTGCCTGCTACTAACATAATTGCTAACTCAAAAGATAATGGCATTTATGTTTGTAAAAGGCTTCGGTAGTGAAAATAAGGTTGTGTTGTTGTATCTCTAAATTGTGCACAGAGCAGATCTTCCATCTTTTTGGCAAACAAAAGGCAGAAGATATTGAAAATATTATACAGACTTTATGTTTGGACAGATTTTTCTAAAAGCTCTGCAAAATCATCAAAATGAAAAAGTCTTTTATGGTTGGAAAATATTCCACAAAAGCTTATGTTTCCATAAACAATACAGTTCTTTCTTCTTTTTCAGTAAGTGGCAAGAAATGCTTTTAAGAGTGTGTATATATATAAATACATGCACAAACATTTATGCATGAAAAATTTTCTGTCCTGGTCCTTTATAATTCAATTATTTATGGGAATATTGCACTTTTTTTATACAGTAGAGAAAGTTTGTTAGCAGACTACTGAGATCCAAAGTCATCTTGGTGTCAACACTACTGGTTCAAATGGAGAAATTTAATTATCTAATAATATTTGAGCAATTTCCTCACCAAATCACTTAGCTTAGCTTATATGCTAAGCTAAGCAAATTTCAGTAAAAAATGAGAAAGGTCATTAAGTTTAATTACTGTGTAGCCTTTTTAAGGTTAAAGATCCTTTTGAGGAATTAAGTATGTTAAAATAACCTGAGAAAAACTGGAAGACTTATATTTAAAACAATAGTTTGCAATTATTTGAAAAAATTAAATCTTGGTGATATTAAAGGATATTTTACTAAATGGACAGAAAGAAATAAATTGAAGTTCTTAGAGAAATCTTGACCAAAACAGCAAAGGTATTTAGAAACACCCAGTATTTTGTTGTAAGACTACACAATTATGAGATACTACCCATATGTTCCTTCAAATGTGTTGAAATGTGAAAAGATAAAAGCAAAATGCGAGCAAGCTCTGAAGAAGTATATTTTCCTTCTTCTGTTAAGATACAGAGAACATATTCTTTTTCCTTTTTAATTATAATCATTAGCAAAGTTCATCATGCTGAGCTTTCCAAGGAAATACCACCAACAGCTACGTAAAGAACAAAAAATAACAGAAACTACAGCACAGCATTAAGGGGAAGCAAACTTAAGCATTATCCAAAATTTTAAGTCCATTGGGACACAGATATAAAGCATTTCAATCTTGCTTGGTATAAGTACAGTTAGATATTGAAATGTCACAACATTTTTAAATACTAGTAGTTGTTAAAACCAAATTGTTTAGACTAAGCACTTCTGGAGAAAATCCAAGAACAGAAGTAAGGGGACTTGAATCCATTCTACGGTTGTCCTTCATATTCATTGAGCTGTCTGTCTCAAGAAAACTATTTGAATAGCCTCTGATAAAATGCTGATTTACATATTTTTGGTTTCATAAGTTACTATTATTACGATTTCATTATATACTGTATTTACAAATTGCTAAGTGAAATTCTTTGCTCATCTGTAAAATGTTTTTGGCTATGACATACTAAGGGAAATGTCACTAAAGTTTAGGAATAGACCATTTTTGTCTTATCATTTCACATAGAAGCTATATAAAAAGAGTAAATAAGCACAGGTTATTTTTCTGCTGTTTCAAATATATTTCTTCCTGAACTTCCTCAATGGTACATGTCTTCATGATTAATAGTTGTGCTTATTTTGTTGGCTTTAATTTCGCATCACCTAAGATTGACAAACGTGTATGGCTTACAGAATAACGTGAGTCACATACTTAAAGGTTTTTTTAAAAGACTAAATAAGTAGCCTCTGCACTTTTTTTCATTTTGTGTATTATTGATTTCTCGCCCTTTTTAGGGTTTGGGTTACTTAATTGTCAAGAAAGAAACCTTTACATCCTACTCAGTATTGTCTCAAATTTCAATTAAAAATAATAATGAATATAATTAGTATATTTTTAAAAAAATAGAATTATATACTTTTCCTTAAAAGTAACACTTATAATCTTCATAGTTAAATAGGTAAAGAAATGTTACTGAACTTTATTGGATGGCTTTAGGTGTTTTTTCTTTGCAGAGTAACATAAACACCTGTTTATGAAAAGCTTATCATATTGCAGTTTTTTGAGGATCATCAAATACCTGGTAAACTCATTGTTAATTTTTTTTCCATATCTGGTTAAAGAAATTAGTGGTGAAAATTTACTGCAGTTTATTATGATGTTTTAGCCGTGTCCTTCAAAAGACTACATGTTTGAAGATGTTTATGATAGAAAAAAAGATAATTTTTTCATCTTGGGTTGTTCTTTGCCATTTATCAAAAGCATTCAAGCGAAAAAGAAAAAAAAAGATGATCAGCTATCACAAAAATTGGGGGGGAGGGCGGATATTATATAAATCCAAAAATTATTGATTGTTGTGGGGTTTTATACTGCAGCAGCACTGTCCATATTTGGAACTGGTTCTTCTGCAGGACTATGCACCCTCTAGAAAGCACAATATCTGGAGAAGAAGTTAGCAAAGTAATAGTATTTAAACAAGGCAGCAATAGTGCCTTGTTTAAAGGTATACCTTCATGGGCATAGGTGTTCTTCCTGAGATACTGAATGATAAAAGGAAGAAAATAAAACAGGTAACAGTGTTTTTGAAGGCCTGTAGAGAAATCTCAGCCACTGATGTTCTGACAATTTCTGCCCCCTAAAAATGAGAAGAGGTGCAACACCTGAATTTATATTAATATATGTCCTAGATAGTTTAACAATTAGAAATATCAAGTAAAAAGGTCCATAGATATGACTGTAATAAAAGTAATCATATTTGTCATTATAATCCCAGCCTGCTGCTCTGAAAGAGAGATATGGGTAAGCAACTTACTTCTGTAGTCATGGACTGTGAAATTTGGTTTGTTGGAAGCCTCAGCTGACAGTCTGAAGGAAAACCTTTGCCCAGCTGGTGACAAATCTTTGTCCGCTGCAGTGACAGTCTGTATCACCTGAAACCAGATTAAGATTAATTCTGAAGTCAGTTCATTCTTCTAAAATAAGCAGTTTCGTAGAAGTGCAAAGTGAACAGCAAATAAAACAACAGAAGTGAAGTCCTGCTGGATTACTGTCATTTCCGTAATGTATTGCACAGTGAAGGCAAGAAGTCTGAACAGTAGAGCCTCCAGAGGACTCATGATGATTTAGAAGGTCTCACTTTGACATATCTGAAGGAAATCAGAAATATTTACCCTATATTCATAGCAGAAGTATTTAATATCTGGGTTTTTGTATCAAAATACTAGTGATTGTTTTCAGGTGAATGATTACTTAAAAACCGCTTTTATCTGCTACTATCACTGTTACGACTGGTACGTGTTGTACCAATACTTCACAAAGCTGCACCCTAATTTTACAGCTTGAAATGAAGTAGAGAGGGTTGAAAGGTCTGCAGCATCTAGACGTCAAGGAACGTTTGGGTCCCAAAGTCCTATCTACTAGATTTCAGGTAAGCACAGGGCAGTTAAAATGTTTCATAGTAGGATTGACGCTTTTAAAAAGGAAGACATTTTTTTATGTAACAAAGTTCTAAATATTTATAATTTTTGACATGTCAGTCCTTATAACAGCCTTCCCTGTAAAAGGTTCCTCTTCCTACTGTTAGTGCCTGGATAAGGTACTAACTAAATGTATATGATAATCTAGAAGTTAAATTATGTTTTATGGTAGTTAGTTAAAACATATATATATATATAAAAGAAAAAAAGAGATGAGATAGGAATATCATATGAAATCACAGACAAATTTGTAATAAAGGCAATAAAAATCAAATGAACTTGATTATGTATTACATACATATAAAGAGAAGTCACTGATTACACAGCAGGCTGATTATGTTCCTTCTATGGCTGGCAGTAGCTCTAAAAGTTGAGTGGCTGAAGTCACCATCTTGACTTGGAAACAGTATTAGCTGTTAATATATATGATGGTTGGCCTTGGTGCTTTGCAGAACTGTGTTTAATTGCACACATTTTGTGCAGAAGGAGCACATGTCATAAAGGTCAAAAACAGAATTTCAAAAGATGAGTATTTCCAACACAGACATTTTATTTGTAAAAGAATTCTGTTACATCATTTTCCAACCCAGAAATTTCTATTGCTATAAATAATAAGGAAAGAAAACGCAAAAGAGCAAGCATTACAAATTTGAAATACCTGTCCTGGTTTGGCATTTTCACACACAGATGTCTCATATGGAACTGAAATTTCAGGAGGAAACTCGTTGACATCCAGGACATTTATTATAACGTTGACTTTGCTGGTTAATAGTGGGTTACCTATAAATGATTTTTAGGAGAAAAGCATTAAGGAATACTATTTATGCTTGTTGTCATCACCAGTGCCCATGAGCTGTCATAAACTGTTTTTATCCCAGTACTGTAACTTCTAAAAGCCCTTGACTTCCATTTATTTCTGATTTGTACTAAGGAGAAATCAGAAGCAAGCTCTCTATCATTTTGTACCAGACTTTGATCCATTACTCTTCCTGGAGTAAGGAATCAATCAACATGATTATGCTTATTAGAGCATAAATTAAAGAATTTGAAGTTGCACCTGTAATTAAAGATGAAAACTTTTCTCAGATCACTTTTCATGGACTGTGGAAATGCTTCCAATGATTAAAACCAAATTCTGTTTTCCACAATAGAATGCAGAAAAATCAGTATTTATTTCTTAGCCACTGTTTACATCTTCAGAATATTAAGAGGTAAGTGAAGCATACCCATTTAGAAGATGGAGAAAAGTAAGAGGGAAAGATATAAGAAAATTCTTGCTGAAAGCCAGATTGTGGTAAATTTAACAGTGAAACATGTACAACTAGCATTCAATTTATGGTTAAACCATTAGGCTATGTTGTAACATTTATTTCTTTAACTGCGTAAGTATTTGCAAGCAGCAAATACTTTTGTGCAAAAGAAATGCTAAAAAACAGTATACATTATGCTTCCTTCTATTGTCCAGCAATGCAGACAATTGTCATCAGTAAGTAGATGTATTTTGTAAGCAAGTTTACCTGCAAATGCAATGCCTGACAGAAAGGAGACACAAATTCAAAACAAAGCAGACAATATTCTCTTTTACTTGATGCTGAGATCCCTTGCAAGATAGCAGATACATAAAAACCAGTTTAGCTGGGGAGTCCAAAGGATAATTATTTTATCCTTCTGCATTTAAGAAAAGTGGCAGTCACTACACAGACACAGTTAACCATTCAAGAACTTTATGCTATGAATCAAGGTGGTGCCTTATTTTTGGAATCTATTCCTTTACAAATGATAACTTCCGGTACTTTAGTGATAATAATAGTCTGATTTAACAGGTTGTAAGAAAAGTCTAAATGGTACACCTGTATCTACATTTACATTTATCAATTGCCTGCTCCTATGTTTAGCTATCTGAACTGCATGCCATTTGTGCCATTGTTTGAAAGTTAACTTGATTGCTCAAAAGTCATAAAATTACTTCAAGGCTTTACTGGCTGTGAGAAAAAATGTAGCACAAGTATCATCTGTGATCCATACAGGGTTTCATTTTGAAGCTACAGAAGAACAAAGGGGAACAATCACTTAGAAGGTCCCAGGGCTAAGGCACAGGCAGGGAGTCCATGGAAGCCTTGCGTGACCTTGGCATCATTTTCCACTTATAGGGGAATGATGGCAAAGCTCATTTAACTTATTTTTCTCTCCGACTTGATGAGGATAAAGCTGGTGGTGTTTGTTTTATAATTGGCCTGTTCAGGAAAAGATAATTTGCAGAATGGTGATTAGGATGTGTCTAAAAGTGGGGTGGATGGAGGTGGTGTAGTACTAGTAAGGAAACTGCTTTAATGATATCAATAATGGTCAATGTATAAATATTTTGAGGTATGCTGAAGCAAATCACAAATATGCCTTATGTGTAGATTCTTAACTAAGCAATTGTTAAAGTTGGGAATTTCATAATATAACCTACCTGCTCTACCTAACAGCTCTACATAAACGTGATATTACTATATACATGCTGAGGAGGTGCACAGACAAGTAGACTTGAAGGTTCAGTTAGCTTTATCTACTCTTGGTAATAATAAGCAGATTCACACCAGGTTTATTAGAGCTGCTGCCTTCCTGCAGAAAAAAATTTACAAATATCTAATGCTCTTTGTCCACCAATAAATCTGAATAGTTAAGCGTTACTATAGACCATTATGAGACCCTCCCTCTACATCTACCTGACTTTCAGTTTGTCTGGAAACAAGTTACAGTTCTTGCTGGACTTTCTGTCAATATACACATGCACATGTATCTCCGTATACACCATCACTTGTGATAGATTGGTTTCCTCTGTTAGTGTATTCCTTTTCCAAGCTACAGGTAAAATTCAAGTTTTCATTTGATTGGTATCCTCATTATATTCTCAGGCTCCAGGAAGTGAGTGTATGGTTCTTTTTGAGATAATTACAACTGAGAATTTATTGCTGTTTTTTTTTTAAATATTGTATATCTTTGCTTCCAAAATCTCCCTCTTCCTGTTAGTAGCATGTATTATTTTTTAAACACTCGATGCCAAACAATACATTGAGGAAAAGATGATCTTTGCTTTAGAAACTTGCATTTCTTGACGCATAAACAATATGGAATGAATAGGAAATATAGCAAGTTTCCTCTTCTACAGCCTGTTGATGTTAATAGAAAGACTTCTTGGCCTTTACACAATCGCTAAGTGACCAAAAGGTTTGTATTCAAAGGGTGGTATACGCCTACGAGAGTTTCAGTTTGGCAGGATCACGCAGGTGGAATGCTACACAGAAGGACGGCAATGAAGGAAGTTGCAGTGACATAATGCAGAGGAAGAAGGGAGTTCTTATAAAAAAAAGGCTATGTAGGAGTAAACACAAAGACAAGAAACAAAAAATCCCCACACCACAAGTCATATAGGAAAAGAAAACAAGTGGTTAGGCACAAAGTCTTTGGCAGAGAGAAGACACAAGAGCAGAGATATATCAGACAGATCGATTTATTTAGGGCCTTAAATCTTGACTCAATTTTAGTGTACTTTTTGTCTGAGACTTGAATGTGTCCTTAAGTTTTTCTACCTTCAAAAAGCAGATTGACAGACCTGTTATTTGACTAATCTAATTTTGCATGGGGAGAATTACAAAATCAGAAATAAGAACTGGAAGGTCTCCGTGCAGCTCCTTATGCCCTTTGTGATGACAGAATGTTTTTCAGCTTCTGAGGGAACTGGGCCTACATGAGGGCTACTAGAAAAGCCTTACTGTACGGGGCTGTTTGAACATCATGCTTAGCCTCACAGTGAGTCTGGCAAAATGATATTTACTGGGCCATCTTAAATAATCTCTTGGCAATACATGCACTCTTCACAGCATATTTATGCCTGAGCACTACATCCTGAAAAAAACCCCACATTAGCATTTTAATTCAGCTTGTGTCATACTTACTAACTTTACTTGCAATTATAGAGAAATTGTACTGTGCTGTGCTTTCTCTGTCCAGTAATTCATTAGTAGCAATGGTTCCTTCAGTAGCATCTATTGTGAAGTAGCTGTCCGCATCATTCTTCCAATCGATGAAATATCTGTATGTGAAAAAACATTGAACAAAGTAGATGCGAATGTGCAAAGATAACTCATTTATCATAACAGCAGTCTAGCTAGCTCAAGTTTTGCTATTTTTCTCTTCCCAGCTATTACCATCCTTGCAGGAAGAAGACAATAAAGAATGATTTGCTTATTTATTTTTTGCAGAGTTGGACTGCTCAAGGAAAAATGGGGTATAATAAAAGTTTTAGTACTTCTGGTATGCAGATTATTTGAAAACTTCGAGCTCCCAAGAAGTTGATGCACAGCTTCTGTAACCCTGATCACTTATACCAGTCACTTTGGAAAGCACAAGATAGGCTTAGAGGGAAAAAGAGAAAAGATATTTGAAATACTTCTTAAAGTACGAATATCAATGAAGAGTGAATCAGATCTCATCTCTTTACATCCATTTGTAGCTGCAATAGGCTGGAAGCAGCCTCTATGGGCTTGCAAAGTGTCCTAGTGGATGCATACAGGCTGCTGGCACAGTCTATTTAAATATCCCTCACCTAAGGGATGTTGAAAGAGTGACAGTATGGAAGATGGAGAAGAGCATGCTTATTCCCCTACATATATAGAAGCAATAAAAGGCTCTTTGTCTTTGGGAAGAATAGACAACTTTCATTTTCACTGGTATTGTGAGGAACAAAGCAATACCATTGTTTTATTATTCTACTGAACCTTTTTTTTTTTTGTTAAAAATATGAACACAGAACAGATTAAATACTCAAAATCTGTACTTATTTGTTATTTTTCCATAGCCAGAACTTAATAGAAAGCAGAGATGAACTTGTAAACATAGCTGCTTAAAAGCAATCTGATAACTATTGCAAACCCATTTCCCTTAAATGCTAATTAATTTGAAAGTCTACTTTCACATTTGATGCTACTGTTTGTAGTCATAACAGAATAATATTTTTTTTCTGATGCAGTACCACTGGCTACTAATTTCCTTTTCTTTGTTAGTCTCTTCATACCTTAATGATGCTTCTCAGAAACTAGGCAGGATGAAATTGAGGAAGCCATTTGTGAGCAGTAGGCAATAAGAACAAAACGGCACTCAACAAGTACATTTAGAAGATCATAAAGGCCAGAGGATTGTGCCTGTGACTACTCCTTGCATGTAAACCAGTGGGAATAAGAATAGAAGCTAGTATTTCTTTCTCTGATTAGTGTGACTTATGGAAAGAATATATACAGAATGTAATGATGAACACTATGTTTATTGCTGTAGAAGGAAGCAACGGTAGAAAGGGCATATGGCATATTCCTGAAGAAAATATCTCAGACTGGAACTCAAGAATGCAAATAGCTCAGGAAGACTTTAATAAAAAACAATCACAAATAAGGTACCATGCTCCTTTGGAGACATTTTGTTTAACCAAAATCACAAGAAAATCCCATCTGTAGATGAAATAGGTTATTACATCAATTGACTGGCATCATTATCAGTTCCTTGATTTATTAGAAAAGCTAAGAAATGGTTTGATAAAGGCAGCATGTATCCTTTTACACAGGTGAGCAGGCACATTTTCTTGAATATGATAATATTGTCTACCCACATTTGTAATTTCAAAATTTGGTTGACATAAATATTATGAAAAATACATAAGCCATGTATCAGAAAAACCATTACACTGAGATACTCTTTCAGGAACAGTAAAATTAGTCTTTGCATGTTTAATAGAATTTAATTTCTTCCAAAATTAAATATGCAGCCACGTACGAAAAAAAATGGATCAAAGCATGCAAAAGTAACTTTGCTTATCTTTCCGCTTAGGAAGATGTGCTTTTTCTAAGTCGCCTTCACCCTTCATACCACAGCACAAGCCAGTGAAGAAAGTACAGGACCTAATTCAAAGCACAGCGTAGGTGATAGCCTCCTTCACCAGGAGGCTTTGAAACTACAGAAGACATATTCAGCTTGAACACTGTTATGTTTGAAGTGGATTTCAAGCACGAATATTTGTAGGATCAGAATCTGGAAGCATTCACATAGGTGATTAACTTCATGCACAAGACCAGTATGCCTACTCCTAAACATAAGCATCAGCAAGACCAAAGTCCACAAAAAGCACTGGAAGAGCAAGAGCACTACTCTTGCTGAAACTAATGGCAGAATTCCTATGGGAACTGAGCAAGTTTCCAGAGATAAACCCAGCTATCTAGGACATAAAGCTTGACATTTCGTGTTAGATTGTGACACAAAGAGGAACACTGTTGAAATCTTGGTATTAGGACGGCTGTCTAGATCTTCTAGTCACGGTATAGCATTTTGAAGCAACTGAATTTGGTTTGTTTGATTGCTCAGAGTCCCTGCAAGACAGACCATGGATAACTGCACTAATCCCAAGAGGCAGCTCTCTCCTTGAAAAGGTAGAGAGAACAGGCACAGCCTTACTTGTTGATATAGGACACAGAACCATTATTTTTCAGAAGCACCTGAAGAGGCCTGCCTGGCAGCTCTGAGTACCAGGACATTGATATATTGTTCATATTCATTGACAGGGAAGAAACTTTGAACTATATGTCTCCCTTTCCCAGCAGAGGATTGTATTCCAGACTATATTATTGAAATGGGGGGAAGATAAGTGTGGAAGGATATACCTTCACTAACATTGTTTGGGTCTTCTCAAGAATAGCTGTATTTGTAGATCAAGTACGATAGAAGAGACAGAATGGAAATATTTGATTTATAAAATAATGAGAGTCAAGTCTGGAGGACTCCTCTCCACACACTGTCCTCTTAGGAGCTCCAAGAATAATTTGCATCATCTTGGCTAAATGGTGAGGCTGTGTGCAGTCCATGGGGTCTCACAGAGCACTCCCCTGAAAGAGGGGTCATCTTCTTTTGAAGAGTGGAGGACAATTGGGAAGACTGTGTCAACTAGCTGCAGTACAGAAGATAGCACAGAGTGCTTGATGGAGCGCTGCTGAATACATGAGTGACAGCAGATCACCCTTGTGAAGATAACAGGAACTCTGAGCCATCAAGCAGACAACAGGAGTTGCTGTTATATGTATATATATGCAGACTGTTATACCATGAATAAAAGAACTGGACAGTTGTCCTGCTGCTGCTATGGAAACATGCGTGACAACAAGCTCAGAGGGGATGAGAGCTGGCAGAAGGATTAAGAAAGCTGTGAAACTCAGGACTTCAGTTGTGTTTTTTGGTCTTAAAAATGTGGAGGTGAAGGATTGCCCTGCCTAGGAGAGATGGCCTTGGGAACAGTGGGCTTGATCCTCAGCAAAAGTTTGTAAATCTTGCCAAAGTCTTCCTTTCTTGTTCTGTCTTGATAGTGACTGCAGTGGTGACACAATGCAACAGAGGAATCATATAACAGGTTAAATCACGCAACAACTCACAACATGATACTATCTTTTTTTTTTTTTTCACTTGATGCTTAAACACAATAAACAGTATGCATTTGTGTGCCTATAAATTGGCCCTTAGTGGGGATTTCACAAGCTGTTTCCAAATTCGCAGAGGAAAGCATATTGCGGCTTGGACTAAGCTCAAAAAGGAGAGCTTAGGAGAAAGTCTCAATTCCTTACCCTGGTACCCAGTGAGATAGAACACTGATTTTTGGGAGAAAAATGTTGCAAAGAAAGGTGAGGGATGAAATAACAGCTTTCTGTAAGGTAGATTACTAATTGTGTATGTGACCTTAAATTGTTTAAACTGTGTTCACTTTAAGTTTTATTTAAATATTGAACTGCAGGTAAATGAAATTCAGTGTTTATGCCAACTCGGGACAGTTAAATACCACCCATCATATCTGAAATGATTGATGGGAACCGAGAAAAATTAGAAACATACATGAAAATTAATAAGATGCATTTGGGAATTGTGATCAGTTAGGATTTTTTTGCAATTCCAATACATATATAATTAAATAGATGAAAGAAATATTTAAAGCAGGAGTGGCAAAAGGAGTGAGGGAGTAGAAGAATACAAATGAGACTTTAGGTGTGATCTGACTACCTGAAAGTCCAAAGGAATTTTCATTAGTAGAATAATCATATGCTGTGGCTGGAAATTAATAGATTACTGCATGTAACTAGATGTTGAGAAAATGGCACCTCTACAACAGATTTTGTCCTGGGCATCACATCACTGGATAGGTATCAACATATTGGAGGAAGTTTACAGAAGAGCAAGAAAAACTGTCTTACATCTAAGCATTTTGAGTTATATGGAAAGATGAAAAGAACTAAAGTATGTTTAGCTTGTATAAGAGATGACAAAAGGACCGATGACATGGAAGACACTACAATGGTATACAGATAGCTGAAGGGCTTGAACACCAAGAAAGGAAAGGTATTTTACTCAGCACAGAGAAACAGAGGGGTAAAATTAAGAAAGGGAAAAATTATGTTAGGCAGGAAAATTTTTCTGGCAGTGATGTATATTATGCTGCACACAAGAGGAACGTCACTTGGTATTGCAAAGCTAAGCTAGGTAAAGTAATGGAGACGGTGCAGTAAGGGAAATTCACCACAGAATCATAGAATAGTTTAGGTTGGAAGGAACCTTTAAAGGTCATCTAGTCTAACCCCTGGCAATGAGCAGGGACATCTTCAACTAGATAAGGTTGCTCAGAGGCCCGTCCAACCTGACCTTGAATGTTTCCAGGGATGGGGCATCTGCTACCTCTCTGAGCAACCTGTTCCTGTGTTTCACCACCCTTGTAAAATTTTTTTTCTTTATATCTAGTCTAAAGCTATACTCTTTTAGTTTAAAACCATTAGCCCTTGTCGTATTGCGACAGGCGCTACTAAAATTTCTAGAAAGGTGGACAGAATAATCATTAGTCCCTGTAATGCTAAACTCTGATACAAAATGGGAAAGAGTATCTTTATGCTAATCATACTTAGCTACAAATCTGCTTTAAGGTGCAGTTCTAAATATTTTAAAATATAACCATAAAAGTGTTTGGTTTTGGTTTGTTGGTTTTTTAAGCTTGCAGTTATTAAAAAGTAGAGAAACAGAAAAATCACTTCAAATTTGTCAAAATGACAAACAAGAAATTCAGACATCAAGTTAGCCTGAAAGAGATTAAAATGTTAGAGCATGACATGTTGAAGCATGCAAACCACTTTGTGTCATTCAAAATCCCATCCTGTTACAGGAATTTCCTGTCTGCAATTACTAAGATGATCCATTCACTGAGTTATCATTGTGTAAAACTCAAAAAAACTGTATCACCATATGTACATACATTCATATTTGAAACACTAGGTCAGTTCTTTATTGCTTGTCTCAAATGTAAGTGTTGAACTCTTCCGATTACTGGAAGTATCTTCCTTTCCAGTTAAGCCTGAGGAGTGATTGCCATGATTTTGATAAAGGTGAAGAATCAAGAATTTTTAAAGCAAGTCCTCTTTACACTTTCCATGCTTAGAGAGGCCATGAAGTTCAAAGAAGTATAATTAGATTTAACATAACATTTTCTTTTCTTGTGCTAAACAATACAGTCATCTAAGTTTTCTGCTTTTAGGGCTAAATAAGATAGATATATTTCAAAAGTCTTCCCTAGGGCTGCAGCACTTGAATCAGTATTGTTTCTTTGGTTTCTTTCTTATACCATCATTTGATTTAAAGATTCAGAAAACTCAGATTCTGAGTCTTGTGGTTTTCCATTAACTTAAAAATGCTGTCTCATAAGGTTTTAAAAGGGCAGCAATGGTAAATATGATTTTTTTTCCTCTTCTGTGCAGCATGATAATACAAAATAAGGTGTAATGCATTTCTTGCCTAACAGTAGCAGACAACAGTCTTGCATATCATTCATGTTATGCTGTGGTAATACAACCAGTGTTCCTTCCCATCTTTCTTTTAGTGCCCTTTACACTGTACAACCCAGCAACTGTTGTGTTGTATGCATATAAAGTATGAGATATACAAAAGATTAGATATATGTAATAAAATAAAAATAGTTTTTCTTTAATAAAACTCTGATCATTTAAAAATAGCTTTCTTAATATAATGAAAAGAAATAGGACCTCTCTTGTGCAAAACTTCTAGTTTTAATACCCTGGGTTTAACACTGTGATATTCTGCTTGTAGGAAGTAAAGCCAGTCAAATTTATCTACTGTCACATAAAAACATAATCTGATATATTCATAGTAAGAGCTGTTAGAAAAATCTAATGTTAATAATAGCAAAATAACATTTGAAGTTTTGCTGTAAAATTTTCCTGTCACTAACCAAAAAATGTAAAGGACATGGTAATGTTCCAAAATGACAGATGCTATTCTGCTAGCTTGCTTTTTTTTTGTTTATATGTTTAAATAATTTATTAAGCCATATCCCTTAATGGGAGCAGAAGCTTTCTGTACCTTTGCTGAATATCTTCAGAACACTGCTGAGGCGTTAGAGGTCAAACCAAAGGAAACCTTGACTGGCTTGCTGTCAGATCTTATCCTTTGGGTAATCCCATGAATACCAGCTGGATCCCATGCAGACACATAATAATCTCAGCTCTTAATTTTTTTTTTCCCAGGATGGGAAAAAAAGCCCAACAAACAAACAAACCAACCCAACAAAAAAACCCAAACCCTAGCTGAAATGTGAAAAGGAACCATTACCACCATTCAGCACTATTGCCCTTAAATCTTAACATCTCTCCTAAATACCAAGTCAGACAAAATCACAGAAGGACTTCTGCAGCTGTTCCAGGTTAAGTGGTTATCTCTTATCCTCACCTCGCTCCCTGCTCCCAATCAGTATTAGTCCTACAGTTCTCTAAATGGGATTTCCCTTTAAAATTAAATGAGCCACTTTGTAAAGAAGTTGTTTGGTTTCAGGTGGTTTCTAACCTAACCTGTGTCACAAATTGGGTCAATGAGCAGTTGCACTTCCAGGACTGTTGCCGATAATCTCATGGGAAATGCTTTGAAATGAGTATTCAGATACCACCAAAAAACGAGCAGCCAATGTAGTTGGCTTGTAGCTTGTTCTAAGTGCCTTTACTGCTATATAATAACACAAAAACAACAAGGCGAGCATAGGTAGAAAGGTCTGAGTGGCATTGATTCGTTCACACATAGCAAAAACTGGAGATGCCTCTGTGGGCAATGCTATATAAGTGGCAGAATTGTCTTTCAGATTATACCACATCACACTTGCCACACTTAAAAATAAATACACCCTCCAATTTACCGACACATTAAAATATTTCTGAGTTTTACCATGACTTTTCTTTGCTCATTCCACTCAAAATGCCCTATATCTTTCTGATTTTGTAGAGATTTTCAAAGGTACTTAGCACTGATGTAAAGCTATTTTAATAGTCCAAGCAGAGTGTTTTTCAACATCCCATTGAAGTAATGTACCTAGCCCTTTAGTGGAAGGATAGCTTTGTATTTGTTAAAATATTTTGGCTTAAAAAGCAGAGAATTTTATTATTTTTATAGGAGCCCAGATAAGTTGTCCCCCTTTCCAAAGGAGTTCAGCAGTATAATTTCTCAGACTGATATCATGTAAACTGTACTCCAGCCTTCCCAGAATGAATCTTGTCTACACAGCACATCAGGTAGTGATGCTTTAGAGAAGGACAGATGGAATTCACAGAATCACAGAATCACCTAGGTTAGAAGGGACCTTTTAAGATCATCTAGTCCAACCAATAAAAAAACCACACAAAAACAAAAAAACCAAATCAAACCAAACCAAACCAAAAACCCAAAAAAACACACCACACCCAAAACAACACCAACCCAACACTAATCCATATCCCTGAGCACCATGTCAACTCGTCTCTTGAATA
>JAOXNO010000013.1:78765506-78795590 GCA_028565335.1 Limnodromus scolopaceus | reverse complement strand
TCCCTGAGCACCATGTCAACTCGTCTCTTGAATACCTCCAGGGATGGTGCCTCAACCACCTCCCTGGGCAGCCCATTTTGGGAAAAGGAACAAACAACTCTGGTCAGAATGTCCCGTGCCTATCATCTTCATGCCTTTCATAGAACACACAATCTTCCACGTGAAAAGATAACACGGTTTGAGTCTCCTGCATACCACGTGTCTGGATTCACAGTCCTTCACACAAGGCTGCATACTTCTGTGTTTTTAATCACGAGGGTGAAGAATTAGTGATTTTAGCAGTCAGTAGCTTACCTGATCTGGAATGAGTAATATCAGTGCAAACAAATTATACTTTTCTCCTTTGGAGAAAATAGACCATTATGCAGAATTAATTGATAGGGAAGCAGTGGCTGCAGACAGCCAGACTCTAACGATCGGTTCAGAGCCAAGTGAGGGAAGCTGTTAAACTTTTCATAAGCCTTATAAATCTTATATAAGAATTTTAGTAAAACATGCTAGTCAATATAGGAAATAAAATGTGCTGCAGTTCAGTTATCAGCCCTTCCAAACTGCCAAGTCTGCCTGTCTCCAGATTCCTGTGCTTCCTCCCCACTTTCTCCCTTTAAAGGTCTTGTTCATTTGCTTATCAAACCCTTCAGTCAGCTCTGTTGTCTTCTCTGCATTTCTCATTACCAGCTGAGTATCTTATCAAAAGCCATTGTCATTTGGAAAATGCATTGTTTTTATTCAGTTTTAGCATCACTTTTCCTGCCTCATTGAGCAGGCAGAACTGTAAGACAGCCAGGCAGAGGGAAAGCTTTGTTCTATAGTTTAATTAAAGTCTCAGCTGTTCGGATGGTGAGCAGCCATAGAAAGCATGTTGGACTTAACCCCCTTACTCCAGGCTTAGCAGTTAATATTGCTGTGGTGGGAAAGCCGTAGAACACTTTCTCTACCAGCACCACAAATTATAGACCCTGAACACCGCCTCAGCCTGATTTTAAAGGTGTACATTTGTCTTCTGCGCTGCTACCCATGGTCTGTTGTTTTTTACCTTCATCCTACCCATAGCACAAAGGACCTGCCATTCACATTCACCAAGGCACACAGGCACTGGGAGAGCGTCTCTCACATTTGGTGGAAAGGAGAGCAGAGGTCCTCCTTTGCTGGTTTTAGGTGGGGAAAGAGCATGCTGGGATGGGCACAGGGATGTGCATCAGTATCTCAATCAATGGGCAGAGTGTGTATAGATAAAGAGGGAGCAAACAGTGGATCCCACAACCCTTAAGAAACCTGAGAGGGGGAAAACAGATGTGATGACTTCTCAGCAGAAGTTGAAACTTTATTTCGTACTTGCGTGCATGTGACCTAAACACCAGGGGATAAGACAGAGATGCTTCCTATGTCTCTGCTGGCCTAGAAGACAGAAATACTTTGTCTTCTGACAAAGTAAGGCAGTAAGTAGCATAGTGGCTATAGAGGAGCGCAGGCATAGTGGCATAAACGCATCAGGAATAATCTTTGATTGCTTTGCTTTTGCATCATATAAATATTAGCTCTGTTCTGTATCTTTTGGATAATAAAATCTGAGCAAATGTCTCATATTTTTCCCCAGAAAAAAAAGCTGAAGTAAAATGCTGATGCTGAAACGATCAAAGAAAAAGCAAATAACAGCAATCATACTGACTCTAGAGAAAACTGTAGCACATAGTAGAGGATTTGTGACTTGCTTAGATCCTCAGCTGGGACTCACTTGGATTGTCAGCTGGATCTGCAAGAGGAACCACTCAGTGAAGTCAAGAATTGGAGGCTGCATTGTTGCTTTGAAGCTGGTTTGGTGAAGCATTCATAAAGTAAGAGCTTATTAAGAACAGCTCTGACCCTGCAGGAGCTGCTGCATTTTCCTTTTTCATTTCTCCTTCCCAGTCTTCTGCAGGTATAAAGGAAACCAGAATCTGCAGAAATCAATACAGGTATGAAGTCACCTTTTCAAAGGTTTTATGAATTTCATGAAGACCCTAGGCAAAAGTTGCTGGATAAGCACCTCCTTGCTCCCCCTTGCATGCTGATGGTCTGACTTGAGCCAAGTCAGGTCCCATCATTTGCCTCTAAAATAATTTTTTCTCTCCTCCTACCTGAGCTGGAATTTCTGTACTGTGTTTCCTCCACACTATTTTCAGATTTACTGCCTAAATTAAGTTGTTTTAAATCTGCAGACTTACTCTTTACATCAATGCTGATAACAGCCTTTTTAATTATTTTCTTTATGTATGTTTGCACATAACTGAGCCTCAGCATTATATTTAGATTATCTTTGCTCCTTTTTTGCATCCAGCCATCTTAAATGACCGTGTGCCTGTGTCGCAGAATCACAGAAAGGTTGAGATTGGAAGGGACCTCTGGAGGTCACCTGGGCACCACTAAAAGGAGACTGGATCTGTCCTCTTTTCACCCTCCCTTCAGGTATTTATATGCATTGCTAAGACCCTCTTGAATCTTCCCTTCTCGAGGCTGTATAGTCCCAGCTCTCTCAGCCTTTCCTCATGGAAGAGATACTCCAGTCCCTTCATCATCCGTGTGGCTCTTTGCTGGACTCTCTCCAGTATGTCCACGTCTCTCTTTTACTGAGCAGCCCAGAGCCGGACATAATAGAAGTAGAAGTATCTGAGATCTGTCTGCATCTACAGTCAGGATGTAACTGAAACATAGATCCCAAAAAGTGTGTAACACTAAAAACCCCTGGTGTTTAAACTTCATTAACAAGCCTGTAAGCAAAATAAAACACTACCAAATATATAAGAAACTCTATCTGCAATAATTATTGAAACATAATAATAAACTAGAGCATTTTAAGACAGGAAAGTAAATCCAATGTTTACAAACAGACCTAAAGCAGAAATTCAGATTTGAAATGACTTGGAATCTGAATAAGTTGCAGTGGTTAAAATAGTAATTCTTCTGGAAAGTGACATAAGATCTTTAATTAAAAATGTTGGGAAATTTGATTTTATACTAAGAAGATGGTTTCAGGTTTGACTTTGTGTACCACTGTACAGAATAACCAACTAACATGCTTTCCTTTAGCACATGTTTTTCTTAGATGTTGGTTTAAGTCCTGACCCTTTGTAATTCTCTTAGTGTCAAGCCCTGAGAGGTTCACAGCTTGAGGTTAACTGGCTGCAGCCATTAAACCTCTGTTTTAACCTCACAACTGCTTTCTGGAATGCTAGAGAAATCCATTGCTGGAGAAATTTGGAATAAGAGCCCTTGATCAAAAATCAGGAAGTTTATTATTCAAGCTAAAGTAAAATTACAATGTGTGCCTCTGGGATGCTAACTAGCTTTGTAAAATCACATCACCGGGTGGTACAAGTGCTGTGAAGTAAACCAGAACTATTATGTTCCTTTCCCCTCACTCTGGCTTCTTAGCTATTCTCAATTAATTTAAAAGCTTTGCCTGCCAAGTTGCTCTTTTCTGCCTTGGAGCTGAATGCACACTTCTTGATTTTCAGCATCCACTTCCCTCACAAACAGGTCATTCACTGAAAGCATTAGTCCATAAACTTCTCAGATCTACACACAGTTTTAGTTCTAAACTCCTGACTGACACTTTATCGCTTAATACGGTTGCGTATGCCAATGGAAGATCACTTCCTGTTTTTCACAAGCTTCAGTAATTTGATGAATTACTGACTGTAAATAAAGGTTACTGGCCTCTCTCAGTTTGAAATTTTGCTTTCAGATGCTTTTGACTTTCTGGACTTAGGAAATAATATTTCATGCTGCAAGTGCTACCAGGAGTTGACCTAGGAAAATTTATGCATGTCAAGTGAATCCTAGCAATATTTTATTCGGGAAGGTCTGACTTTCCTCTAGTGCAGGCTTTTTGACTTGTGCCAGAAAGTACTCACCTTTAGTCTATCTTTTGCCAGTCCTGTGAAAACCCACACAGATCAAAAAGTCAGTCTGCGTGTGCTCCAAAATGATGAAGAAGGGTTTTTCAACTCAAGTCTCGCTGTTTCCAGTGAACATGCTGCAGCATCACAGAGTGACAGTACATGTACCTCCCCCACTAAAGAACCGTGTATGATCCCTTCAGCCTTAAGTATACAGATTTAAGACTAAGGTTAAAACAAATCTGCACTTTTTTTGTAGTGGCTACTTGTAGTAGCTCTAAGCTGATCACTGGAGCTGAGGTACCACAGTCCTTGAATTAATACAACTGAGTTGCTTCTCAACTGAGCTGTGGTAACTGTCTGCTTGTGTGCACCAAATCCATTGCAAATGTGAAATAAAACATATTAATTCAAACTACCATGAAGAGGATTACCATAATAATTTGTTATACACATCTTGCTTTGCAGGAAAGGTAAAGCAGAGAAATACAGTCATCTGCTGTGACTGCTGAAGAGCAGGAATCCATTAAGCTGCAAGAAAACAGTTCCTTTTGAAAGACAGTTTATACACAGAAGGGGAAGATTTTTCTGCCTTGTGTTTGAAAAGAAGTCACCTTTCTGTTCAGTCCCTTAAAACCATACAGTTGTTTACAAGGAAGCCAGCTTATTCAAACCTAGAGAACAGCAGAGCTGTACCTGGGATCATATGGGGAGGAACTTAGAGGAAGATGGTGATGGAGTGGAGGATGTGATCGGGTGAGATCATGAAGACAAAGTTTAGGAGCCAGAGAAGAAAACAAAGGAAGAGTCAGAAAGTTCATGAGAACTAGGAAGAAGTAGGATTTTGTTGCCCTATATAATTTCCAGCATTTCTGGAAGGTAGGTAGATGGGGATGTTGTTGTGTATATAGTAGCTCAGTGCTCACTGAGGCAGATGAGACTGGAAATTAGGGAGGCTGGTGAGGAAAGAGCAGCTGTTGGCCAAATATACCCCTTAGGATTCAGAGAAAATGTTGGGATAGAAACCCAATTTCTATAGTTCTAGAAAAAAGATCAAAGTAACTGAATCAAAGAGAAAAAAATACATTGTGCCATTGAGATCAAAAAACACAGCTGTCATCAGAAGAAGAAAGGAAGGCAGTAGAGCAGGATGCCAGTGAATCTAATGGGACGTGGTTCAGAAGGAAAAAGGCAGAAACCAGCTGTGGGAGAAAGAAAGATGGACTGTAAAATAGGAGACTGGTATTAGACTTTCAGAGTATAGGAGATATAAGAAAATGATGGGCTAGTACAAGAACTGCAAAAGATAGCAAGGGATCTGCAGCAGGAGCTAAGAGGGACTGGTGCAGGGACTTGAATTGGTTAGCCTGGATAAATTAGAACTTGGAACAGAGGCCTTGAAGGTGGTTGAGGAGACTGGGACTTCCATAAAAGGCAAGACATGGAGTAGAGCTGAAAAAGAATCAAAATTCCTCAGTCCCACCATCTTTTCCCTGTGCAAAACCAACTGGCAAAGCATCCTGTTCCCCTCCAGTGTGATACCATACACAGAAAAATAGCTAGCACTTAATCTGTTATTAAAAGAAGAGGCTTGAGGTGCTGGAACTAGATGTCCCACTCTTTCTATGTCTGTATAAGATACATTTTAATGTCATGGGATGAGATTTTTCTTTTTGAAGAAAAAGCAAATTCAAAAAGTGTATGCACAAAAAAAGTCAGAAATATTGTGGGATTGGAAGGTCAAGCACTTTTGTGTTACCTATGCAACTAATTCATCTTGTTTGTGCTTGTACATTAAGATAAAGTGTTTAAGGATTCAGAGAGAAACCTGCGCTTTTTATTTTCTTGATCTTTACATGATAAAGAATTGCACTGGGAAAACAGAACCTATCCATGAAAGTTTCTGAACAACTGTGAACTAGTTCAGAAAATAAATAAAACCTTTCCTTTGGAAGCACATGCAGGGAGTACAGTCTTGTCCCCAAGATACCGAGGGCAGGATTGACCTGTGACTAGTACACATGACATTTTCTTTCTTTAATATCACGGTTTCATGACTTTGGACTTGGACAAGAAAATGCACAGTCCCCACAGCTTTCCTGCTTTGAGAGGTTCTTGTGGTTCATAAGCCGAAACTCCTGAGTCAAGCAGAGAAGATCTGAAGCGCAGTGTTGTGGCACAGGATATGAAACTCATTGTAATTGGAGTCATATCTGGGGCTCACATCAGGATCAAAAAACCTTTCATGGTTTATGGCAAAAGATAATCTCCAAGGAAATCTGACATCTTCAAAGGTGTCAGTGCAAAGTTGTTGAACTTCACACACACTGTTAGATAAACCTCACTATTCTAGAAAATATTGCAGATAACTCAGTCTTGCCATCCATTTGCACTTTCATGTTATTTAGACAGCTCTGTCTATAACATTCATGCTGTATGGACACATATAAAAGTGATTTTTAGGATGTCCTAAAATTCCTTGTACAAGAAGTACAAGGATCTTTACTACAAACATTTGCATATTTACAAAGTACATACTTTGTAATACACTACAACACAGGTGTTTTCTTTTTTCTCTCCCAGACAGCTTGTAACCCTTGTAAACTAGAGGAGTCTGAGAAGAACATGAGATCATTGTTCTTTTCAGAATTGCTTTGGGATTTTTAATGACTAAGAAGTACATGTTCATGTTAACATTTATGCTGAGCATTTCTTGCAGCTCCATGGATAAAATGGAAATAGACAAAATAGCCCTCCTGAGACACATAAACTCCAGAATTAACACAGTCTGAAAATCAGGTGCACTGGGGTAATGTTCCAAAACAGCTTCAAAGCCAGTCACCCTTGCAGGTGTTGAATACCTGCAACACCTTTTCTCTTTGTGTTTAATTTGCTGTTTCTTACTGAATGGGCATTCTGTGCCACTTCATTTCAACATCTCTAGTATCCCACAAAACAAACCTTTCAAGTTTCCTAACTTGTCCAAAAACTTGATTCCAGTAACATGAGAAAAGAGAAAAAGAATATAAACCTCAATATTTTCAATGGCTTCCAGCAATATATTTTTCTTTTTCTACTAGCTGAATCCTGTCTTCATTCTTAGCTGTTATCTCTCACTTCCTGATGTGTCTAGCATAACAGAGCTAAAATTTTTGTCTGATAACATGGATTTAGTTGCTGTGTCTAGTGCTGCTTCCTTTCTTGTGAGCTGTTTTAGCCTGCTTTGTTGTCCAGACTTTTGCCTTCTGTTGCATGCAGCGCAGATTGGTCTTTTATCCCAGTCTCTATTGTTTGGCAGATTGTTGATAATGTTGTTGTTGTAATGGGTATCTTTATGGCCAAACTGCTCTAGGAAAACTTTTCTAAGAAAACGAATGAATTTATAGAGAAACTGTGCCAATCAGCAAAATGTATGTGATGTTGCCTCAAAGAACACTACCTGCTTTTCCATGTTTGTTTAGAGGCCATATTTACTTAGAAGACACTTGAGCTCCTTCTTAAAAGTATGATGAAATTGAAAGAGCCATTCTTTACATCTATGAGATGATCTAGATTTTAAACAGCTGATAGAGCATAATTGGTTAAGATATGTTAAGAACTTGTAATCACATGCAACTCTTTCAAACTAATTTATGCTTTTCTAACTTCTGGTCATCATGCGCTTTTTTTCAATGAGAGGATATAAAACATGGAATGTTGAACACTAATACATCAGTAACTAACAATTGCATATAATTTCTTTTTCTGCTTGGACTAGTCAGCATTTGGATAGAGGTAGATTCTTACAGAGCATAAAGGCATGGTTAGATCTCCAATAAATTAGTAAGAATCTTATCATTAAAGTCAAAGAGCTGGATATGAAGCTGAATACAGAGAATCAAATATATCCTCATGTAAATGAGAGCCAAGGAAGAGATTTCAGGACTGAAACATGAAAACAGGTAGAAATAAGTGATCTAACAAAGCTGGAAGAGAGCTGCATAGAGAGGTTTCCAGTTTAAACTTCTCAGCATATCAACTGGTTTACTGGAACACATCCCTCTGCTTAAAGCAAAGTATGTCTCTCCAAAGTCCACTGAATTAAATGTGTGGCTTACTTCTGGATAGGAACAGGTCCCTCTGAGAAACTGGTAATACTGGGACATAGTTTGTGTTTATCCCTGAACACGAACAAGATGAATTTTTTCATAAAACATAACCCTGAGAGCACTTCTGCAGTTTGTTGGTGTAAGGGTTCAGCAAGTAGAGCAGTGAGACTAAAATGCAAGGGTATTTTATAATATCCCTAATCTTTTAACTGTAAATGGCCATTTGGACACCCCAAAAATTTCAGGTTTTAAAAAGGTAGACACGGACACTTTAAAATGTCTTAGGATTCAATATTAGAGTGAGCACAGTGTATGGAGAAACTATCATGAAATGATGATTTTTCCTGTGTAGTGGTAAATGTAGGATCAGTAACTAAAGCACTTGAGTCTCCTAGGAGGGTTTGTGAAATAAAAAACTCTCACTGAGGAGTGGTTATACATTCAAATGATTCTGTTGTCATATGAAAAGCTGTTCAACAATATGATTAAAGGCTTTCTATCTGTTTGGAAGAGAGTATGGTTTTCAACAGAATATCGACTTCAGTGGGGTTATTTTCACAGGCTACCACCAGGGAAAAAGGTTCCCACTTCAGTCTTTGTTAGTAAATATTTTGATCTTTTGTTGGGGAAGGAATGTGTCACAGATTCACAAACACGTACAGTTCTGTGTTAGAAAAGAATGAAGAATGTATCAAAAAAAAAGTAGTGAAACGAACAACAGTAGTAATAGTTTTAAGCAATAATTAATAATGAATTGACAAAGCAGGAGCTAAACAGTCACTGTTGCATGTTTATTGTACATTTTAAGAATATAAGAACTGAGTCAAAATACACATAGCCAATAAACATGGATTAAAAAGCCCAAATTAAATTGGTAGTCAAATATGCATGAATGTATATGCACTTGGTAGACACTAGTGGCATTTCCCTGTTCCATCATAGTCCCACTTGATAAACATTAATATTTAAAGATTGATGACTTCCATTATGTCTGCAATATTGCTCAGGAAAGTCTGGGAATAAAAATATTTCCTGAAGTCAGGTAGTTACAACATTAATTGGTACTGGAAGCATGTGCAATGACTGCCTACATCTTAGACCATGTCTGCCCAGGAGCTTCCTTATTGTTACGTGAGTCTGGTTCACTTCATAATCTCTAATGTGGCTGGAAATACATCAGCAAAATCAATATATTTGTATAACAGCTTGCCTCTCCCTTTTATTTCAGGAAAATAAGCTATACCGGTAAATAAGAGGTTTTGCTTACAAGGGTTTCTTGTGCTGAAGTCTGCTGAACACAGCCATCCATGGTGGTCAGTAATCACATCCCCACAGCCTTAGCCAAGACAGGTGTAACAAGTATTTATCAAAGCATTTGTTCTTCACCATGTTTAGAGCATGAGTGGTTCTTGTGAAAGGGGCACTGCTCACTGTCACCCATTGAGGTATAACACAGACGTAGCACGTACCTCCTTTTTTACTCTTGTACTTCAGAGCTGTTTTTGTGGAAGCCCCAGACACCAGGCAAAACAATGTTTTTACTTCCTTAGTCTGAGCACACCATCTCTGAAGTCATATCAATGCACGGTAACTTATATGATCTGTACGATGAGAAGCTGTCAACACGAAATGTATTTTTCCAGATAACACACCCAAACTAGCATATCTTTTCAATATTTTTCAGAGCAGCAGTTATCTGTCATAATGACAGACTCGGAACATTCTGTATCTTCTTACTAAGCTCTTTGCCACCAAGTCTCACTGCCAGCAGTGCTTTGAACTCTGAGAGTTATCGAAGGAGGAAAAGCTTTCTTACCTAACTGAGCTGCTGCCAGCGTCGAGGTCTTGTGCTGTCACTGCACCTATAATGGTGCCCACAGGCGTATCCTCATAAACCTCCATTGTGTACATTGGCTTGCTGAAAACTGGAGGTTCATCCATGTCCAATACATTTATCTTCACAGTGGCAGTATCTTTGAATGGACCCACCGAATGAAATCGATGGTCAAGATGGAGATTGGAGGCTTCGACTTTAAAGGTGTATGCCTTCTTTGTTTCAAAGTCTAATGGCTGTAGAAAGAAAAAAAGCAAAACATCAGATTTGACTAAAGATTAAACATTGCAAAATCACTTTGGTAGAATAAACCTGACATATCTTAACACACCTCCAGTGTAAACTGAGATTATTAGCTCCTTAGCTAATAATCTAATCTTGTTTTGCAGTTCATCTCATGGCAAGGTGGTTTCTGAAATAGGCCAAATGAATCATATCCAGGAAATGACTATTTCTTTACATCAAAAAAATCAGGATGACTGGCATAGATGTAAACAGTTACGCTGTAGATGTGTGAAGTTAAATGAGTGAGATTAATCTCTTGCAAATGATCTGTGTGCAGGTTAGCCAGAGATCTGCATTCACAACCCACAGGCAATCAGCTGTCTCTAGCTGATCCAGTTCCTTAAGTGGAAGATTTCCATTTCTTTTAGCAGGAAAAGCTTTCAAAGGACCATGGCAGTGATGGAAATGTGCCCAAATGAAAACTCTGATATGTACCAATGGGTGAAACCAAACTTCAGGTGTGGCTTGTAATGTGAATTCAAACTTCATATGAACCAAGTTTTTCCTGTAAAATGTGCATCTTAGCAGTCAACTGCTATTCATGTTGTTTATTTGAACTGAATGTATCTTGAAAAATGCAGACTTTGACTCTGTCTTATGATCCTAAGTGTAATCCATAAGGTCCTGAAAGCATCAGGACCTGTCTTTGTGTACCTATCTGGGTTTTTGATGGAAATGCATCCTGCAATCACATTGTTTTGGTATTGGTTTCTGTCAATGTAGATCAATTTAGTGCCTTTGCTTTTAGAAAAGTAATAGTATAGAAGGCCCTACCGCAGTCTTATTTGGTTGAAAAGACACAGAACTTTTATTTTCAGTTGAAGCGTTTAACTGCATTTGCTTTCATGTTGTTTTTAATGTTACTGACAAAGTCTTTTCCTGATGTCTGGGTAACACTGGCACCTAGTGGTTTCTGTCTATAATTATCAAATTGGAAATTTTCTAACGGGAAAAGTTATGCTATCTGGAAAAGAGAGCAGGATCACAAATGTATAAGCAAGAACATTTCAGTGTCTGTCTTTTTTTTTTTTTCCCCAGCCATTATTACCACAGTGTTTCCAGTCATTTGTCACAGCTAGGATAGATTTAAATTCTGACATTTTCTGTTCTTATCACAACAGGACATAATTGGCCAGATGACTGGCTGGTGTAAATTGAAGTAGCTTCATTAAAATCAATTGAGTTACCTTGACTTACATTAGCTGAATAGCTAGCATAATGATTTCAAATCCGTATGAAAGATTTTATAAATTTAATAAACTACATGGTCAGTCTTTTCTGAGCTGGGGATTTAAAATTAGACATCCAAGTCTATATGCCATAGAAATAATCACACTTAAAAGCCAAGTACTACTAAGGAATCCACTGCCACATGCAACCATCCTCCTACGGACAAAATTCAGAGTAAAACCCAGTATGAGTTGCACCTTCGTGACTGGACTGACAGAAAGGAGAAGAAAGTAAGACTGAGAAGAAACAGACAAAATTGTGTGGAAGATCTTGTGCCATGGTGGGGAAACCCTAAGCTGTTGCCTTCATTACAAATGGACATGCTGCTTCATTATCCATTGTTATCACACTGTCTTTTCAGTTTCTATACTAGTCAAGTTCACTGCTATTCAATGCCAAAAAAATCTTCCTCCAAACAAACAGACCCCACCCCCCCAATATTCTCCATATTATTATATAAATTGTTAATACATTTTCAAAAAATATATTAAGGAGAGAAAACCTGGAGTTTAAAGAACCAGTCTGGAATGGAAAAAGTCTAAGTATGAGGGGTTAAGCTAGAGATAAATGATTAGGACAGAGAAAGCAACAAATCTAATCTCTCAATTAAGTAGCAATTCTAACTGATGCCTTGTATGTGTCTTTTATACCCACAAAATTGCATTAAAACTGTTCAGTCTGGCTCCTGTGATGCATGAGTATATTTGTGGATAGATGTGCTAATGGAAAGAGCCATAATCCATGCAGTCCTTGCAGTCTGTCTTTCAGCAAGAGTATAAACATAGCAGAATGTTAAAAATCTTACAAATAAAACCCCTGTAAGATTATTGAAACACCTTTCAATAAATCACATTTTAATGGGATGACTTCACAGAGGCGTTTTGTTTGGTTTTGTTTTTTTAAATAACCGATAGAAATATTTATTGCTTCTATAAAAGTAATTATATTCAGAAAGCTAAGTTTGAATAAGGTTTTTATTTTACAAAAGTTATGAGTTTTCCACAGTAAACAGCATTTTTGCTAATATTAAGGTTAATATTGCCTTAATGTAGTAAGACAATGTCTTACTAACTATGAACTATTCAACAATTAGAGGAGTATTTCTAATTGATATTCCAGGTATCAGCGACAATAGATGTATTTGGCCCCCTTACTGGTTCTTACCTGCCTTTTCCTGCGTCGCGGTTACAAGCTGCTCTATATAGTTGCATAGTAAAGCGCTATCAGCATATACACAGCTGCGTGCAGCAAAGGCTTTCTACAAATCCCAAAACCAAATACCACATACTGACAAATCACTTTATCTTGCAACTCTGGAAGTGCCACAAAGGGGCTTATTTATTATGACTAGGAAAGCACATAAACAGCTCTGTGTTAGAAATAAACATATTTTGAAATATTACTGTTTCCCATATTCAAGGCAGAAGTTAAGAAATGCTACTATATAGATGTATCTGTATCTAAATTTATATATTAGATAGGTAGATGGTTAGATAGGGGGAGAGAGAGAGAGAATTAAAGAACTGAAAAAAAAAAGAATGGGCTGAAAGATATAATGAATACTGATGAGAAGAATGGCAAAGCTGGGAAAAGAACTATACTGTCAGTTTATCCTGCTTCACAAAGAGGCAGGACCAGAAACTCCAGAAATTTCTGCTGTTATTTACAAATAAAGCTACAACAGCATTTTTTTTGATACAGACTTTCATGATCCACACCTACAATGATGGAAAAGCTGTATTTTGGGATAAGACTCTAAGCCCAAGGCCATATGGATAGTTATGGACAGTAGCACTGGATTGAGAGGAAGCACATATTAATTTAGGCTTATCTTCATACTGGTGCTGTGCAACTGTAAAACAATTCTGTGTCATGTGTGCCCATCTCAAAACCTGGCAACGCTTTGCCCTTGAAGATGAATTGACCATCTATATGGTTTGTGAAATACTGTCATCTGACTACTTGCTGTGCTTCAACATGTTTCAGTAACAGCACTTCTGCACTGGATTTTAAATAGCATAAGGAAATAATTTGGATTATAGAGCAGGTTGATTTATTAAAGGAAGCTCTAGTTAACCAAGAACATTCATTAATTACAGAGATGAGAATGCACAGTGAAAAAGGAGATCTGTAGGCCAAATCTACAGCAAGTGCTGTAGATTTGATCAAATCTGAAGTGAGTGTTTCAAGATTTGATGGGAAGTGGGCAAAATATATGTATGGTCTGTATCTGAAGAAGGGAAGAAGCTCATTCTTCTCTGTGGTTGCCATGGTCTTTATGATTGCATCTGCACCTGAGTCAGCACTTTCTGCCTGTATTGAAGGACTTAATATCACCTTGCTTCTTCCTCCAAATGCAAAACCACAATTCCCACTCACAACAGTTGTGGGACAACAAGACTCACACACAAGTGGGACACCTCCTAGTGGGAGGTGTCCCTGCCCATGGCAGGGGGGTTGGAACTAGATGATCTTTAAGGTCCCTTCCAACTCAAACGATTCTATGATTCTATAAGTTTATGAGTTACAATTATAGGCAGAGAGTGCCTATGCACACACCTGCAGAACACTTCCATCCCTGACAGTGTTCAAGACCAGGCTGGATGGGGCTTTGAGCAACCCGGTTTAGTGGGAGGTGTCCCTGCCCATGGCAGAGGGGTTGAGACTAGATGATCTATAAAGTCCCTTCTAACCTAAACCATTCTATGATTCTATGATTCCCTGCCTCTGGAGATGAAGGGGTGGAGTGAGGTGAGGAGTGTACAGTCTTGCTTTTAAAGCAAGTGGTAGCAGTAATGCAATTCTAGCTGAGGGACATCAGGAGTCTTGCCTTATGCTCACTATTATGGTGTGCAGATGCTATCAGACTGACCTTACATTATAGCAATGTCCCAGCACTACATACATGGGCTGAGCAAGACAACTCAGCTTAGTCAACAGTCAAACTTCTACTTGCTGATTCCAATTAAAGGCTTTTTAAAAGTGGCCTCTGAGGTTACAAGGACGTATACACTCCAAATACCCTCCTGCAGCTACTGGGTCTGTTCATGGTCCTCCCAGTTTCTGTTATTTTATCATCACTAAAGTTACTGTTTCTCATCATGTAGTGCTATGTACTTTCTGATATGCTGTTATTTCATGGATACAGCTTTGTGGCCTGATCAGTTAGTAGTGATACACAGCTTACAAAAAATAAGATGCAGATGCTCCCTGAGCTTCCACTGAGCCACATGGAGAAGCTCACCCAGTACGGTGAAGTACTGTTGGATCATACCAGATGAAGTCTAATAACAGTTTTTTCCTGAGTTTTAATGACACTGCAGAAATTAGTAAAATAATGTCTGAGCCTCAGTGCTTGAACCCTGCTCAATTTTTGGATTAGCTCATGCTGAGCCAATTAAGACACTTCTGCACACAATGGGCTTACCCTATAAACTCATCCTTAGTTTAATAAATTTAGTGCCAACTGTTCAGTGAAGCTTGCATCCTTCTGTTTTCCTTTGTCAGGTATGATCATTAAAGATGTCTTATCAATTTCAATAAAATCAGGAGCTTGCCTGGGACTGACGCATTTTCCCTCCATATCTGGGAGCACTACTCCGTGCCCCACCTGAGGCCGTTACACTCCGGTCCGAAGGAGGTGGTCCCTTCTGTCACCCTGCTTTTTGTAGCTTACGCTCACTGTAGCTTGCTGAAGCATTCAGGTAGGATAACAGATACTATATAAATATAAAACCCAATAAACACTGTATAAAATAGCACCAGACAAGGGAAGAAATTGGTCATTGCATTCCTAATACAGTAATATTTCGTACCCTTACGGAGAACTGTATGCAGCACTGTCCTAAAGCCAGGCATTTCCCCCTCTTTTTACTGATACTATTTCTCCCCTTTTTTTGAGAGACAGAGGAAGCAATCACTGTATTAACCACACAGTGGCGCTAGATGGCATTTGGATCAATTCCTTAGCAGAATATAAGAAAAGCTATTCCATTTTTAATATATGTAAATAGCACAAGAGTAGTAGTAATCAAGCTTATTGTGATCATAGCATGAAAATAAATTAGCAACCACACCAGATGATTTAAGATGTGCACCTATAGGTGCTATAGGTGTTTGTGCCCATTTAGTGTCTGAGAAGCAGAGAATGGCCTTTTGCCAATGAATTTAGTGTGCTGAAAGGAAAAGTTTGGCTTGTGCAATTTTTTATCATCAAATGTATTTTCCACCAAAAACAAATGTTTTGATATAGAAATGTCTTTTTTTTTTTTTTTTTTCATAACAACAGGAAAAAACCCATCTACGCAGTAACTGAGTTTCTGGCTGCAAGAAAGTTTTCAGAAAAAATAAAAACAAACTTTAAAAATTATTTTTAAATGGTTCAGCACTGAATTACTGCAGCACTTACAGCATCAGAATATGCTACGATACAGAAAAAAAGTGCAAACCTGTTTTTACGGCACATGGCACGGTTTATTAGTGTCTTTGCTTATTATGGAGAATTCATCATTGAAAGTGCTGGTCCTACTCAGTCACCAGCTTTGATTTAAACAAGAACTTAAATACATACCTAACTTAAATATTTACATAATCCCACAAGGTCAAATAAGTGTTTTAAACATTATGCAACATGAAATTGCTTCTGTGTAAGCAAATGAATAATGCTGTTGCAAGCTTGTACTGGAAGAGTAGTGTGCATTTTAATATGTGTCTACAGAATTGTGAATGTCCAGCATTTCTGACAATCTGAAAACTGCAACCCATGGAAACACATTCACATTATTACAAGCATAGAGCATAGGAAAAGTCAAATCACTTAACAGTATCCTTAAGAATCTGGATTGTTCTTGTTTAACCTGGGATCCAGCAAGGAACTTAAGTGGATGATTCCAAAATGTTTTAAAACACTTGGGTCATTTAAATCTTAGTGAATGGGACCTTTTCCCTGAGAAAAGTTTTGTGAAGGGCAACGTGTAGGGTCTGTATAAAGCATTCTGTGCTGTGTGTTGGGTTTATTTTCTTTCCATACTCCTTAATAGAACAAAGCTGGCATACCCTGACCTTCACAGCCTGTCACTGTCCCCAGGCTCACTGTGATGAAGAAGATTAAGAAGGGATTAGGATTGTATTTTTTTACCCTCCTGTTCAGTCACAGAGATGTATCATTTACATTAGGCAACATCAACAGATGTTCTGCCGTTGCAAAAGTGCCCTAAGCTTTCGGATATGCCTTGTTACTGAAAAGACTAAGTAAACACAGTGAAATACAATGGTCAACTCTAAAGTATATGGATATAGAATTAGTTGTACAATTATTTTTTTTTAATTAGTGGTTCAGTTAGATATTATATAATTCCCCATATAGCAATTTCAAAAGTGGCCAGATATTTTGCCTATGCTGATCCTAAAATTACTACATCAGGAAAATTCATACGTGGATGCTCTTCAATGGTAATAAATATTATATGCACGCTTTTTAAATTTGCATTGGCAATCTGAATGTTTAGTCCATACAGTCTAATACTTAACCACAAGTATGGAAAAATTTCATTGCTGTGTATAAAAGCAAGCAGCACATCTTGGACTTAGGACTAATCCAGGGAGATCTGAATCCTATCAAAAGCCTACTCTTGATGCTCAAACATTCATTTTTCAATGGTTCCCACTCATTGCCATTTCCGGCTGCGTACAGAGGGGTGTGAAGCCACTCAGCCTGACGGTTCCAGGTGGAGATATTTTTGAGTCATCTGCATAGAGGAAAAAAGGTGATCTGAATGATTTTCAAAAATGAAACAAAGTTTAGAAATTCACATAAGGAGGAAGCAGTACATTCAAACTTTTGCTCAGAAAAGAAGGGGGTGTGTGAAGAGTGCAAAGAGTTTGTGTTTCATTGACAAATTACTTCCTGTATGTATGGTACAGTCTGTTTTATGTCACTAAAACTAGCAGAAGATTAAGTGGCTTGACATCATCTGGTCTTTTAATGCACCCATAGATAATTTACTATTTCCCGGGTCAAGAAACTGAAGACAGGAATTCCATTGTTAGAATGCGTATAATGCAAATATAGATCCATAGTCAGAGCCAGGGGAAATTTAAGTAGCTGAATTCTAAATTTTCTTGGAACTAAAGCTTCTCTTTTCCTAAAGCTTGTCTTATACGTGTCCAGAACTCTTTCCTTCCCAGACCCTTCTGGAGTATTCAGTTATACATGCGTTTATTTTACAAAAATTACACCCACAAGCATGAGCTGTCTATAAAACATAACTTGGCCTTTCAAAATGATCTGGTGGTTCAGATTTCTTCTTACTAAGCACATTGATCATTGGTGTACATGTACATGTACATGCCTGGGCTCATAAGACAACCATTTGTTAAAATGTGACTGTCCCTGTTTTGGATATCTCCTACTGAGTGCTTTAATCACTAAATTCCAAATAACTCTTATCCTTTCCATCTTCAAAATTCATACATTCAGTCATCTTGGACTTATTCTAGTGCACTAAAGCAACATCAACAGCTGAGATGCAGTGTGCTCCCTTGCAGGAATATCTGATAACCAGCTATTTGGGACACTAATAGGAGACTGGAAGTAGGACATACCAATTTTCAACCATTTGGGACTCTTCTAGCCTGAGTAAAAACTCTTTTCACCACAGTATTGTACAGCAGATTCATTATTAAAATAACAAACATAAAATTAAATTTTTCAAAATAAAATGCTGAAAAATAAAATAAATATATCATCTCAAATGCAAAATATAGCTCTTCAATTCCACGCTCTGAATTATAGCATTTCTCATAAAATTTTAGGTGGGAAACTTCCATAGAAGAGAAATTATACTTTCTAGACAGAGATAAGAATTACTTCTCTGCCATTAAAACCGACATTGTTTATGAAAAGTCACACCTGATTATATATGAAATGAAACATTAAACTCCAATATCTTTTAAGACTAAGATCGCAAACATAGATTCTAATAAAGATACAAACTAGTGTGTGTTACTTACGAGGTGTAATTGAACAACATTTAATTCTCTTACCTAGTTTATCACTTGAGCCATAGGTACATACGCCCCATTGGTGCCACATACCTTTTTCAGTTTGATGACTCCTTCCTGGGTATCCTCATCTGTTGTGATGTCAAACAAGTTTCCTCCATCTCCTGGAACTATGTTGTACTCAATTTCTGCATTTTTCCCAAAATCAGGATCCACAGCTCTGATCCTTCCAATGGCAGAACCAACATGAGAGGACTCAGGTACTTTTAAATGGAAGATACCTGTGACAAAGAGGTAGACAGTCGTTCTTGGGATTTCTTGATAATTAACATAGTATATCTGATTAAAACCATGGAGTATGTGTAAAATAAACAAACTTAAATCATCCAATTAAAATGATGAGATCAAAACAACAAAGGATTAGAAAAAGATATGCATGTTTTACTTACTGGACAGGCTAATTTCCTCTAGTTTCTAGATTTGGTCCAGTACAACTGTAAGGCCCTTAGCAACTCTATCTCTTGAGATACCTATCTATATTTATATCTTTAATTAAATTCTACTTGTAGACAGTATATGTTTATAAGCATTTTCCTCCCTCTACATTTAACAGCTTTCAGTATCTGAATTTTTATTTTTAGAAAATATATCTATGCATTTCACAGTGGTTGAAAGGAAAAATTCAATACAAAAAGGAATTTTCACTCATTTCCATAATATTCAGTATTATAATTACATGTACAAGTCCTTGTGGGGGGGAAGATAGAAAGCGTATTGTTTGTACGTTGTTCATACATTAGCCACCAGAGGGTGCTCTTACTAAAATTTCAGCGCTAAACATAAATTTTCAGCTCTGCACGTTTTTATTTTCAGTTTATTTACTATTAATGGTAACAAAAGATATAAAAAAAATCACATGAAAATTACACACTTAAAACTACTACCAATATTTGAGGACAAAAGGGCTTCATTCAGGGAAACTGCTATGTTGAAGAAATACTAGACATAATAGTTAAAATAGCAAAAAGGTCCAAAGCACTACAAGTCACCCTTGACCTTTAATGACATAAGTGGCAGCAGGCTTTAGTATATTCCACTGTGCCCTGGCTTATTACACCACTGCTGAAGCACCTGCCTTCCCCGCTTACAGCTGCACGTCTCGCTGGAGTTGTTATTTCGCACAGCTGGTAGTGAACACCACCATGGTGAGCATTTCCAGTGGGCAGGTAGTGCTCACCTTTCTTCACACAGCTGCCTTTGCAATCAAACACACCAGCAGCTTTTGGAGCTGATTTCAGTGGGCCCAGGGATGTTTGATTCATTTCATCCTGTCTCTGAACAAAGCTGGCATTTGCTTGCCCCATCAGCTGAGCATTTCGTTTTCCTGGGTCATCCTCCATCAGCTCTCACAGAGCAGCCGCTTCAGTGCAGGAAAACATTGGCAATGGTCTTCTCTGTTGCTCTACATCTGAATATGTAGGAGGAAATTTACACCTCTTTTTCAATAGTATATCAGGACAGACATCTGTGGCTAGTGGGAGGCATATTAGGGGGATGTCTCAGAGATTTCCTCCTGGTAGTCATTCAGTCACACTTCACAAAATAAGGCTCTCAGAAGTTGGATACCATGCAACAGCAGGATAGATGACTTTCACATCCAGCTGCTGAATTACACAGCAAACGCTGCTCCCTGTTGTTCTCTCCTTACAATGCACGCTGTGCCAGCTTTTTCAGCTTTACAATAGTTCCAGGTGAGGAAAAACAATGACATTAGCACTGCTGGATTAGGAGCAAACCTACTCTTTTGTCAGCTAGTGATTTGGGTTATGGTATCTATATAATTGTCTACTTGATTGCCTCCAAAAAAATGTTTTGCATGCTTCCTCCCTCTGTCCATCACTATGCAAAGTATATCTGAAGGCAAAACTTGCTTTATTTCTTTGACAAAATCCTTGTAAGTAAAGTCCGCTTGTGTCAGCAACCACATTTGGACACTACCATGTGGCGCTCATTGACTGAGCTACTAAAGGTTGAGCAATTATCATTTCACTCTTTTTTTCCAAGGGAACATACTAAAGGAACCTTTGCTTCCTCTTTTTCCAAGGGAATGGACCAAAGGAAGCTTTACTACTTCTTCTTTTTGTTTTAACAGCTGAAAAGGAGCACTAAGATGCAAAATATCAAGACAGAGAAGCCTCAGCTATTTCTTAGTTGTACTTCAATGACTCTGAGTAAAGAATAAAATTTTATCATAGTATGCAGGAGACAATTACACATTCTCCTATTATCTAATGTCACTTACAAATATGTATATTACTGGGTCTCTGCTATGCAAGTTATTCAGGAGAGGTGAAAGAACAGGGATCCTAAAGGGTTCTGCCCACACCTGAATCTTATATTACATTTCCACAACATAGTTCTATCTCTGATGCCCAGGTCTTTTACAGACACTTACATTGTATAACAGAAACCATTGCTGCAGTGTTTGCCCTTTACAGCCACAACTTCGGTGCACATAAAAGGTAAGAGCATATGATAATAGATTTTTCCTTCTTTGCCTAGTTGATCTATTCTTAGTGAACTGAAGAGCACTCAGATTCATTAAAACAAACATTTCTCTATAAAATACTGTACCTGGCTGTAAAGCTTATGGGACTTAGATGAAGTCAAAGAAACACTACATTACTCATTTCAAGTTGTTTAGGCTTTTATCGGTTATTTTCAATGACTTGGCATTTCATCACTTCCAGAAATTCAACAGCAATAGAGATCAGGTCGTTCAGATTAATTTGAAACTCTGAAGTAATCTTCAACTCTGCCAGAGTCAGATCTCTGAAGATGTAGTATGTAATTACACTGTCATCGTCCTCCTGTAATAGTATCTTCACAGCATATGGAAGCTGTTAATGGTGCTACTGTGACAACATATTTGCCGAATACAATAAATGAAAACAAATAATGTATATTGTTGCCAGCTCAGGGAAAAACTTCAAGAGAATATAATGTATAGCATGAAAACTTTTTTTTTTTTCCCCAGAAAATAGTCTTTGTACAGAGGACATTTGAAATGATCAATACATGTTGCACATGAAATGTAACAGAAAGACAGTTTTGTAGCTTTTTATTGTTCTGTTTCTATAAGACATTACTTCTTGTTCTGGTCTTGCTATGACAGTTTAGCATTATTCAGTTTCTATATCCATTTTACCTGCATACACTACTACCTCCATTTGCTGTAGAGGTATATTGAAACAGGCCTGAGTAATAGCCCTTTACTCCCAAAGGTCTGGAAAAACTTGTTCTCTTCATCTTCTAAGAAAGATGGAACACGCAGCTCAGACAGACTTATGCAGCAGAATGTTATGCTGCTCAAATGGTTCTGTCAAATTTTGTACATTGTCTCATGTGACTTCTCTGCCTACAAAAATCTTTCCTTCTACTTGCATAATTCTTTTCTAAATGTGTTTTCTAAGTGTGCTGCTGGGTTTTGTAAAGGATGAGTGATATGGCAGGTACCAAAGGAGCAAGCCCTTACTTCCCTCAGACTGCACTATGAAACTGGACTCTGCAACTAGTTATGCCTCTGCTGATTTCAGTCATGTACATTGCATGCATGTCGGAGTATTTTCACATATAGGAAAGCTAGTAGCAATGCATATCACCTGGTCAAGACTTTTTGCTCTGCTGTAAATGGAATTTTAAGAAAAAAAAAAAAGCTATTTTTAAGTCCAAAAGTCATGTTCCAGTTGGCTTGCTTAACTTATGCAACACTTCACACTTAAATTATACTTAAAATTCAACCCCAAATCCAAAACTAGAGAAAATCCAGTGATTATGTAGCTTAACGTAGCCATTCAGGCATTCCCTTATATAGCCTTTGCAGTGTCTATCTGACTCAAGGTATGAAACTTCCTCAGAGTTTCAGGTTGAGCAGCATCAATAAGGATCATAAAAATAAAAAGAGTGATGATTCTGGGTTTTTTTCAGCTTTTAGGCTGAAATGACTCATAGGGCTTATTACTCAGCCCCAGAAGTGTTCAGGAACCCAAGGTGGAGGTGAGCTAACAACTAATACACACTGCCTCTGAGTTTCTAAATCAAAGATGGTTCCAAAGCACATAGCGGGAAGAAATCAGAGCTGAGTAAGTGACAGGTAATCAGTCATATTGACTGAAATTCAGCACACATTTACAGTTCTTTTGACATGATTAGATTAGTTTTAGTTTTTAAGGCTCAAAAGCTGTTCTGGGGTTTGATTTTTACTTACGAAGGGTTTTCTTTTGTTTTGTTTCTCCACACCTGCAGTTTATGGGTACACCATCATTTACCAACAAGATTTTCAATTCCGATGAGAATAAGAAATGAACGCCATCATTACATCTCACTAGCAAAACAAACATTAATAACCCAGGTTACCATCTAAGAACTTAAGCTAAATGCATAACAGCTCTCAACCAAGCAGCTGTAAATGCTATTTGAGGTTTTTTTTAAAACTCTCACCATACATGTACTGTGTTTATGCAGGATTATCCTCTCCTGCTTTTTCTTTGTCCGTATTTTTTTCAGTTCGCTTTGGCAGCTGCCAAAGTACTACATTGCAGTTAATCTTGATAGCATGATTCTTACAGGTAACAACATTGAAATAAAATAATTCCTTTGCCTTCGATCTAAATCTCTAATGTTTTCTCAGGAAAAAGAAACACAACAGATTATGTATATTATTATGTTCTTGCTAGCTTAAATTACTAAAGCATTTCAGTTTTTATCCTCACCAGGTTATAAGGGCATTGATTTTTGTCTTTTTAGGAAAAAGCCAAACACAACAGTTCACTTTTACTTGCTGGTATTTTTACAGTAGTGTAATAGGCAAAAGAAAGGATACTACAAATACAAGCAGGTACTAAACCTGTTCGCTAATCAGCCTAATCAGCAGCATCCGATGTACATGCTGGGAAGATGTTATTTAGCGCAGCAGTGAGATATATTCACGATTCTCCTAGCTGTGGCTCTGTGTCCTTGCATAGGGAAGAGAAAGGATGGGTTTTGTCACCATGTGCTCTTATGCAGGTCATGCACAACCTGGCATAGGCTGGTAAAACTTCAGTTATGGCAAGATTTCTTCCATCCTCAAACCCACTGCTCTGAGTCAGGGTTTAGAGAATCATAAAATCGTTATGGTTGGAAGAGACCTTTAAGATCATCAACTCCAACTGTTAACCTAGCACTGCCAAGTTACTACTAAACCATGTCCCTCAGCACTACATGTCTACATCTACACATCTTTTAAACACCTCCAGGGATAGGGACTCAACCACTTTCCTGGGCAGCCTCTTCCAACAGTTGACAACCCTTTCAGTGAAGAAATTTTTCCTAAAATCCAATCTAAACGTCCCCTGTGCAACTTGAGCCCATTTCCTCTTGTCCTATCACCTATTACTTGGGAGAAGAGACCAACACCCACCTTGCTACAACATCCTTCCAGGTAGTTGTAGAGAGCAATAAGGTCTCCCCTCAGCCTCCTTTTCTACAGGCTAAACAACCCCAGTTCCCTCAGCTGCTCCTCATAAGTCTTGTGCTCTAGACCTCATTATAGCCTCATTAGATAAAGCAAAACCATTCTTAAAAATTCCTGGTTCTCTGCTGTTGATTGCAAAGTCTACACTTAGCAAGAGCTATTTCTCCCCAGACTGCAGAATCACAAAATCACAGAATGATACGGGGTTGGAAGGGACCTCTGGAGATCATCTAGTCCAACCCCCCCTGCCAGAGGAGGTTCACCTAGAGCAGGTTGCACAGGAACATGTCCAGGTGGGTTTTGAATGTATCCAGAGATTCCACCCACCTCTGGGCAGCCTGTTCCACTGCTCTGCCACCCTCAAAGCAAAGAAGTTCTTCCTCATGTTTAAATGGAACTTCTATGTTCAAGAGATCCTGGATGTCTAGGGGTCTCCAGTTCAAGGGAAAATGAGCAGAAATAAAACCCCCTTTGAGTTTGATCTTGCCTGAATTTAGGGTAATCCACATGATGAAGCTTCCCCAGGGCTAGCAGCTGCTGAGCCAGGACTCTACCAGACCCTCAGGTGAGCTATCAGAATGAGTTTTTGAGGCTGTCCTCTTTCTTTCTTCCCTAGAGGGACAAAAAAGTTCATCATACCTGGTACAATTTTTGTATACTGAAAAATTTCAGTTTAACTGTTTGCTGTCTTTTTGACTGATAAGCTGTTGGCAGAAAGCTTTCTAAAAATAAATCTCCCCATTGCATGTCAGAGGTTATTATGTCACAGAGCGTAATGTCCCCCTTGTTGGAGCAAGGGTTCAGGAAATGCCAGTTAATTTTCTCAGCTAAAGATATTCAGACCCACAGCTTCTGTCTCCAAAGAGTGCTGCGTGTGGCAAAAAGAAAAGAGAATACTCTGTTTAACTGCAGAATGCAGAAATAATTCTAGAAGCAGTTGTTTGGAGCCACAGACACTCAGATATGTTTGTCTGTTCTTGTCATAACTAGGCAAGAATATAATCTTCTTTGAAGAATCTTAATTTTTCTTTTGTACGTTGGCATAATTTTACTAGGAGGCAAAGGAAATGCACATTTCTAGAACTTGATCACATTTATAATTAAGGGTTTCTCCTAGATGATATGGAGTTGAACTCTGACAAGCTGAGGAGACCAAATTAAGTTCCTGAGTAACTGCTTTAATCATGCTGTTATTACTATGTAGGAAAGATCCCACCATTATTACATCCCCTTCCATTGATCTTGGTATACAGAAAAGCAGCAGCTAAATGGTCATCTGTGCAAAAGCTGACTTTGTTGATGCATTCATGCGTTAGACAACGTGCTTCCTGCATCTCCGAGGGCTTATGTGGAAAACCAGTTGTAGATGATCAGCTTCATTATGTATCATGACCAATAAAGAACTGTTCTGCTAAGATCCAGTCTACTGATTAAGAAATTATTACCAAAGTCAGTAAAAAAAGCCCAAAATACAATGAGAAAAATAATTTTGTTGGGATATAATCTAAAAGCTTGAATCAGATGGTTTTATGTAAATTATAAGATGGTTATAAAGAATTATCAAGTTGCAGTGTGCCTTATGGATAGAAAAAGGATAGTTTTCAGGAGAAAATGTCTTTCGTTTTTCAGAATCTCAGGCAGCATGTAATTGCCATTTAGCAGGTAGGTCTATTGGTAATATTCTGGTGATCACACTGTCACCATGAAATAAATCAATACACTTATTCTCTCTATAAAATTTAAATTGCATGATATATGTGAAATGTTAACATGATAAAAAGTATATTGCCGAGGATGGGACACAGTGTTTGTAATGCTCTGCTTAACATCTCTGCTTCTTAAATATCTTGTGGGAGCTTTTTCATATTTTCTTTATTACTCTGGCACAAAATATAATAACACAAATTTACTACAATTCATTCACTCTTAAGAATGTGGTCAAACCATTTACTTGAGGATCTAAGCCAAGTGCTCTAAATCATCTGTATTGGAAGAATCATTTTTCTCTCCGTTGGCTGAGGAAATTAGGTCCCTATCTTTAGTCCTCTGAATCACACCTAAGTTGCACGCCTAAAATCACCTAAACAAAACATGCTCAACGTCTGTATTACTCAAAGGACAATCTGTGAAGCTTTGATCTTCTCTTCCTCATTGGGTAAATTTTATGTAAATGGTTTTCACTAAAATATATAATACTGTTCTTCACCATGTTGACACAGTCTGAAGCAGAAAATTATTATTTTTAAAGATAAAAATGTAAAATCATGAAGTAGAAGTGCACAATAATTTACTGCTCTTTGTTTCAAATTTTGGTTTACTGCATGAATTTCCCTTAAAATACTTGTAACTTACTGTGTCATATAGACCAAAAAATGATACAATTGGATGGCCATTGGCCTCACATTTGTAGTCTCATACTTTACAGCAAGTATGATCAACTTATCAAAAGTGATGTTTATGTCATCCAATTTAAGTGTTTAAAGGGGAGATCTCTAGATAGATACTGCTCCTTTTGCAATGAAATCTGTGGGTAGTGAGTGCTTAATTATAGATCCTTCTCTTGAGAGCACTGGTGATTACATTAATAAGGTCAAGAAATTTACTGTGGAAGCCACTGAGAAAAGAAAAATTGCCATGAATTCAAGAGAAAACTTGAAAGGATTCATCTAGAATATTTCTTTTATTTTCTTTTTATTTGTATAGCTTCCTTTATGCAAAAATTCAACTAAACATGTATTTGGACTCAGAAAAGACAGTTTCAAAACTGCTTGCTATCTGCATCTCCTGTTGCTGTCAGTAGGAACCTCTGGATTGTTGCAAGACACTTTTTGGGCATCTCATTTAATGCTTTTCCAAGGACTGGAGCACTCCTGAAAACCTGACCATAACAAGGACTGGAGCACTCCTGAAAATCTGACCATAATTGTGGTTGTTAGGTATTTCTGAAAATCATGATCGTAAACTACTGTGATTATACTTAGATAATTACATATTATGTTCACTGCAGCCTCTAAATTTTCAGAAAGCCAACCCACCACGGTCAGAAGCAGTGTTGATTTCTCCCTTGGGCAGAAGGAGTTGGGGAAAAAGGCAGACGCTGCCAGAAATTATGGTGACGCAGCAATTAAGACTGTAGTCTGTGAGTCACTTTGCAACCAATTCTCAAGGCATTGCAAGGCAACCCCTTGCTGTTAAATCTGTAGTCCTAGCTACTCTTCAGTATCAGAGAGTGTGTGGAGATGCATGGTGCTTCTAAGCCATTCCAAGGTTACCATGGATAATTTCATGCATCCAGTCTAATTACTCTCCTTGTTTTGAATGAATAATTTCTTCACTGCTCCCCACACAAAACACATTGGGGTGGAATGAATGTCATGATTCCTGCCAAAGGCTGTTGAATTTCTATGAACTGTGGTTGCTTATACCTCCTATACAGAAGGCAGCAGATGTAAAATACAATTATTAATTATAATAATATACTATGATGATAATGATGTGTTTAAAAATAATTGACTTATAAATCTTGCTGTTAATGATCAATTACCACTTAAACCTGATGATAGGGGAAAAATGAATTGGGTAAGTGCAGACTAACAACAGAATTTTATGACCAATAGATAATATTTAACTTCAACCACTACTGTGCTCATTTGCATTTCTTGGACTATTTCTTATTGTGCAATCAGAGCATTACATTTTACCTAGTGACAAATTACTACACTTTTCATTGGTTGTGGAATAGTACTAAGAAATAGCTATATTTGTTTTCATGCTCTGCTTTGCAGCTGAGAGTTCAGACTCTCAGTTTAGAGCTTTAAAGAGGTTTTTGTTTCTTCTGTCAGTACTCAAAACAGTCCTCTAAAAATAGCCTGTGCCAGCTATGCATTCTTGAGAAAGATAAAAACAATGTAAGTGTAGCAGAAATAAAATTTACTAAACATTTAGTGTTTTAAGAATCTAGAGTAACTGAATATTTCTACCTTAAGTTTATTTCTCACTTTTTTTTTAAATATTATGCTTTCATTGGGTTTTGTGTCATTGTTCAGTCTGAATCAAATGCTTCAGTCTTCAAGATGCTGTAAGATCATGATCATGCAACAGTGATAGCTACCAAAGCAAAGAAGTTTCTAGGGAGCTTTTACTAAGACTTTATCCATGTTTGGGGCAAATCACCTGTTACTGGAAGTCCTTGAAGAATTCTGATGGGGAAAGGAATAAGAAAAATGTAAGAGAAAGTTGGCATAAGTGTAAATCAAAATCCGTACAGATGTTGAAATTTATGTTAACTCCTTTATACCGCACACACACAAATAGTAAAAGAAGCCTACTTAACTGTCAGGTGCTGTGACCCAAGGTGGGCTGGATGGCCTGGATTGCAAAGCATAGGCTCAAAAAAGCTACAACTGTACAAAGAAATTTCATGTACCAGCTGTACTCTGCAGCCCAGAAGCTAGCCAGTAGAGAATGGCCTACTTCCATGTTATTAAATTATTTTACCCACACCAAAATAGGTCAGCTTCATGGCAAGTGACTGCAGAGAATAGTTCCCGATCTGTACTAATTTCCCCATATGCCCTGAATTTGTCTGAGAAAGCTTTACTTGGTGTTGGTCAAAACCGTGCCCAGTAACTGTGCTAAGGCTAATAGCACGGATGATTTAAATGTCCAGGAACTTTCCCCAACACTCTTGTGTTCTTCCTTAAGTCTTCAAAACAAAATAATATAAGCCATTGCATACCTTCTTTTAGTCTATGTAAAAATGTCTATAATCACACCGATTAAGTGGTGGCATAGAAAAAAGAAAAAATAAGTACAGAAGCTTTTTTATGACTAGCTGTCAAACATGTAACTAACTCTGGTGGGTCAAATAGACACATCTGGCAAGGGTCACTGAGCTGACAGTGTAGTGGCCAAACCAAGCAAGGCAGAGCTGTAAAGAGCTGAAAACTCATGATCTCAGTACAGCAAAATGTGGAAAGACTCAGAGCTGGAAGTAAACCAACAAAGAATAGTTTATTTTAGCAGCGTTATTATTGGGGAGATAAAAAGCCCAAACACTTTGGGGGGAGAAGGAGGACATCTTCACACTGTAGTTATAACATAAAAATGAGATCTACGATAAATTTGTGTCTCTTTTAGGAGAAGGGAAAAAAAAATATATATTGAATGTAAGGATAGATGGGGTGAGGAGGAAAGACAAGGCCAGAGGAGTGGAAGACAGAGATGCAGACAGTACAGAGATGTGAGACTTGGAAGGAACCTGGATCATAGAGGAGTTATCCTACATCCTCCTCTGATTCCTGTAAGAGTATCGTGCACATACTGGCCTGTTAGTATTTATTGACATATATACATATCTAACACATATTCAAGTAAATACTGCTAGTATTTATTCATGATTTGACTATTTTGCTGGTGTTAAAGCTGTAGTTAAGTGACTCATTAGTATTACAATCCAAAATTATAATAACCTCTGCATGGCTGCTGGTTTCATGATTGGCTTACAACTGCATGGGCCCATTTCTGGAGTCTTTGCATTTCTGTCTTCCATCACCCCTTGGAATGGCTGGTTAAGATATATGTTCAACTCAAAAATAGTTTTAGTTTACCCAAAGCTCACAGGTAAACGGAAATCAGATTTGCTTCAGATTTTCTGACATATTTAAGCTTGGTTTACAAACTCAAGTTGATGCTTTTTTCCCTTTATGTCTCATGTCATAGTGGTTAGACAATTAACAAAGACAGAGTAGACTAGGATTCAACCTTCCCTCCCTTTCTGATTCAAAGTAAGCTCTGACTCGGTCTCCCACCTCATCATTGCCTGCAGGCTAGTCTGCAATGAATCTGACCACCTGTCCTGTGTAACTATCTCCCATTTGGTACCAAATAAGTAATTAGTTGCTGGAAATGAATTAGGGCATCTTGTCTGCCAGGCAAATTCTTTAATCAATGAAAGATAGACTTGTTTTCATTCTGAGAGCCAATGGGGATGCAAGTGCTGTACACAGAATCACAGAATCACCTAGGTTGGAAGGGACCTTTTAAGATCTAGTCCAACCAACAGAAATAAAAAAAAAACCAAACCAAAACAACAAAAAACCCACACCAAAAAAAAACCCCGAAAAAACCCACACCACACACAAAAACAACACCAACCCAACACTAAACCATATCTCCCAGCACCATGTCAACTCTCACAGAATCACCTAGGTTGGAAGGGACCTTTTAAGATCATCTAGTCCAACCAATGGG
>JAOXNO010000013.1:78740899-78759574 GCA_028565335.1 Limnodromus scolopaceus | reverse complement strand
TCTAAGGACACCATTTTGAAGACCCACAGCAAATGCATAGTGCCCATTAAAAAGCAAGTCAGTAAGGGTAAACAACATAGCTAATAAAAGTAGAACACATCTTTCAAAAAAATGAAGTTGTGTCTCAGGGAGGACAATAGAAGGAACCATAAACTCTGCTTTATCTGTAAGACCACAACAAAGAAGACAAAACCCAAGTTTGAATAAATCTCTGGCAAACAAGCTAATAGTAATTGTATTTTAAAGACAACTGGAGGCAAAAGCCTGAAATGGGACTGTGTAAAACCAACACAAATTTGAGATATAGAAGAAGTGCTCAGAGAAGATAAAATCACAAATTAAAAACTTAATACATCTTTTTTGTCATCTTTGGTGTAGAATAGCTGGGGAATTTTTCTGTCCTGGAACTCTTCTTTATGGGGACTCATGAGAAATTTAAATTAGCTATAGAAGTGGTTGTGGAACGAACAGACACAACAGTAACAAATCATTGCGATTAGCTGTTACATGCCGAAGAGCCTGAAGGATGAAATAAGCGAACTATTATGATGTGTAACATTTTGCTTCAAACCACTGTGGCACATGAAAGCTTGGAGGTGCTAATATAACACTGATGATTTTTCCCCAAAGATTTCCAGGGAGTTTGAGGGAGCTAAGGATGGATATGATTGACATGCACAGGGCAAAACAATAGAGTAGGATTAATGGACTCATGGAGAATATCCCATACTGAAAAAAAAAATCAACACAGCTTTTGTAAATATTTTTTTTGCGACACCTTCTGAATTCTTTACAGATGTAAACATGCAGGTAGATATGTAGGGATGAATTCAAAACAAATGAGGGAAGCTATTAATATATGATTAATCTGTGCACCTCACTAACATTAGATGTTGTGGACTCTGAAATTTTACTTAAGTTTGAAGGCAACAGGCAACTTGCTGTAAGGGAAAAACATTGAGGGTTGTTAAACACGAAGACACCATTTGGGCTAAAAACTGTTAGAAACTGAGAAAGTGCTCTTTGGCCTGTTCTTATGTATACCCTCTAAATGTCAGTGTAAGAAACAGAAGGCACGGCCAGATGGATCTTTGTCTTAACATGGTCATTCGTACATGCCTGTAGAAATGCAATATATTTTCATACTGAGGAAAAGAAGAATAATAATTTTTATATGAGAGAAAACTATGAAGTTTCAGGTGTGGTTTGGTACCTAAGGAGCATTTATAATACATAAAGTGGGGTTACAGTTCATGTGCAAGAAAAGACATACAAAGGAAAAATCTGCCATGATCTTACTGCAAATTCACATGAATGTTCTAATATGAATTTGCCTTATTAACAACTTTTAGCAGCTAATTGTTTTGGCATAGTTATCAAGGTTTATGCTTGATTAGTGTCTGCATTTCAAAGGCATGGAATATACAAAACTTCAGTAAATTTAAGGGGAGCAGTAAGTGGCAATCCTGCTAATCATACACAGACTATGAAACTCCTTAAATTAGCATACTTCTGAAAAGCCTCATTTAAACTAATTGATATGAAATGTTATAAATTGACAGTGGATGATCACTACTTTGAGGCTGTAAGCATTTTCAAGGACAGAGATAATCTTCTTGGCCAAGATGTGAAAAAAATCTCTTCCTGATTATCCTAACAGCAATGCTTAGCATGAACCAGTTCTGTCTTTGGTACCTGGAAGTCTCGGGTTATAACCTTTTGTCACTTGAAAGGGATCATCCAGTTTTCCTTGATAAAATAGTATTTCCCAAATAATTTTTAAAGTGTAAATGAAATGAACACTCAGGCTTGGGCTGGCCCTCTGGGATGATGATATACATCCTCTTAAACATTCAAAACTCAATACTTTCAAATTGAGCTATATATTATTTAAAAATGCAACAGTATATTCTAAATTTTTTTCATCATATGCTGATTTTCTTCCTGGATCTCAATTCCTTATGTAAAGGATTTTCTATATTAATACTTTCAGTCATGCTTATTTGAAAATTAGTGCATTTGGAATACAACATACTCTTAGGAAATCTGGGTGGGTTGTCATTGACATCCGTGAGAGTAATGTTTACAGTAGTAGTACCAGCTAGTCCTCCCAGCTGTCCTCCCATGTCCTTGGCTTGGATTAGAACTTGATATTGTTCTTTCACTTCTCTATCCATATTTGGCAAAGCTGTTCGTATTACACCTATGAGAAGAAATGGAAAAGAGAAAGAACAAGTAAACAAAGGGCTGTGATTGTCTACTATTACATTTTAATACTGGATGTCTTGGACCAGAAATGGAACTCTTCCTAGAGGGTTGATAAGAGAGGAGTTCACACAGAAACACGCAAACCACTCGGGCTTTTCTAAAGTGTGCTCGTCAGCTATTCAACCATTAAAAATGACTGCTGTGTCTTGTCAATCAGGACATGAACTGCTGAAAGAGAATCTTGCCTTTTCACTAGGGATGTGAATGGCGTGAGCATATATTTGCTACATTGGGACCAAAGAATGCCGTATTGTGCAGAGTAGGGTAATGTAGGAAGAGGTAACAATGTATTTCAGAGACTGCATCTTCAATTGCTTTCAACCAGTCACTTGCCATCACTGTTAAACTACTGTAGGCCAAGAAAATATTCCTTCTGTACACAAAGAAGTCTTTATTAGAAGACTCTCTTTCACTTGAGATAGTTTTCTTGATATGGCACATAAATGCAGTGAAAACTTAAAACGTTTCCGTAATGAAATGTAATTAAAATATCACAGCAAGGCACCACCCAAATGACTTTTAAACTTTTTGGATAGCTGATATCTAAATAGGTGTGCCATAATCTCCCTTCTGATATGTTAAGAATGTATATGATGAAAGGAGGACTTGTAGAGAGAGAGAGGTACCACTGATCATAGAATTAGCTGATGAGGTTGTAAGAAGCTGTAAGACTTGGGGAACTCAAGCCTTTCTCTTGAAACCAAATGTATAGGAGAAAATGCATTCCTTTGTCAAAATTTTACAAAAGCATATTACATTGCAAAATACTATATAGTCTGTAATCGTTTCAGAAAATGATTAAGTGCAGATTGGTGTAGATAGCATTCACAACTGAAAACTAAAGCAGTTGGAAGCATGCTTCTCTTAGTTATTATTTGTTTAGCAAATATTCTTTTCCAGTATTAAACCATTTGGGTTTAAAAGCAGACTTTATCCCCTAGTGTTATACTGGGTCTGGAAGGATAGGAAACAAATTTTAAGGGTCATTCTTATCTTTATAGCAACTAACCACTGCTGTGTTAACAAGCAAGAATAGGAATTGTTACCTTGTTCAGAGTCTAGAAATAACTTTGACCTAAATCTTCTCTTTCTGGAACCTGTTAAAAATTCCTATATAATTGAATTGTATAACAATTTCCTTTCTCTCCACTTGTAGCATGGATGGTGACAACGACACCATTAATGATAACTACTATTTTCTACCTCAGCATGGCATAAATTGTACTGCATAGACCTGGAATATGACTAGCAAATACTTAGGAATATTTAGATACTGCAACACTATCCTTTTGAGCTTCTGGAAACAATCAATGTTGTTCAATGTTTTGTTTGTTCCATGCAGAAATCTTGAATTGTAATACTATATTTGTTCATATTCATGTGGTATTAATGAAAACAAACTTTTTGTAAATAGAATGAACATTACTAGGTTGCCTCTTGAATCTTTTAATCCATATTTTTGTTTTGTGGAGACTATATGTTCCACAGTATTTTACAACATCCTTGGTATGCTCATTCTAATGAGAAAAGAGCTATGAGAATTAAAGACTTCCCTTGCTATACTAGCAAAACAAAGTAACAGCAAGTAGGAGAAACTGAAAATGGGCAGATAGTAGGTTGAGAGCAGAAGATGCAGTTCATCTCGTTGTTATACCTTTGTTGTATCTATTGTTTTAGGTACTAGTGAGTGGCTTTCTCAATTAGAAATATTACAGATAGTCTTCAGAAAATGAAGAATAGGCTCTCACTCTAGTAGTAAAGTTCCCAGTCATAAACTTTCCTGTTTATTCCTATCTGGAAGTATAAGGGTATGCTATATTTTTCTATAAAAAACCTTTGCCTCCAGCAAAAAAATCAATGAGAATAATTTTCATGTCTAGCAGTTAATAGGCAATTTTTCCTTTTTTACCTACTCTGTTTCAAAAGCATAGAAAAAAACCCTGCAAAGCAATATTTCTACCAAAATCATCAGTTCATATGGATGGTACAAAGGTGATTTAAAGTTATCTAACCAGTAAAATAGAAAAATAAAATGGAGGTACAAATCCATAGGAAAGGAAGGACTACAAATTTTGGTATTGCAGCTTCAGCTTCACAAGGAATATCCAAACTTTAAATCAAAGTAATGTTGTTGGCCTTACATGCCAACATGTTGTTGTAATGTAGAGGCCTTACATGCATGTAATGGTCTTCTGAGTATTTTTAAATCCTTCTACCTTAAGATTTTACAACATATATTTTGTTCAGCTCAAGAACTGAATAACTTTGATTTTTTTTTTCCTTCGTAAATGTTGTCAATATCAAATGTGCAGAAAAGTATGGTCTAGATGAGGCCGCTGAAAATTGAAAATAGTATGCATGGGACCTGGACCATAAGATATACTCTACAAGGTTATTGAGCCATAATTCAACAGGAGATGATCCACTTATGTAGAAGAGAAAATCCAGGTTCTATGAAAAACCTCGTGAATAAATATTAACATCCTACTGACACCAATTTGGATTTCAAGAATATAGCTGAGGTCGGAATATGGACTAGAATACTCAGTCTAAGAAAAAATTGAAGAGATCTAGCCATGAATAAGAATATTGACCTCATAAACAAATCAGAAAATTGGGTGAAAAGAACTTTGTCAAAAGGACATTTTAGTAACGGCACAGAATGTACATAAGGGAGGTTATCTGTCTGAATGAAGTGCACTATGTTAAAGAAAACTCACATTAAAATCAGAAGACCAATTTCATAGCGTCAAAAAGTAACCCCAATGTATAAGATTTGAGGCCTTAAAATGTTCTGGTTCAACAGTTGCTCTCCAGCAGGGACTGTAATACATTTAACCTTCCTGCAAGAGCAATAAAAGCTAACTCTCCCACTTCCACATAGTTTGCTTACCTCCAGCAAAGCACTGCAGACAATTAGGTCAGTAAAAAAGAGGAGTAAAGGGGCAGCTGTGACATTCAGACTCATAAAGGTTAAAAACCATTTAAGTGTAAAAGGTTCATATCAGAGTAAATATTTATCATCTATCAGGAATGATTTGCGAAAGAAGTATGTGTATTCTTGTGCATGCCAAACATAATCCTTATTTCACATATAAAGTTATGGTCAGTAGTTTCACCATTACTGCTTTGTGATGAGATCTTGAGGTAGCAATAGAAATTTCTACAAACATACCAGCTTTTGTGTGACAGAAGCTAAAAAGTAAAGAGAATGTTTGGAACTGTTTGGAAAGGAAGAACAAAGGCATTACGATTAAAACGTTTTATACATCCGTTTCAGCTGAATACTGTGTGCACTTTCTTCTCCTAACAAAGAGGAGAAGGATGATCCGTGTTACAGAACAGCTTCTGTTTAAAGAAGTCTTCAATCTAGAAAAAAGCAACTAGGGGAGAATATGGGTCTATAAGGTAATAAGGAACTAACAAATAGGAATTAGCTGTTCACTGTGCAATGTAATTGTAGGATATGAAAGTAAAGATGTGTCACATTTCAAAGAAGCAAGAAGAGCTGGTTCTTCACCTAAAAAAAAACTTTTGCTGTGGAATTTCTAGTCAGTGCATGTGTACATACTGTGTTCCCAGATGTCAACTCTACCAGGAAGTGGACAAGTTAAGGAGGAGAAATCCTTTGAGTTTTAGTTACACGGACACTGCTAATCACCCAGGAACTTCATAAGAACAAGCTGTTGAAGACCAGAAGAGTATTCAGGGGGTGCATCACTAAACACTTCCTCTTTCATCCTTCACTAGAGCTGAGGAGGCCATCACTTTTGGAAAGATGATATAGAGCACGGATTTGTGATCTGACCTAGTATGGACGTTCTTAAGTTCTTTAAATAACTACAAGGGAATGTCTCAAATTTGACAATAGAATGCAAGAGACGGCAAAAGAAAAGCCAACGACAGCAAGCCAAAAAGTGCTTACCCATCTACCAGCAGTTCTGAGTTTATGTCATTTTGTACTCAAATGGCTTTCTTCCCCTTCCTGTCAAAAACACTCAAGACAGGCGTCTGGCAGTAAAACTCTGTATTAAAAAAATACTGTATTGTCTCCTTGGTTATAAAATAAAGAATTCTAAATGCCAGAAGATCTGCAGTGCTGCCCAAGACTTACGGATTTTAGAGCAAATCTTTAAGCAGCATCCTCTGCATTATTATTCATATACTGTTCATCTATACAGCCATTGTTGGGCACACAGGTAACTCACATATTGTGACTTTTCTAATGTAAGACAGGTTACAGCACATTACTGTTGCTCATAGCAGCATGAATCTATATGCTTTTTTCTGGTATAGTATTTAAACCTATGCTGGGGTAGCTGTTTCATGAATCTTCCTTTACAGCCATGTCCACTCGTTTACCACCAAGGTCCATCAGAGTAACTTATTATCATTATATAATATTGTAACACAATATATATAATATATAATATATAATAACACAATATTCTATAATATTATTATAACTCAATATTAAGGTATTAATAGATGGGGAAACACTGGGTCTATACGATATTCCAGGACTAATAGCATGCAGGCCATCACCTATGGTCCACTCATTACTCACTACTGAGTAATAGATGAGAGTGCACGATACACCAACCCAAAGTGCCACAGGAAAAGTAGTTCTTCAATTACTAACAAATTTATTTTTTTTTCTTGTCAAACTTGTACTAGAATGCTAATTTTTCTTGTCATTGAGTTACTCCTTATTCTTTATAAGACTGAAATAAAAAAACTAGTATAAAGGTAAATACTTTGTTTTTCCCCAGACACTTGAAGAAGTCCCATTTTAGTTTGAAAAGTAAAGTTGCTCACTGCAAATTGCAATATGACCTCCTGCTAAATGGAGCATGTGACAATGGAATGTGCCCATTGGTGATACTGCACTAACAGCCTTATGCGGATCTCACCGCCAAACTATTGATTACCAGGGACAAAGGCTCTTTAACACACAGTCTGACATTCAAGTACAGCTTCACTGGAAGGAGAAACTATTTGCTGAAAGGAGCATATGGACAACTACCCCTGTAACACATTCAGGATGACACAGAGCATGGCATTCACCATGTAGGTTATTGGCTCCTTAACTCAATTACTAAATATAAAAACAAGAATGACATTTAAAAATATAGGACAAGATATCTAATTAACATGTCTACCAACCTTCCAAATGCTTCAGTCTCTTTAAATGTATCATCCTTTTCTGCTCACACCTCCAATAACCCCAGACAAACATACTATGCCCCAAGAAAAGAGGAGGGCAGGAGATGATCAGCTGTTCCACAGCCTCAGATTAGCTCTATATAGCAAAACAATCATTGCTAGAGAATTTCAGACTGTAACGTCAGCAAGTAAAAATCCTGAGAAAAAAAATGTAGACCCAAAATATGAACCTGCATCATCAGGAACCACCCCCCCCCCCAAATAGAAAGCATGTAGCAGATAAAGCTTTAGCTTTAGAGAATAGAGCATAGAGAAATGGTAAAGCATAAAAATATAATCATTCAATGTATACATACTTTAGATATTCCAGGACTGATTGGAGGAGCATGTTTCTTTTTTTTTCTACAATAGATTGCAATTAATTAAAAAAAATAGTCTATACTTAAAACTAAATCACATGCAAAGTTACTCTACTGGCTTTTGGACATATCAGCCCAGTGCATATTTATTCATTGATACTGCCCATATGAATCAAAATCCAAAGTTAAATTCGGCCACTATTGCTGATAAACTATTTACCTGTCTTTGGATCAATGGAGAAATATGGTTGTCCCTGGAGAATGCTGTACACCACTCTGGCACTGTTTCCGTAAGTGGGATCATCAGCATCTGTTGCCTTTACTTGAAGCACATATGCACCTGCAAAGGAACACAGGTAATCACATTTTCAGTACAGAGCAGTGACCAGGGATATTTCAGAAACATTAGTTCTGCTGCTAGTGGATTCTGTTGTAATTCTTGTTCTTCTGGAAACAAGGCGAGATAAAACAGTCAATTCTTCAGCTCCATGCTAGCAACCATCTACGTAACATGTGAGGCATAATGGGAAGGGAAGGAAAGGAAAAGCAGCCCAACATCAGAAGATATTTATAAACAGTTTATGATACATGCATTATTTACAAAAACTTTTTGCCCGACACATATAGGATGGAGGCCTGGAGAAGCACAATACTGGATTTTGAGAAAGGAGTACAGAGTCTTGTGAAAAGGCTGACAACTGTGTAAGTAAAATATGTGAGTTGCCTTTAAAACAAGTCTTTGGTCAAGCAGCTCCTGAATGTGCCAGTGAACCAATCTCTAAGTACCTTAACAAAACTAAACTGCAGTAGGTGTTCAGTTGAGCCAGTTGTCTTCAAAATCCAGACTTCAGTTTTCATCTCTTTTCAATACAGCTCATTAGGAAACAAAGGCACCATGGAGAAAGAACCTCCCCTTGATATTCTATTTTCAGACATGTGCAGTTTACTTTATATTCCAACTTAAAGGGGACCCATACCACAGAGTGAAAGAAATGCACATGAAGACAGAATACTCACTGTAAATGGCAACAGGTTTCAGAAATTTCTTGTCCCTCCTGCTGGTTTCTAAGCAATTTATCTGCATTTCCCCACTGCCCCATAATTAAAATAGTGTTCAAACTATAGTCTTCAGCAAAACAAACAGCCACATAGTTAGGCTCTCCCATCAGTTTTGAAGAATTAGGTGTTCCCTACAACCTTCTGTGCAAATGAATGTTGGGATTTGCGGTGCTGATTTGGAGTGAGGGTTAAGACAACCTGTATGAGAACCAGCAAAGGGAGGAGGGTTATCCCCACCATTTTTCTTTTAAGAAATGTTCTGCATTTAGAGGTCATCTGACATTTTATGAAGAATATCTGTGGAGTACTGCAAGCCTTTCAAGACTGCTTCTTTCCTGTAATGAAACTGGCAAGTTTCAAAGGATGTTCACAATCTAGAATTAACCTTAATGGACTCGTTGAAGTTTATTTCTGAGAGTGCCTCACTGAGAGATGCTCCATGTGAAAGGTCCTATGACTTAGACAGGAAAGTAACTCATAGTAAAGGTAACTGGAGAATTTTTTTTTCAGTCCCCACTACCCCCCCCCCGCCCCAACCTCCCCATATAAGGATTGGCAGTGGTGCTGAAGGGTTTGGAATTAACAATGTAAAAATACTCGCCCTGTCTTCTGCTCCAGAAACTCAGGGAGCCACAGCAATAACTTAGTTCTACTTCTGTGACCAAGATGGAGAAGAAAATGGTGGCTTTTGAATTTTTCCCCTCTTCCCTCAAAACCCAAAAGTTCACTGTACATGACACCTTTGGACCTTTACTGTTGTGGAAGCAAAAGAGAGGCCTATTCCTTCTGGAGCAATTACATTGACAAAATATGTCATGTTCACTCACTGTACAGTACAACTTCCCTTCCTTATATACACACGTATGTCCTCCTTCATTGCTACAGTATCTCACGATCTTCCCAACATAAAAAATTCAGTCTACTTTTTCCACTGAAAAGAAATGTTACCTTCTAACATAGTTCCCTCCTTCCTTCCTCCCTACCAAATTCTTCAACCTTTCACTGTGTTCTGACCCTAAGCTGCTGAGTTTTGCTCCCCTCTGAAGTGGTGATTGCCAGATGCTGAAATCTGTGCTGGAACTGGGTGACTGACTGCTTTGGCTGGCAAGTGTGCTGCTTTGGGACTGGTTTAAGACAACAGCCTGCACTTTTCCCCCCAAAAAGGCAGTGCTGTTACACATTTCCAAGTCTCCCCTTGGGTCAGGGCTTATTTTTCTGATGCCACAGTGGTTTCTACCTCAGGGAGATGATTTAAGTTTGTCTTCTGAGTGAGAATTGACAAAATTTTGTCATCATGTTCCCAAGACCTTTACTTTGCACCTAGAAAGGAGCAACATTCTCCATCAAAGAACAGGACAGGCAGATTAAGATTTATAAACACAAGTGCAGAGTTAAGGTTCTTTCAAAAAGTTAAGGTTCTTTGTACATGCACTTATTTTCTGAAGTGCTGAGCACTGAGAAGACCTATCAAAGGTCAGGATTTAAAAATCTAATGTTTCTGGAAGGCTATCCATGGCACCTGCCTTCTCACAGGTTATCAACAGAGAACTTGCAAACACCCTAACAAAGATCTCTCTAGCACTTGAGAGTATCTGATAGAAAGACCTGACAGCAGACCTGTGACAGAGAGCACTGGCCATCACCTCAAGAGGGTGAATCACATATTTACTACTGACTGTTCATGGTGACTAACTTTGGACAACAAATGTGGACAGTTAAAAGGCTCCTAAAGTCAGGCAGTGAGGAAAATTTCATGTTACCTAATCAATATTTTTGGACTTTACGATATACCATCTTTATGAACTTTGCTTCGCTGCACCTTGCTTGCAAATTGAAAAAACCACATAATATAAGTCTATATGCCATCTTTTTTAAAAAAGAAGAATCCTTAAACCTAATATGGTACTAACCTTGAGGTTTAAAATTAGTATTAGCTGCTAAACTGAAGCTGCAATGAAACAAAGTAAATCCTAAATGTGATTCAATTTTACGGAAATTATTTAAGAAGAAAGCATTGTGCCTCTTAAGTACTTAATAGTAATGCTTATATTGTATCCATTTCAGTTACAATTCTGCACCTGCATTTATGACTATCAGAGCTTTTCTTTTAATCCCTAGAAGCTCGGTTCAGGAAAAAATAATTACAGCTTACTTTGACAGGACTAAGATACGATAGTTTGCTATGCTAGGTCATATTCAGAAAGCAGATTTAGCTCTGGCAAAGTTTGTGCAAAAAATGCTGCAGTCTTTTTTATGGAAAACTTACATATACTTTAAGAACTTTTTACCTTCGTATGAACAGTGTGATTCATTCATTTATTTGTAGAATTACAGATGAAACACCAACTCATTTGTTTACTATTTTACTCTATCAAATCAATACCTAGAATAAATTTTATTTTGACTCCTTATGGTTAAATGACATTTAATTATTGTTGTTTAAAAGAGACCAATAAGGAAGGATGATCTGTATTATTTACATTTTATCTCACTATGCCTATGATTTTGATAATGTCCCACAAAACATCCTTGTCTCCAAAATGCAGAGACATGGATTTGACAGGTGGACCACTTGGTGGATAAGGAATTGGCTGGACGGTCACACTCAAAGTGTTGCAGTCAATGGCTCAATGTTCAGGTGGAGACCAGTGATGAGTAGTACTCTCAGAGGTCCTTACTGGGTCCAGTACTATTTAACATCTTTGTCGGGGATGTGGACAGTAGAATTGAGTGCACCCTCAACAAGTTTACTAATGACACCAAGCTGTGTGGTGTGGTCAACACACTAAAGGGAAGGAATACCATCTAAAGGGACTTGGCAGGTCCATGTGAACCTCATGAAGTTCAACAAGGCCAAGTCTGAGGTTCTGCACACGGGTCGGGTCAGTTACCAGTATCAGTACAGACTGGGTGGTGTCAACTGACAGCAGCGCTGTGGAGATGGACTTGGGGGTGTTGATGGATGAAAAACTGAGTATGACCTGTCAGTGCGTGCTTGCAGCCCAGAAACCTAATCATATTCTGGGCTGCATGAAAACAAGTGTGGCAAGCAGATCAAGGAAAGTGATTCTGCCTCTCTACCCCACTCTTGTGGGACCCCATCTGGAATACTGTGTTCAGCTCTGGGGCCTCCAGCATCAGAAACACATGGACCTGCTTAAGCTGGTCCAGAGGAGGGCCACAAAGATGATCAGAGGGATGGAGCATCTTTCCTATGAAGACAGGCTGAGAAACTTGGGGTTGTTCAGCCTGGAGAAGAGAAGGTTCTAGGGAGACCTTGTAACGGCCTTCCAGTACCTGAAGGGGGACTACAGGAGAGACGGGGAGGGACTTTTTATGAGGGAGTGTAGTGATAGGACAAGGGGTAATAGTTTTAAACTGAAAGAGGGGAGATTTAGATTAGATGTAAGTAAGAAATTCTTTACTGCGAGGGTGGTGAGACACTGGTACAGGTTGCCCAGGGAAGTTGTGGATGCCTCATCCTTGGAGGTATTCAAGGCCAGGTTGGATGGGGCTTTGAGTAGCCTAGTCTAGTGGGAGGTGTCCCTTTTCATGGCCTAGAATGAACTAGATGATCCTTCCAACCTTGGTCCCTTCCAACTCAAGCCATTCTATGATTCTATGATTTATGACTCAATGCATAGATTGGTAATACTTCAGAATAAGAGAACCTTTACAAAGTATACTAAATTAACACAAATCAAGAACTATTGACTCAGTATATTCATCAACTTCTCTTAAGTTCCAACAGAATTAGGTAAGAAATGGTAAATTAAGATATTCAAGCAACTTCAATTTTTCTTGTTATTGTGTAAGTATTCACATATACTTAAGATGTTGGCATGTGAGGTATTGAATGTGTTAGTATGGGGATTTTTAACAACCAAATTTTTCATAAATTTAATCCATACAGTGTCTCAGGAGACTGAAACAACAGATACACCAGTAAATGGGTTTATCTGTTTTTGCATATTCAAAGCAAAGCTTTCGCTGAGAATGGGTTTTAGAGCTCTTTCCCATTCCATCATTTGTTTCCTAAGGCCTAGCAACAGCAACTTAAAACCAATCTATATCCTTTTTACAGAGCAGTGACCATCTCCCCTTTTTTCCGAAACCACTATGACCAGCAAGCAGCTCCTGCTACTACACCAGCAGTAGCTTCCTCCAAACCAGAAATTTTTTATCAAAGCAAAGATTTGTTAAAAGAGTGTGAGCCAGAATGCGTGCTTTCATGGCAATACTTACAGTGGAGTTCATGTCACCTGTTATTAGACTTCTATCATGTAGGCATCTACACTTAGGACAGGCACTTTCAGCTCGCTTTAGAATCATAGAATCATTATGGTTGGAAGAGACCTTTAAGATCACCAAGCCCAACTGTTAACCTGGCACTGCCAAGTTACTACTAAACTATGTCCCTCAGCACTACATATATATGTCTTTTAAATTCCTCCAGGGATGGGGACTCAACCTCTTCCCCGGACAGCCTGTTCCAATGGTTGACAACCCTTTCAGTGAAGAAATTTTTTCCTAATATCCAATTTGAAGCTTCCCTGGTGCAACCTGAGCCCATTTCCTCTTGTGCTATCATCTATTACATGGGAAAAGAGACTGACCCCCAACTTGCTACAACCTTCTTTCAGGTAGCTGGAGAGAGGGATAAGCTTTCTCTCCTTTTCTCCAGGATAAACTCCAGCTCCCTCAGCTGCTCCTCATAAGAGTTGTGCTCTAGACCCTTCACCAGCTTCATCATGCTTATCTGAACATGCTCCAGCACCTCAGTGTCTTTCTTCTACTGAGGGGCCCAAAACTTAACACAGTACTCGAGGTGGGGCTTCACCAGTGCAAGGGATGATCACTTCCCTAGTCCTGCTGGCCACACTGTTTCTGGTACATGCCAGGATGCTATTGGCCTTCTTGGTCACCTGAGCACACTGCTGGCTCATATTCAGTTGGCTGTCGACCAATATCCCCATATCTTTTTCCACCAGGCAGGGTTCCAGCCATTCTTCCCCAAGCCTGTATTGCTGCATGAGGTTGTTGTGACCCAAGTGCAGGACCCGCCACTTGGCCTTGTTGCACCTCATACCATTGGCCTTGGCCATTGACCCAGCCTGTCCAGATCCCTCTGTAGATCCCTTTGTAGCCAGGGGCTGGGCACAGGTAGCCTGGTAGCACTGGTGCCTGACAATCCCTGCACAGATGAATTCTTAGACATTCTTAGTACATGCTCCAGGTTTCAACCTTATTACACAAAAGAAAGAAGAAATGCTGATTTATAAACTAACTTTTACTACATTCACAGTCATATTTTAGCCTGATAAATAGCAGGAATGAATAAACACAAAAAATAATCCATTTCACCGTCATGGCAGTTTCAACTGTGTTAATACATCTGTCAGATCTTTTACAATGAACAGATAATGAGTAAAGCTAATATTTCTATGAGAGGTCAGGCATGTTATTTTAATGTGCCTCCAGTCATTTACTAACTTGAATACATATCTAATGTTCTAAACAGGGTTTCTGAAATTGGTTTCCCATCCTTTCAGTATTATCAAGCATTGACCATTGCATCTAACAAGCTTTTTAGTTTATTACAAAGCATAAAACCAATATACTTTTAAAAGTAGACTCTAAAATCTAATTAAATTTTTCCAGGCAATAATACTGCTGTAAATCTTTAATGCACAAAGGTAGTGATGGAGGATCACATTTACTATAGCTCATGACATTTTAATTAAAATATGTACTTACATTACTACATGGACTAATCAAATGAACCAAAAAATACAATATATTTTGTTGTTTGGAAATACCTTATATAATAGTCAGCCTTTTAAAAGACTTATATTTTTAATTTTTCATGTGCAATCAACAAATATTTGATGTAAGGCATTATAAAATGCAGAACAATGGAATGATGTGCTTAAGTAGTCTTTTATATTTTAGAAAGAAAAGAAAAATAATGCTAAACCATTCACAAGGCTCAAGGAAATGGCATGGAATTTTAATGAAGATTATATTTTCTTTAAAGTAATACCGACAATATTGAGGACTAACATATTGTAAATAGTTGCTTTAATCACAGCAAGCATACTGGCTTGAATTTTACTCTGGCTGAAGTCCAAAGTCAATCCAGCAATAACTGCAAATAGAATGGGGCCCAAGGTTTCTAACTCATTGGTCAAACTGACTAAAATAGTACTAAAAAAGCCTCATAGTTTATATTAGAATGACTGGAGGGAACTATAGAAAGCATGAGTTTATACTGTAGTGAAAATGTTTATGAAATAAGGATTTGACTTCTAGAATTATTCACATTTTTTCAGACAGTCTTTCATTAGTAAAAACGTTACTTTGACAAAACCAAAAGAATCTCTGAAAGAAGAGCAGTATTGATCAAATCTCTTCCTATCCAAAAAGTATTAGAAAGAAATGTTACAATTTTCTAATACACCCGGTTTGATATTTTCAAATTCCTTATGAATGAACAGTCAAAATTTGTTAAAAAATTACTCCAAAGTTCAGACCACCCCCATTTCACAACAGAACATTTAATTTAGTGATTTCCCCCTGTTCCCCCCAGTTTTCTATTACAAGACTGAAAAATTGACCTTTGTAATCTTTCAGCTTGGAAATAAGTTTTGCCACCACCAAAGTGCAGGTGGTGTATCTTGCTCTTTGCAGAGCTATTGTTGGCTTCCAAAAAAATCAAACAGAGAATCCTTATACTTAGTTTGTTGAACTAAATGGCGTGGCCAAGAATTCACAAAACTCAACTGAGGTGAGATAAATTGAGTGTAGAGGAAAATGAGAGGATTCAAGGCTAGGAGAATATGTTATCAGACTTACTTAGACATGATTCCTGCAAAAATAATATATGGTCAATAGAATTGCAAAGATGAAGAGAAAAGGAGGTGCCAATATGTCAAGTCTTGTCATTAACATCAGCTTTCACTAGGCCTTCAAATCCCATTAAGTCTCTTAATAAATACCAAAATTCAGTTAATTACTGGCGGTGCATTATTTTCCACAGAAAGTGAGGGGGAGCTGCTTTCAGGCTTTGAAGAGGCAAGAGGGGGCTGGATGGGAGCAGTAAGGTTTGAGGATAATTGAGAAGGGAAGAGATGCTGCAAGTGAAAGCAGGACTTATGCATGTTGTAAGTGTTCCACAGGCTCTGGCTGGAGCCTCTCTCCACTCCACATAGATCAGAGGTTCAGTCAGATGAAGCCACTCAGACCCTTCCCCCGCCAAATTTTTATTATCTCCAATGTCAGAGATCCCACAGTCTCTTTGAATGCTCCTATGGGATCCTGCCAAGAAAATTCCTGAAAAAGCTCATGTCCCCTCTTTCAAAGTCCAGGGCTGTGATTTTACCAGTTATCTTGTTTACTTTTTTTCCTGTCTTTTGTTAGTAGAAAATGAGTAAGACATTGTATATGAATTTTCACAGAATTTACTTTTTGTAATGGACTATCAAGGTAGTTGCATCTACTCATGGTGAATAAAGATCAAATACCAGATCTTCTGCCATAAGCTTTCTTTTTGTTTTTCCCCTGCATGCTTTTCTTGTAGAGTTATAAGAGCTGTCATCACCTTGCTGTACAACCTCTTCCCTACCACATGTACGATTCTGTGTTTTTGTCACTCTGCTGGGAGTTGTTGGTGCCTGGTACTTTTGAAAGAAATCAGATGATTGTGCAAACATTTTTTATATGGGAGGAAGGACGAGCATACCTGCTAGCGTAGAAACTCAATAGTTTGCACAATTTTCTTCCTAAACAATTCCCAGAATAGCACCTTGGCAACCTGAACAAAGTCCATCCTCTTTTCAGAATTCAAGTAAAAACCTAATCAACATCTACCTCTCTTGCGGGGTTTTTTTTGTGCTTTTTTCTTTTTTTTCCTTTTTTTTTTTTTCCTGGAGGCAGGGGGGCGCGGCAGGGAGGAAAAGTGAATTTATGACTCACTGCAGCACTACATTGCAATTCAGATCAGGAGATCCCCTGTCTCAATAAATATTCCCCTGACCTGCCACTGGCAGTTTTAGCAAAGCTCCAGTACTGGGAGAACATGTGCATCTGTAAAGTGAGATGCTGACATTGCCCTTTTGGGGCTTATCTTTTATAGAAGAAATTACAAATAATATGTTTTGAAGATATACTCCTGAAGCTGGCTCCCACTAAAGTAAAGTGAGGAAGGCATATTTTACTTGGAAAAGCCAGTTTCCAGTTTATGTATTCATGGCTGTGCAGCCCTGATAATAACACAAGCTTGCTGGCTCCATCAATATTTTGAATACTAGACACAATCAGGGAAGCACACTTTTCCCCTGTTTTGCATTCCAGACATCACACAGAACACATATATTTTTCTCTCAGCTGTCAGAAGCAGCTATGTCCACAAAAGCAATACTGCCTTTCCCTGTTGTAATTGATGAAGAACGGCCGCTGTTTGCTAATACTTTTGCTGCGCTCGTAGCTAAAAGCGGCTGTTGTAAGTCTCAGCATTTAGTGCATAATCAAACATATTTATAGTATCTCTAGAATAACATTTGATTTACAGTGGCAACAATCCAGGGAGTATGGAAGCTGTCTTTCATAATACTCTTATTTCATCTGGAAAACAGTGCTTTAAGTGTTGAGGTTTTTTTCGTGGCAAACTGGAAGAAGACATTATGAAGGAGAAAGGTTTTATTGTTTCTTCTTCCTTATGCTGTAGATGCTTTATAAAGCAGAACTAAATTTTAGAAAGAGTGCATTTTATTACCCACAATGTTTTTATCTCTCAAAGTCTTTCTTGCAAATTAATTTATAGGTCCCTTTATCCTAGCCTTCCCTGTCTCCCTCATGGATGATGAGGGTAAACAGAGGAAACCTACAGCTGTGGGTTTTTTAGATAATTATTTAGCTTGGAAATCAGAAAAGCAATTATTTTCTTTTCCTTTTTTTTTCCTACCCTCATCTGTTGGGGTCGGCCAGAGTTAAGCCACTAAGGGCACACAATCTGACTAAGATAATAATGACTGTTAGCACTGAATATTTATGTAATGTATTTATTTTTATTAATTTAGTCTATTTATTTATTTATAAAGACATCCAGCTGCTTACACAGTCCCAAGGCTGTAATAATATTTACAGAGGTTGCACTTCTGAAGAAAACAAGGAGCCTGAAATAGCAGCTAATAGTCTATACCCAATATGCACATAAAGCAGTAGTCTGGTAAAGTAACTGCTGGAAATAATGCACAAGGAGAGCAGCACAAGAACCAATTAGCAAACACTAAGTTTAGTATCCATTGGTTTGAAAAACACATCTCTTGAGAGTGATTTTTCCTTTCTGTTTTCAAGTGTGTGGATTGTTTTCCTCTTACCAATATGACAGAAGGCCCTCTCACATATATGAAATCTAGCAAATAGAAAAAGTTAGCTTTGACTTTTGCTTTTATCATCTTGACAACTTGATAACTTTTCAGGCCGTGACTCAATAGGGACTTAATTTTGCTGGTATACCCATCATGGCTAGGATGTGGGAGATAAAAATAATCAGTACTCCCTCTAATCCCAATACCTAGGCAAAAATTCCTACTGCAGATGTCTCTGCTGATAAAAGCATGCTTTTGTCAGTTTAGTTTATGTTTGGCAGAGAGCTGGTGTAAGCTGTATTCCAAGAAAAACCCTTTCTGATATCAAATGCTATCTTCAAACCAGAGGACTTTGCCAAAAGTGGTGTCCCCCAGTGGTGTCCCCCAGGGGTCAATACTTGGTCCAGTCCTGTTCAACATATTCATCAGTGACCTGGATGAGGGGACAGAGTGTA